>JAUMHG010000062.1:4413334-4423872 GCA_032359395.1 Enteromius anoplus | reverse complement strand
GCTGATAGGATTTCTTTTAGCCAAAAGGATTTAATTCAATTAAATTTCTTTTAGCTAATTTTTCCAAACCTTACAGACCCCTTGCTCACTAAAGGATCCTTTGTACTGTCAGAATGAATACAAGCTTGTGTTTGTAAGAAACACCACTCACCATTAAAGAATTTTGGCTTAATAAGTCCATCATTTTTAATAATGCTTCCTTAATGGCCCGAGGGAGAGTACATTTTCAGCAAACTTTCATTTTAGGTGAACTATTCCTTTAATGTTTTTGGGTTGCTTGCAAGGATGCTGAAAGATAAAGACTTTTGATGAAATCTAATAAAAAAAAACTAAGAAATGCCTTTTCCAACCAGTAGAAATTGTTGGACGTATTTATGTGTATTTTTCACATAAGTAGATTTTAGTCTCTTGTTTACATATCACACTAACAGTTTTGTTTTGATAGAAGTCGCTTGGTTATTTAAAAACTGTCAGATTGCAAATATTTGATGCTGGGCAGGCACACAGTGATAAATTAAGCTCTGAATGGGAGAACGCTGCAGTATTCAAATGAGTTTTATAGGGAGCCTGCTATCCAAGCCTGATATAAAAGAGTAGTGCTGCCAACTCAGTAGACCTCAAAATAATGCCCTAGAAATGTTGCACTAAAACAAACAGATGCTGTAAAACAAGCATGCTTTTATGGAGCAGCTGCTTGGGCATATGAAAGCTTTTTTTGCTGTAGCACAACCTTTTAGATAGTATACTATTTCTAAACCTTTTAAAGAAATGTACGTTGCAATTAAGTCTAAAATGATCTATGGCATTGATGTGGATGAATCAAATGGGATGAAATGTTTATAGTTTTCAAGTAAAATGGCTATGCAATCTCTGCAGTCCTGACTAGTTTATATTTGTTACATTTAACCATTTTTTTATGTTTGCAATACAAATACTTTATTAAAAATGGAAAGTTACAGTATAAAGTGCTTTTAGAACAATGCAATGTTTAGGGTAGGGCATGGTTATGTCACATGTTTGTTTTGGTTTCAGGAATCTAAATTTGGATAATAGTAACAAATTTTATCCTATTTGTATTTTTTACTTTTCTTGAGAGAAAGGTGTGACAACTAGCCCCGGTCACAGTGTTTTAATGACTTTCCCTAGACTGACACACTTCCCATCATGCCTAAATGTTATCAGTCAGCCCTCTGGGCATGGATATCTTTACTTTGGCATCTTTTCTTCTTTCTGCAGTACTAAACCAAACATAGCATTTTAAGCAGGAAAATAAAGAGGTCCGTGGTGGTCCCTGGCGGTTTCCCATGCACGCATGGCCAAAAAGAGGCAGAAATGCAATTGTCCTCCCATAGGATTTTTTTAGGCCAGTTTATGCATTATTTTTTCTCTTTGTGAAGGACGTGGTGTTTTCTCTCAGGACTGCCTCAATATTTTATGTTTACTGAAAATCACTTGGCAGAGCGTTCACCTAACGTATTAGCATTTATATATTCCTCAGTCAATTTCGCATGTTATATATGTATGTACAAAAAAACATAGACAACTGCAAGCTAGGCAGTCATCTGAATACTTAACTATCTGAAAGCCATGTTGACTATATTTACATTAAAGCAAAAGCAAGCTAGTTTAGAAATCTTTAGATGTCTTTAGATCTTTTAAGAAGGTTTAGAAACCTTCTTAAATCTTTTACTTAAAATCAGCTGGCATCTTGATGCTCCTCTGTCTGAGTGTTTTCATGTGATCAGACAGCAGTGTTACAGCCGTATGTTATTCAGAGAGGCCTTTTTTAACAGCCAGTTTGGAGAGAGGTGACTTTGATTGGCAAGTTTGTGTTAGATTTCAGTTCCACAGTGAGTGGAAGTTTCTGCCGCGCAGTGATAAATGAACATTCGATCTCAGGCCCACGCTCAAATTTGTCAGATATGTTTTTATGCATTCGGGCAGAGCACCAGCCGTCTGAGCCGGAGCAGGAGGCATTGATGGTTCTTGATTCCTGGAGTTTTTTTACTGGGGGAGTTGCCTTAACGGTAGACTTTTGTACTTCATCTGCCCCTGTATGGGGCATCTGAACTATATTATAAGTACTAATATGCTCCCTTAAGAGTTGTATAGATTGTTGTATCCCGAAAGGTATAATTTTACACTTTTGTATGGTTGCCGGCATTTGTACAGGTTTATATTAAATGGTTATTTATAAAACAGACCATTCCAATTCTGATTGGGTGAACTTTGTTTGATCACATAAAAATTAGGGAAAATAAAATAAATATTGGCTGAAATTAAACCAAACTTATTTTTTTTGCTAAATGCCAAGGCAACAATTTTCATTTTCATTTAGTATAAATTGAAGTACTAAATTAACTAAAAAACTAACAATGGACATATTTAAAACAATAATTTATCAAAACTATAATTTAATTTTGATAGTTATGACAAAAACTACACAATTTTTAACATGAACATGAAAATAATAAAAAAATAAAGTATAAAAATAATCTAAAAGAATAATATAATTTTTTTTAAATATATCCATGAAAGCATTTCTTATTTATATATAAATAATAAATATACACAGTACACACACATATGTACACAAAAAGTAATATTTTGGTTTGTGATTAATACATTTTTTGACATATATTTGCTTAGTTGGGGCACCTACTTTCTAGTGATTATCATCGTTTTGATTACCGTCTCTTTATTTGATAAATAAATAGTTTAATCTCGTCATTATACATTACCACCACTCTTTTCTATAGTTTGATTGTTCAGTGCTTTGCTACAATCTGTATTGTTAAAAGCGCCATATAAATGAAAGGGATTGATTAATTGATACATTTTTTAAAAACATATTATTGGGTGATACATCAATATTGGCCTACCTGTCTATTGTTTATCACTGTAAAATGCATTAATAAACACTGTGAAAAAATTTGTGCAACAAAACTATGGGTAAAACATTAACAAAATAAGGGTACGACATGAGACACTTGACTAAACTGACAAGAAACTCATAATAATCAACAAAAATAATAAGAAATAAAATCTGTTATGTGAAATATTGTCACGATGAGCGGCTGAACAGACTCGCGCTCGTGCTTCCTCACGAACAGGAAGAACTCGGAGGCAGGAATAGAGTGCAAAACTAGACATTTATTAAACAAACAAAACAAGAAAACGAGGATACATACAATGAGCAACGCAGAGTAGACAATCACACATGTAACGTTAACATCCGACAACGCAGGAAGACATGGGCCGTGAATTTATACAAGACTAAAACAACACACCTGGAGACAGAACAGCTGACGGAAGATCAGACAATAATGACATGGGCGGGGTTACAAATAAGGCAAGTGAGGGAATGACATGAAAACAAAAACACAAGGTGACATGGAGTGCCTGGGGGCGTGACAAATATAATTTGTGATGCCACGCAGGGACTTTTTTCTCGCAAGAACAGTAAGGAATGGTATACCATGGCAAAAAGTTATGGCAAGGTTTTCTTAGCTAGAAAATCCTTATGACGTGACCATTATGTGTCTTTTTTCAAGAACTATGTTTAAAAAAAAAGAATCTAATTATGCATGCATATAAGGATGTCAGGGAAATGAAAACAGGCTAACAGGAGAGGTGAATCCTCATGAGCAAATTAATGGCACTGAAGTGTTAGCCATGTGTGGAATGTCATATTCCATATATCTGCCATGATTGTACAACATCATTCCACCTCCCTCCTCCTTCCTTCAGATGTTCACTTGATGCATATTCATGTGCAGTCAGGGATTTTTCTTTGTCTGTTCATGAATATATTACCTTGCCTGTGCGTGAACGAAATCACAAATGCGTTGATGAAGTGAAATATCAGCTGAGGTGTATTATGGTCCTAAAATGCTACTAATAAAGGTATTTCCTTGAAAAAAAGAAAGGCATTTTTTCCTTTATATAATGTATACAAATATCATTACATTTACTCAAGTACTTTACACCTCTGTTACTGGTTTTCCATCTGATATTTATATCGTATTTTATTTCAGCTATTTACAATAACAGCACAATAGCTGACAGTAACAACAACCATTTCCAGAAACGCAACTGGATTTGTGTGCAGTTTTGTTTTAAGCCAACTTAGATTTATTTTTTTTAAAGTTCTACACTATCTGTCTTTATTTAGAATGAAATGACTTTTTTATTCATCCGAATTGTGAGTTTAACCCAGTCTCTGCTTCCTAGTCTTGTGGCATTTCTCTAGGCATTTCGTTCTCATTTATCATAATTAGGCTTTCGGGTCTGATGCTTTAAACAAAACAGGGTTTGAAGGAGCCACGGAACGCTGGTTAAGAGCACTGAATCTTTATAGCGGTTGTGAATTTTGAAAAAGGAGCACGGAAAGTTGTTTAATTTCAGCAAACTGCTGACACAAGATCTGTGCCTCTTCCCTCTCTCCACAGACAGAATGACTCAGGTGTCTGGATAAGTTTTATTTAGAAAGTGAGAATGAGTTTGGGAGAGATCAAGAGGGCTTGAGCGAGAGGACGGGCGTGACAAAGAGTTTTCTCTGCTTTCTGCTTTGGTAATTTGTAAAAGAAAGGCACTTTTGCGTTTGCCATTTGCAGCCTGGCTGCTGTTCACGATGCATTCTGATGACTTCTCAAAGGCACCGCTCTTACTGCCAGCATCACGTGATTTCACAGGATCAGAAACAGAACAAAATAACACATCAGAGCTGAACTCCACTGGAGAAGTGAAATGTGGAGAGCGAAGACTAACAACATCGTTATCGCTGAACGCCCTTTCTTTACCCCAGGGCCCTGTCTTAGATCCTGCAGCTTGGGTGAGAGAGTGGTCCATCCGTGTCGTTTTTCATTTTCAAAACATTAAGGTGTTGAGCACAGTCAGTCCTTTTTTCCTTTCACATCAAACACCCGTTGTAAAGATTCTCATGATTAAGAGCTCAGGTATAAAGGTTCTCTTGCTTCTTTGCTGCCAAATCCACCTTTTTTTCCTCATGAAAACGGACTTGTTTCGAATCATCACCTGCCAACTCCAGTTGGTTCAGTGATTGAAGAAAAGTATGCCTGAATACATTTATTTAATGTAAACACGGCTGTGCAGTTTATGTGCATTATTACAAAAATGTACTCAAAAATATACAGTATTTCAATATTGATGCGCACATGAATCAAACGGAAATGTATTTGAATTCTTGTATTATATATGGATTTGATGTTTATTTATGATTGCTCTTTATGATTACATGGGATTTTGTCGTAATTAATTACAACAGTGGAGATAAAATATGTATTAGAATAAATAAATTGCACAGTATTTTATATCAGATTCTAAATATACTAAATCTTATACGAATATACTGATATTATGTAATATTTTATCATAATACTTAAATGATACTGTATTGAATATGTACTTTTTTTGAATTTTTTTTTTTTTTTTTACTCTTTTTGACATTTTATTTAAGTTTTATTTAGAGATAATGTCTGGAGTTAATTTGTCTGGCTATTGTAACAGTTCTAATAAAAAACACAATTTTCTCTAGAATCACAATATTAATTTTGCAGTGATTCATAATTCTATAGCCAATTAATATTTATTATCCATTGAAAAATTTGAATGCAGTGCAAATTTGTATAAACCCTTGGATGGTCTCTTTTATTACTGTGTTTCTGGAGCCGCAGTGTTCGTTTGAACCTCTGAATGTGTCACATGGCATGTGGAGACTGTACTCCTCCATTATTCCACTTAGTCTTTTTCAGTGCAGCTATGGGGATAATGGGCTCAGAAGTGACATGTTAAATGTATCTGGTGTATGGAAACAGAGGACTGGATTTTCTTGACAAGCTCAGCATGAGTGCAGCGGCACACTAAAGCCTCAGTGAGTTTGTGAAAAAAAGACATAGAGGAAAAGCCCTGTGGAAGACTGGTAATGTGGATTGCATGTTTGGCTCAAGGCTTTAAATTCAGCTTGGTGACTGGATTTCACCTTTACTGCAGGGAAGAGTATCAAACATACATTAAAACAACAAAAGTATCTGCAATGAATAAGTGCTGTCAGAATAAACCTAAACAGCTTGAAAAAATTTGTTTTTCAAAGAAACAAAGAATGCATTTTTTCACTGTAGGAACAGGTTTGATGGATTATGGACTGGAATTTTATCCAGAAGCAATGGTAAATAATGGATTTATTTCTTACAAACACAAGATATTAATTTACTCTAATTCTGATGGAACCTATTCACTGCAGAGGATCCACTGGTAAGGAAATAATGTAATGCTAAAGTTATCCAAATCTGTGTCAATGCACAGACAAACTCATCTGCATCTTGGATGGCTTGAGGATGAGTACATTTACATTTTTGGTTGAACTATTCCTTTAAAGCTGAAGTGTGCCCTTTTTTGTGTTAAATGGCTTGTTTTAATCTGTTATATTTTTATATTACTATAATATCTTTGGTGATGGTGATGCTAGTGCCACACAATATTACATCATTCACCTTTAACCTAATTAAGTAAATTAAATTTAACTTTAAAAGCAAATGATAACTTTTAACGAGGCATCAAACGTGCTTGTCCTAGAGGTACAACGGCAACGGCTGCATTTGATCCCACTCAAATCACTGTATTAGCATGCTTGTCTATTAATCTATAGCTGTTGCATTTAACTGAATGCTAATGAACATTTTAGAGCGCTGGGAATTTCAAAGATCACTTTTTATGCGATACAGATACTTGCAGCAACAGTTCCGCCCTAGAAAAGATCAGAGGTCTGTGTTGTAGGTCGGACGAACTTTGGAAGGGCACTTTATGACTTAGAGAAGTGAACATGAGCAGCTTATTTGCTTTGTATTTCTCGTCTTTTGATGTAAAGAGGAGCTAAATGGAACTTAACCTTATGGAGCGTAGATATGAATTTCTTCATACTCTTACCTTGTCTCATGGCATAAATGTAACTTGATGCACTTTTAGCGAGACACAAAATATGTACCAATAAGTACATATCACTGCAGTTTCCAAAAGAAATGAACACTAGAGGCAAGAGTCTGACACCTTTTACTTTGTTACTTCATTTCGATTAATAAAACCAAATTTTTGCACAATTACTTGAAGAATATCATGTTATGACTTCAAAACAATAATAAATATAATGCTGGAAGATTTGAAAACGAATGATTGAGAACGTTAGCATCACACATATCCAGCAACATATCTGTGGGTTTTCATACGCGACAGGTTTGTTCGGTAGCTCACGGAGTACAGAGATATACTTGAGATGCGAGGAGCTCTGGTTCGAATCCTGTGTAACTACGGTTCAACAAAACAGTTCAAATCTGTGTTTAAATGATTGCATCATCACGGTTGCATCAGCAATTGTGTTTTTTATATGAGTTTTGCATTTGTTAACACTGTTGGGTATAGTTTAGAGTTGTATTTGGTGTTGGGCATATTTCCAACATGATAGAACATTAACTTTTAGCAACACTCCACGGATATTTCAACTCTAAACCACCACAATACTTATCTATATCAACGTAATAAAATGTGCCAGGGTTCACTTTTTGAACCTGTGTTTTAGCAGCATTTTTTTCTTTTGAACTGTGGTGAAACGTGCAGTAAGGAACGTGAAAACGGCGTTGTACAAAAAGTGCACAGAGGTACGTATTTTTATCAGACCAAGTTGGTAAAAAGCGTTCATCTCTTGATTGTTCACCTTGGGCCAGCGTTGTTCTCCTGTATTACGCAGTCAGCAATTCAGGCCTGCACGACTTCTAATTGAGCTACATACAATTCAGACGCCTACCCATAATCTTCTGCTCAGAGATGCTATGCAAATTAGCTCACCTTTATGTAACTTTTGCCCATCATATAAGACTCTTATGTGAATAGCCCTTAAGAGGCTGAAGTGCAAATGCACCGATGTTATATAATTTTACGTATTTTTACTCACCAATAAAAGGAAGCATAGAACAGAAAGCTAGCAGAGTTTATTTTAAAAAAAGTCAGCCTCGGTTTGCACACTTTGACCCTGTGTAAATTATATCAAGGTTATTGTAGATGCATAAAGGTCATGCCTCTGATCAACAGCACGATAAACGCAACAGAATTACTCTCGGTTTGTATTTTCTATGGCAGAAATATGCTTTCCTCTCTGCTTTTGCTCCGCGCACAGCTGGAGCCTGTCAGGGCTGTAGTTTTTCTGCATTAAAATCAGATTTACAACAAAGACAGGTCATTATACTGTTGTTGAGGGAGAAGTATTTAGTTTTAAAATGGAGTTTAACTGTCAGCATGGTGCCATTGTTGACTGGTTATCGATTTGGGACTGTTAGCACTCATTAATTTGAACTAATCAGACATTTAAAGCCTGTTACTTTGTGTAACATTGGTCTCCCCCAACTCATTGATTGTCAGAGCCCTTATTAAAGTGGAATATTGTTTTGGCAGACTGTCATAGATTTGCTTTGACAAACATACAATAACCTAATGTAAAGTTCAATACAGGTGGAGGAAAAAGAAAACGGCGTTCATTTTCACTCAGGTGTGTCTGTGGTTGTCAACCAAGTGTCTCACTTCTTGTAATAGCTGTGTGAAATTACCTAATTAATTGTTTTGTTTGCCTAGTGCCGAGAGCAAGAGTGACTGAATTTCATTGTCGCTGTCATTAAAATGTCAGATTTTGCACAAAAATGGCTTGTTGATCCTGCGGTTTCTCATTCCGTTATTGTTTTTCAATTTTTTGTTTAATGTAAGCTAGCATGCCGGGCGAATATTGGCTCTGATGTTGCTTGCCGTTCCTGTGACAAGTCATTTACAAGAGCAGGTAATGAGTGGATCACAAAATGAAAATTATGCAGTTTGTCTGAGCAGCTTGTTTACATATACTTGGTTCGTCTCTGCTTGACAAATTTTGTGGAAATAAACTCTGTTAATTCATACATGTAATCATTTTTTATATCTTGTTGGGGAATATCTTTTAAATTGTGGTAACCAGGACCTCAATTAGACGTAAGTCCTTATTATAAAGTTAGGAAAAGAGAAAGAGGGAAAGTGATTTAAATATGCACAATTAATAATTGAAGAACACGCTAAATTTAAACTTAAAAGTGTTTTGTAAATATTATAATGAATTCATATTAGTAACTTGAACTGTTAGATGAAGACGGATGGATGGATGATAGATGTAGATAAATATATGCTATTTTATATCAATGCAGTAAGAAGGTAGAGGAAGGAAACAGACTGAAGGGACAGAGAGGGGTAGGTTTGAGACTTTTTTTGGCTAATCTGCTTTGATTTTTGTAGGCTGAGTTTAGATCTGGTTGACATGCCATTTACACGGCAATGGAAGTCACAAGCACAGATGCACCTGGCCTCACAGCTTTGCCTTAATAGAATTAAAATTTCAATTTCCTGAGTAGAGATCGGGGCAGTGAGGGGAAGAGCTAACATGCCAGCGCATGGCAGTGAAGAAAATCCCATTTCCTGGCTCTCTTCGCCCATTTCCCTGAATCTTTGGCCCCCACTGTGACACATTAACACACAGCTAGATTTGTTGAAAGGAATCTATGTGACCAGATTGGATTTCCTTCTCGGTGCAGGCTGGGATCTGATCAGAGTTGACTTTAATCTGGGTTTAGGGTTGAGCGCATTGATTCTGCACAGAAAATACAGCAACACATTTTGACTGGCTCCAAGGCCTGTTACCAGATGCCTGAACCTGACATCTTCACACTATTATATATATATATAAACGCTGTATTATTTTCACGCATTACTGGATTATTTAAGCCACTTCAAAATTAGTTTGTAATGGAATGAATCAGACAATGTTTTTTTCTTTTTTTTGTGCATCACTTCAGCAGACACTTGAAATGGTGAGAAAACGATTGTTATAGTTCAAATCACGAAGTCTGTTAAATCACAAAGAAAAGTAACACTTCTTTACAAGGGCAGCTCAAAAATAATTTTATGTATAATATTTGCAATGCATGCGCAATTGACTATCATGAATAAATATATTCTATCATATTTTTCATAAGTTTTGAGGTTGGTAATATTTGTAAATATTTTTATTTCTGTTAAATCATTTGAAAGTGACAGCATAACGTTGCAAAAGATTTGAGTTTTAAATAAATGCTGTTCTTTTAATCTTGACAAAATATATCATGATTTCCATTTAAAAAAATATTAATTTTAATAAAATATTTAAATTCATATTTTTTTAAAGTTCAAATAGAAAACATGTATTTAAGTTCCAATGCTATTTCAGGATATTACTGTTTTATTATTATTATTATTATTATTGCTTAGTTATTGGTGAACATAAAAAAATTAGAGACCTCAACTTTTGTAATGGTTTGTGTGTATATATATATGTATATATATATATATATATATATATATATGTATATATATACACTCAACAAAAATATAAACGCCACACCATTGTTTCTGCTCCGATTTTTCATTAGATGGACTTAAAGATCTAAAATTCATTCCAGATACACAATATTACCATTTCT
>JAUMHG010000062.1:4388831-4405846 GCA_032359395.1 Enteromius anoplus | reverse complement strand
TGTAATTCAGGACATATATTAAAAAAAAATGTAGGTGTCCCGTATTCGGAACGGTGACAGTTAAGGGGTTAAGTGTTGTGGATATAAATGTGTGTATTTGTATTTTTAAAAAAAAAAAAAATTATTTATTTTAAATTTAGATTTTTAAATACACTTCTATTTTATTCGGTTTTAACTTATAAATTAATACATATTGCATTCCTTACACCAGTCCAAGTTAAAGTATTCAATAGAAATTTAAAAGGGAGAGTCCAGCATGGTGCTTATTCCTGATTATTTGGCTGTGAACATCTTGTATTCTCTAGAGAGTATGAACAGCATTGGCACAGAGGACAGTTTAGTATTCAGGAGAGGTTCTTGGGAACTTTGAGTTCTTTTAGAACGAAGACTACGATAATAACTTGATGGTTCCTGGGAGCTGCCCACAATCTTACTCCAACAGTCTTAACACTACGAAATCTCTATTTGACACGTGCAGAGAATACATAGTGCTGATAAAAATGTATGTGAGCTGATGGGGAAAAAGCCCACTATGGATGGCAATCACAATGACGAACTTTCCCAGCAGCACTGAGTGTGCTGTGACATCTTCATTACATTGTTATTAATGATGAGATGACTCTGCCAAAAACCCTTGTAAGGACAGAAGCTGTGGACCTACAGTTCTGAGTCTATTGCAAAGACTGTACAGTAAATGTTATTCTATCTTTCTATTGATCGTTCGTTTGTTCTATTTATCTATCTTTTGTTCATTCAATTGTTTGTTCTACCTGTCTACCTGTCTGTCTGTCAATCTATTATCATTCTATCACTCTATCTATCTTTTACTTTCAGTCTGTATGTCATACTGTCTACCTTTGCTCTATCAATTATTTTTTGGATCCATTGATTTATATACTGCTATGTCAGTCTATACATATAATGTAGGAGTTTTGATGATATGATGGTCATTGAAGGAAGGTCAAAGAGGAAGACAATGAGAAGGCATTTGAAAGGAAACATTGCAGTATAGAAACAATTTACAGTAGTAGCTCGTTAATCTAAGCGAATGGCCTTTCAGACAATCCTGTTAGCGCGTCTCAGAGATTAGCCCTATACAACACAATGATGCAACCCTGTGACATATCATGATAACGCAGCGCTTTTTCTCTTATGTCTATCAGTCAGTCACAATAAATCAATGATTTGTTAACTGCTTAGAAAAACCTGCCCTAAAGCAAGACGATGTAGACACTTCTAAATCATTTTGGTTATTATCTTCTTCCTGTTAACGGAAAATCCGTCTGTCCCCTTATTTTCTCCACATCCATCATGCGGATGAAATATGGAGAGTGCATTTGTTTCCCTGTCAGAAGAGAAGATAGCGTTTGCTTAGCCTTGACGTGTTTGTATAAAAGCCACTGATTACTTTATTGTAAAAGTCCTTTGATTTTAGGGTGCAAAAAGATTCACGGCTATTTTATGTAGTGACAATGACTTATACAAGCATATGAACGCACAATATTTGTTGAGAAAATACTAATTTATATCCCATGGATTGTGATATATCTTTTACATTCCTACAGTCCACATCAATGCATTTAGCTGTTGTGTTTGTCATTTTATAATCACAACATTTCTTTATAATTAAAATAGATTTTATTTTGAAATAAAAATAAAATTAGTTAAAAAATATCACAATAAAAGCGCTATTTTATATATACAACTCAGTTTAATTTAATTACCTCTAAATTGTCCAAAATATAAAATATTAAGCATACACCATAGTATCTTCTGACTTTTTTTTTTCATGCAGCTGAGCGCTCAATATGTTTGCTATCAAAATGGCCTGTGTCCAAATATGGTTGTTTCAGTGATCTCAAATTTATTTATATGCCTCTGTAAAAAATCTCTGGTTTGCTGTAGTACATTGCATAGACTAGAAGTAAAAGTTTTCTGAGGATGTCTTGTTCACATGGACTGTACTGTAGGTTCAAGTCCGGTCAAGTCCTGAGTCCATTCTTCTCTGTTTTCCTCTACTGTCTTATCTATATCTATTTCCTGTAAATTAGAAATCCAAAAAAGTCCCATAAATAAAAAACTGATTTATTTAGCAACAGCTTTGACAGGTGCCATATGAGCAAATTATGTATAATGATCTCTGGGACCAAACTGCTAGCTTTTAAAAATACACTGTGGAGAAATATCCCAGCACTATAGAAATTTAGTCCAACAACCATCCTCATTCGTTCACAGTTTATAGGATCACCAAGTTGTGTTCTTGGCCTTGTGGGTTTTCGCAGTACCAAACGTCTTTATATAAGAGCTATAAAATTACGTCACATAAAACGAAAAGATAAAACGATTTGGAGAGCCTTGTGGTCTTCAGAAAGCTTTTGGATCACTAAAATCCAGACTAAATGGAACTTTGTAGCATCTTCAGACTAACTAAAACAGGTTCTTTGTGGAAGACTATGCACATATCACAATTTTGACTATTTTTCATGCTTTTTCTTTTCCCCCCCCCTTTTTATCAAACTTGAGTTTGTTTCGAAATCTCACCAAAGAAGAATACACAAATATCTGTTTATATCTCAAAATTATTATGAGATATGTATGGCAGTTTTGTTGTCTTGGAGACAAGCTTTTATAGTTCATAGCTGGACTCCTTACTGCTTTTGGTTTTTTTCAGACTTTGCTGATTTGCAATTGCAGCTTTTGACCTATTGCCACAATAAACCTGGTGTATGCCACTTTGATGAAAATGTGCTGTATTAAATATTGATTTGCTTTGCGAGTCCAAAAATAAATCCAGCCAAAAACTTTTGTGATTGTGCATGTTGCTTGTTTTTGGCAAGACTAAAACATTGCTATTAGTTGAACTCTTAGATATGCCAGATACTTTTTACTAGTTTGTTGGCTGCTTGCCTGACATGGAAAACAAAAACAAAAGCATTTTTCCAGCTCTGCTAGTGCATTTTAACCGTTATGTGATGCGTGCTGAAAATAGCCAGAAAAAGTGACTTGTTTGATGCTCCCGTGCACGAGGAGTAATATGTCAGAGTGTTTTTTTTTCTGGCTTGATCACGCCTACTGAGACTTCTGGGAAAAGGGTCCAGCCGCGGTTTCGTTTTCTCAGCCGGAAGGCTCCATTTTCCCTCCTCTGTCAATTTTCTAAAGCTTGTTTTGGTATTCCTTGCATTGCGTCTCCACTAGGACCACAGGAAAATGTGAGCCAGAGCAGCATATGGTCCACTAAATAAGTGGGGAGGCGTTTCATGCAGAAATGTGCTGTGTTGCCGATATAAATATGACGTGGTTAACCATGTAGTTCATTCTGACACAGTGCTTATCATGGGCTGATGCACAGTGAAGAGAGGAGAACAGATGTTGAGGATACAACACCTTCCTCAAATGAAACTGTGCTGCCTCAGTTGTTTTACTCCCATTTAATATCAACAGTTAAAAGCAATTAGGATGGAGGCTCAGCTAAACACCAAGGTAGTTCCCAAAATTAGGTGATTAAAGTCTAATTGCTATGATATATTAATCTTATTAGAGAGCAATTATGTGTAGTTAATTCACAACAAATGGAGGATTACGGGTCTGCTCCTTTTGTGTAGATTTCTCACTTGGCATTGGGAAAGGAATTTCGCTAAAATGGTTTAAAATGGAGGAAAACTGACAGATTTTTCATGCAATAATGTGTGAATTTTTCATAAAATATTTCAATACCCATTGCTAATTTTCTCACTGCTTAATTTGTGTCCTTTGGTTCTGACTTTTACAAGTGAGCGCTGATCAGAAGAGTTTGTCAAATGAAGCATCAAAGATTTCCTTTGTTGTTCTCTGGATTACAAGCGGGGTAAGTGAGTTGGAAAGGACACATACTGGAATGTCACCTGTAATCTTCTGTGACGTCTTTGGTGTGTGTTGGCAGTCAGCAATGTTATGTTTCATGTTGATATGAGATATCTGTCTTATAATCTTGTGTATTGTTAAGGCATTGTTAAATAGGCTACAAGTGTTTGATACCTAGTCATATGGGTCTAGAGCAATATATATTTTCCTTTCACAATACTGAGAAAAGTGTTTGCTCTGATATTGCTCGCGTTTTTTCTATTTGTGTCTTGCCTAGTTGCCCCAGCATTTAACCATGATGGTCATACCTGACCTGTGCTGATTCAGATCAGAGATTCACAGTCTGCTAAAATTGCAACTCGCAATACATTTTTAGCAAACCTTGCAACCAAGCGATGCAGCATGGCCAAATTGGCCATACCTTATTGGCCCGAGCATACGCTGGTGATATGATCTGTGTCTGTAAGATGGGGGCTATTAGGTGCACGGTGCACCCCGCTGACTCCGGGCACTGAACGCTGCTTATCTTGCCATCCATTTCAGCCTGCTTACTTCACTTTCACAGTCTGCCAAAAGAGCCGTGATTGCATCTTAATCATAAAGCAAAACTCGGGAAAGGAGCGGGAATGACAGGCGCTGTTAAAGTGCCTTCGGCTATTCCCGGCACGCACATTATAAATGGCTGCGGAAAAATGTGTGCGTTCGCTCCCTCGCCAGCTCTGTTTACATCACATATCTCTAAGTCATCACTGTCTCAGTAATGGAGATATCAGAGCATCAGTATAAGCAGACTTTCTTACTCGACACTGCATGCCAAAATGGGCGCTCTGGCGCTCTGGCGCTCTGCTTCTAGCGGCGTGAGGGACGAGGACAGAGAAGATAAAGAGGGAGGGAGGAAGAAAAAGGAAGCTGGCTCATTTAAACTCCTCATCAATTATTGAAAGCAAAGTCACTATAGTAAACAGCTAAAGGACACGGGATGTATATAAAATGGTTAGAGCTGGTGCGATGCTTCGTCTCGTGGTGGTACTGATCCGTTTTGACCTCAATCCTTTAAAGTGTTAGCTGGAATCCTTTTTTTTTTCTTTTGAAATGGGCTAAGCTGCTGTCTTGCTAACAGTGCAACGTCTGCTCTTAAATGTGTGTTTGCA
The DNA here is from genome assembly GCA_032359395.1 of Enteromius anoplus. Taxonomy (NCBI): domain Eukaryota; kingdom Metazoa; phylum Chordata; class Actinopteri; order Cypriniformes; family Cyprinidae; genus Enteromius; species Enteromius anoplus. Next base: position 4,400,855 of record JAUMHG010000062.1, on the reverse strand, counting down.
ACAAACAGGCAAGTAAGTGTTACATTTAGATGATTTGCACTGGATTTTTTGGAGTAGCATAGCAATTAGCATTGGAACACTAAGGGAAAGTACACAATATTCAATTATTCCCATCTTGAAAACATCATCGATCAATCCTAGGTTTAGATCACTAAAAACAACATCTTAATCAATCTTAATTAACCTGATTTTTAAGTAAAAAAAGGTCATAACTTATATTAGGTGGCCTTAACTACTGTGTACTTGCATCACAAAAATAAGTAGAATTCACTTATTGTGTTCATATTTTGCTGCTATTGAGGTGGGATACAGGTAAGGTTAGGGACAGGTTTGATGGTGTGGGTTGGTTTAAGGTTGGGTTAAGGTTTAAGGGATGGGTTAACACTGTAATTATGAATTTAATTACAGAAATTAAATACAGATGTAATTACATATAGGTATTTCTATAAATATAAGTGCAGTGTAACAACATATGTTCACAATAAGAGCATTGTACCAAATTATTCATTGAAATGTAAGTACGCAGAAGTTAAGGCCACTTAATATAAAGTGGGACCTAAAAAATATAAAAATAGAAGATCTGAAATAGATAAATGTAAATCTGACAAGGTTTATTTTTTTGCAGGCCAGTTGGTTAATTAAATGTCTGGTTAGTGGCGCTCACGGGTTAATTAAAAATAAGGTGTCATCACTAAACTAAACACAACTGATAATGTTATAGGGTTAGTTCACCCCAAAATTGATTTTTTTTTCCATTAATTACACAAAAATGCAGTTTGCAACATTATCCAGAGGGAGTGGAGTGTAACATAACTATATGGTAAATGTGTCTACTGGAACTCAGTAGTTAAGCAATAGGAGTGACCATTTTTCTGTTTGATTTCCTGCTTTTGGAGTTACAGTACAGCAATTTATATGCTTTATTCAGTGTCTTATAGCCAGACACTTCTAATTTGACCTTCATGTTGGGTAGTGTTCTCTAGTCCGTTGAAAGGGACACTTGAAGCAATCTCATAAGAATTAATGGCCTCTTCTTTGTGTTCTCCAGTAATGCCTGATATTATCCTCATTGGGCTAAGGGAGCCTTTGGGGGCTGTATGGGTCGTGGTGTATGGTTTTCTGGTCAGGAATGAGAAGGGCAGGTACAGGCATGACTTTCAGGCATGGAAAGGCCTAGGGTACAAGGGTAGTAGATGGGGAAACACCACTAATTTTCAACCAGGTGTTTATTTCTATGTATAAAGTAGGAAGGATAGTGCTAAGAGGCCCATCACACCACCTAGAATTATTCATTTGGTGTCAGCGAGGCTCATTAGCACCATGCTAAATAGGTCATGCTGTGTAGAGGCCTCTGACCTTCCTTTGCCGATGCCGCCATGCTCTCTTACGGTCCTGCTCTGAGGCTCTGAGGTCTTATATCACTGAGACAGTAAAGCTGAACTAGCATGTGAACTGATGAAGAGGTGATATAGCCATATATAGTTCAAGCTAAGAGGAGGTCTTTCCCTTCATGATGATATAGACCTTAGTCAGAGTAGATGGCACATGTAATTTGATGTGAATGAAAGTAGGTCTGTGAGCCTATATAGATTTTGTATTTATTTATATCACATTATTTACATGAGGGAAGTACAGTCTGTTCAAAGTATGATATTACAGATATTTCAGATTTTAAAAAATCAGTTTTCACAACCCATTTTTAGTTTTGTAACACCATCTCTGTGTGAGATATTAGCAAAACAGTGTGAGGCTTCATTTGATTTTCAGTTGGGAATGAATTTAGTTCGGCTGGATTTAGTCAGTTTTAATTTAAATAAAAAATGAAATTTAGATAGGACTAGGCCTGTATTTCTGTCCTTTATTTCATATTTGGTTAATAATTTACAAAATACAGCTTATTCTTCTTCTGAATAACTTCAAAAATAACTACAATTCTAAAAATAAATACAACACAAATAGTTATGTATAAAATAAAAAAATGTCATTATTGTTATTATTATTATTAATATGACACCAATAATAGTAGCAGCAACACCATACGTAAAGTTTAAATAATAAAGAAATATTTAAAATAAACAATTTGTTATTATTTTTATTATGTTATTATTATTTCAAATATTATTATTAAAAATACAAATATATTACAACTTTAAATGATTAAAATAATAATAATAATTATTGTATATTCTTAAATTATCTCTATATTATTTTATATCTAGAAACATAAATAAGATAAAACATATTTAACAACAACAATAATAATATGATTTAAATGAAACCAAAATGAATAGAATAATATTAATAATTTTGCATGATTTGCCGGGATTCAACTCTGTGAACATTTAGTTTTTTGTTTAACATTGTCATAGATAATCAACATGGGCTCAGTTTGGGCAAATATGATTTAGGACACGGTTTGCTTAAATTCAGTTTGCATTAAGACCTGATATGACGTCCTTGAGATATGGTAAAATAGGCAATAACTTCAAAATTCATTACCCACTGTTCTCAGGCTTCTACAATCCCTCTCGATTATTTCAGCAAACACTCAAGCCGCGGCTGAAGAAGTACTGAAGTAAATGCCAGCGTGGGCAGTTCTGTCGATTGTGTGTGTGTTTGAATGTGGGTGTTCTTCTGACAGCTGACAGTGGATGCTGAGCTCTACACCCTCAGCAGAACGCTTGAAAGGCCTGAGCAACTCCCACCATCCGAGTGTCAAAGCCCAGCTGTTATTAAGGAACTGCAGGCCCTGCTGTGGATTCCTGCTTACGCTGTTTTCAGCTCTGCACTGTACTGCTGCTCAGCGCTTTTCACTGAACTTTCCCGTTTCAGCCGTCTCTTCGCAGGCTCTCTCTCTTTTTTTTTGTTTTTCTCCATCTCTGTGGCCTGTTTAAATCAGCAGTGAAGCTCTTCAGGTTAGGCTGTTGGCCCCGCTGGGACTCTTTCTTTCCCTGAAGAGAGGCAGTGCTCATCAGCTCTCAATTGGGTCGTGTACCCCATCCTGGAGACAGAGAGAAAATTTGAACATAGAAGCAGGGAGACTTCCTTGGAGATGCTTTAACCACAAGAGGACAGAACAGACAGAAAACCCAACTTGAACATAAAGATTGCGTCAGAGGGGAAATCACATGAAACTTTATATTTCTATGGAACTTGCACACAAACTCTTCACGTTGTGTTCTCTTTTTGCTTTTCAAACTTTACTGGTACTTTCATGTCTTACCCTAAAGTTATAAACTTCAGCATAGCCTTGTTCTGTTTTGCGTGTATTATGATCATGAACTTGTGCGTCTTAAGGAAAGCAGTTCTAACAAAAAAACAAATTCAACAAATTGCTAATAAATCTTGAATTGGATAGACTTGGATAGACTTGACTGGCAGCGGCTCACATTTGTTTTGCATTGGAAGCAGCCAGAAGCAGCAAATGTAGTCAAATTGCTGACCTGTTCAGGGCTTTAACTGCAGGTCAGTTTAATCTGTAAATAGGTTATGGTTTTGTCTTAATAACTTACTAAAGACACTTATGTTTTTGCAAACATTTACATCCATCTTGGTCACATATTATTGTAGCACAGTTAGTTGAGTAGCCTATGATCTGCTAGCTGTATTTAGGTCGTTGTTTTGTAAGGTTCAGAACAGCAGACCTGTTGAATAAGTGACAGATACAAAAAACAAACATACAAAGGGAGAGACAGAGATACTCAGAGAAATAAAGAAATTGATGTGCTTGTTTTATTTTTACCACGTTATGCATGCAGGCATGTATGCTTGTATGTATTTAGATTTTATTAATATGCTTAGGGGAACTGGTTACTTTGGCATTTAATATTTAATATTCGTTTATTGACTTGATTTTATTTGCATATTGGGAATGTATTAGATTTGATAATAACAATTATTTACTATTATAACTAGTAGTAGTTGTAGTAGTTTCTTTCTTTATTGGGGGATTCACTACATACTGATTTATTTATTTTTTTTCATGGTTTTGAACTTTTATTGTAAAGTATATTATAAAGAGGGAAAGTGCATGATTTCTTCACTGGCATGCAAAATAAGAATATTTAAGACCACCAATGTTCGGTTCAAAAAAGTTTCTGAACAGTCATGCACCATCTGAAATCTGTAACTCTCGCAAATTTCCAAATGTCCTTGCAGCTTTGAACTGGGATGCCATGTCCTGCCATGTCTGATGGTTCAACATAGTGCCATGCTGTTCTTGGAAGGAGGCACTCGTCTACATGCCAGAGATCCGTAGTATGTGAGAAGTGCAAAATAATTAACATCAATTCTTTACAGTGCCTTTTAATGCTGCAATTATGAACCATCTGTCCCTTCTACATTTTTCATGAGCAGACAGCTGCTACTCTCCTCCACTTCCAAGTCATTCTCCGATAACTCCTGCATCCTTAAATGTGCTCTCATAAAATCCTGGTGTCAGTTTCCTCGGATAAAACACTTTCACGAGCACCTGCGCTAATGATGCATAAACCCTCAGGTTCAGGCAAATTACCTCACATTCGCTTCACTGATGCATTGTGGGTAATGAAACGGTGGTCACATTTGGGGTCTGTCGCGGCTAAATGGTGTGTTTGAATGTATATACGTATTACAAAACTGCTCTTCGCTCGATGGCCTGGGTTCAGAGAGCCAGACGCCTGTGGTGTGACACAGCTGAGTCTCTATAGCATGGCCTGTTAAGGGACAGACTTCTCATTAGTGCTGCCTGCTCCTTTGGTAGCGGGAGCCATGCTGGTCGCGCCATCTGTAGAGGGAGGGAGGGATTGAGAGAGAGACAAACCGAGAGTTCGATCGAGAGGATGCAAATATTTTTTTCATGGCGGGAAAAGGGCCCTAAGCCTGGCTGGGTCTCTTGCCATTCTCATATCTGCCTAGAGAACAATTAGAAGACGTGAGACACACGAGTGGTCCAGGGTCGTGTCCCCAAAGTGTCAACAGAATGCTTATTACCATTCAACGCTCACTTCCTGTTCCATTCCCAGCATTGGCGCTGCAGTCTGTGAAGCATGTTACTTCAAGTGGTGTGAGGTTGTTATCCCTAAAAGACAGAGGAAGAGAGCCCGACCGAGGAGAACCAGGGGTGTGGAGGAGACAAGACAAGGAATTTCAATGAAACTGACTCGCGAGATCAAAGTTTCTTTTTTTCCTTTCTGCTTCTATTTCTCTCTTTCAGTGAGAAGTGGCAGTCTTCGTTTTTAATCACAGCGTTTCTTTCATGTATCCTCTCAAACGGTGCGCAGCTGCGGAGGCCAATCAGCTGCGGAGTTCTGCGGCCCAGAGGGCTCATGGGAGGAGAGCTGTCTGCTTGTCTTCACTCTTCGCTAATACAGAACCACGACTGATCCAGCATCACTCCCCGTTCCTCTTATCTACCCCGGGCGGTGGATGTGGGCATCTGGCGAGCGCTGCAGGATACAGACTTTGTGGAGTGCTGAATGGCGACTCGCGTTTACCTGCACTTAAGTGTTCCTTAAAAGACCGTGCTTTTAATACCAGTATCCTCTGTGCACCGTCTACATGCTTTACTCAATGCAATGGGGGATAAGTCATCAATTATTCATTGATAAATACGTTAATTTATTCTGCTTTTGCTTAACCGGCCATAGAGGGAAGCAGAGGAACAGGGCAATATTGCTAAAGAGCTATTTTTACAAGCCTCTGATAGCGATGGGTTTGCGCTGCGGGAGTTTGACGCGTCTTGCGCATCTTGTTAGTTGTTGTATTAAGCAATTTGTAAAGGTTCAACTAGAAATGACACTTGTGGATTACATTAAATGTAGTTTAAAAATAGCTCATGTGGTTATTTCTGTAATGGACTTTCAATTATAATGGACGGTGTCGCCAAGTGGTTTTCCTGAATGGGCGTCTGCACAGTGCTTTGATTTGTGCTTCCAGACAACAATTGTGTGGTTCTTATGACAGATGTAATAAATGAAAGGATTACCCTTAATAGGTGAAATAACAGCTGCACAGGTTGAAGTACATGAAAGCTGTGAATTTAGCATGTTGTTTTTTATGAGGTGTTTTTATGCAGAGCAATTTATGAGAGTTTGATAAGCGGTGTTGCCCCCTTAAGCCAAACTGTGCAATATTGTTTTGGATAGGATGGTTAAGTTATTGATAAGTTGGGTGAGTTTGTTGTGGTATGTATTTATGGTAGATAATATCACTGACACGAAATAGCTGAAATGGTTTAAAAAATAAAAAAGATTTCCAATCTGGGAAGGTTTTTGACTGAACTGAACTGAACTGAACTGAACTGAACTGGAACTGAAACTGAAACTGAAACTGAACTGAACTCAACTGAACTCAACTCCAACCCCAACCCCAACTACCTGAATAATTTTTTAAAAAATATATTGAATTGCATGTGTAAATGTTTAATTACATAAGAAAACATAGTTTTTACTGTATTTTGGATTAAATAAAGGCAGACTAGGAACCGTGTGGTTCTGGGATTCTTGTGATAATTTTGACCCCACGCTGTGAGATCTCGCATGGAGCCCTAGATTGAGGGAGATTATCATTGGTCTTGTGTGTCTTCCATTTTCTAATAATTGCTCTCACAGTTAAGTTCTTCACACCAAGCTGCTTACCTATTGCAGATTCAGTCTTTTCAGCTTGGTGCAGGTCTACAATTTTGTTTCTGGTGTTCTTTGATAGCTCTTTGGTCTTGGCCATAGTGGAGTTTGGAGTGTGACTGAGGTTGTGGACAGGTATTTTTTTATACTGATATTGAGTTCCAACAGATGCCATTTACACTTGCCAGGTAATAATAATTCGTAAAAAAAAAAAAAAACTACTGAGTTATTTTCTGGATTTTTTTTCTTATTTTGTCTCTTATAGCTGAGTTATACCTATGATAAGAATCGCAGGCCTCTCTCATTTTTTTAAGCGGGAGAACTTGCACAAATGGTGGCTGACTAAATACCTTTTTGCCCCACTGTAATAAAAAGTAAAAAAAAAAAAATTAATATATTAATATTAATATATGCATATTATGATGTGAATATACAAGCTTTTGTTGCCAGCTCAGATCTTAATAATTGAAACAGAAGCCCCATTGTATGTGTTTTCAGCATTTTAAAAATGTATATTACAGGCATGTAGCTTTAAAGAATATGATGACATGCTGTTATTGTAACACAGTTAATCTGAGAACTCAGTCAGACAACACCACCTGACAACATGTTTCATGGCTTACCCAGTTTGCTTTAATGAAACCAAAATTAACCCAGCAGATTGCGTTTAATCCCGTTGTGCATAAAAGCAGAAAATACTAAGGTAACACCATCTGTTTGTTGTAAGTTCCTAAGGAGGTCACACAAGGTAGGATCATTGAGTCCTGTCCATATGGAGGAATCAGACATGTGCTTCACATGTGTGCATGAGGCATTCACACAGCTTCCATTATCTGCCTCAGCATCTGCTGGTGGAGCTGCCACTTAAATCATCCACATGAGCGCTGGAGGTGTTGTGCTGTGTGAAATCCGTGGTCTGAAGAAACCCAAGTGCTCTGCTGTTGTCAGGCCTGTTCGATTAGGAAAGAGGCTGATCCTTCTGTCTGAGCTGCAGGTGAAATGTGCTGTTTTGCAGGTGAAATTTTTCTCCATTACCTCTGTTCTGTTCAGAAATACTTCAGTTTCAGCTCATATTTTGTGGAAGTGTGGATAGCTTGCAGATGTTTAATGAAATAATAATTCTGTAGTGTCAAGTTTGCCCTTAAACCTATAGAAATCAGTGTTTTATCAAAAAGACAAGTTTTGTTTTATTATTTACTATGAAACAGAACATGCTGCAAATCTTAAAGATTTTCTTTTTTGACCATTTCTGTCACAACAAGCACCTCTGTGGCCCTCTCCGAACGTCAGAAGCAGAGGATGAACTTTTAAATCTCCGTCAAGGAAACACCAACACCGCGGACTATGCTCTCACATTCCGGACTCTTGCGGCTCAAGCCAGGTGGCAAGGTAAGCCATTTAAAAGTATTATTACGACAGGGTTTACGGGATGAATTACAAAAAGAGCTAGCCTGTCGCGATGAGGGAGTTCCGTTTGAACAGTACATGGAGATGACTATAAAACTTGACAACCTCCTCCGATCCCGTAAGGGGCCCTCTAACCCTACCAGCACGCCACTTTTCCTCAGCCAGACTCAAGAGGAGCCCATGCAAATTGGATATACTTGCCTTACAGAGGAGGAAAAGGAGAGAAGACGGCGAAACAGGCCCTGCCTTTACTGCGGTCAGTCGGGCCATCTACGAGTGAACTGCCCCTCAAGACCACCACGTTCTGCTGATGCCGGGGTGAGCAGTTTTCAGTTATCCTCCTGTCTATAATTAGAAGTCGTTTTACAGTTTAATGGTAGACGCATCGAGACGAGTGCTTTCATTGATTCTGGAGTGGCCGGAAACTTTATTGATGTGAGTTTTGCTAATCAACACCATCTCCCTCTTGTTCCATGCACTCCACCCATGGCCGTGGCAGCCCTTGACGAGAGACTGATAGGACATGGTAAAATCACTCATGAGACCGCGGAAATCAACCTGATCGCAAGCTCACTGCACTCTGAAACCATCAAGTTCCACATTATTCAACCACCTGGACACACACTCTTCCCTGGCTAATTCAACACGATCCCACGATCTCCTGGAGAAACCATGAAATCACTCACTGGTCATCAACATGTCAGGATCACTGCCTCGCTGGGCTTCTTCGCTCAGACCAGCACATGCCCGTAGTATCTCAAGATCCTGAAACCCTGGAAGCTCAGTAAGGGTTTCATTCGCCCATCAACGTCACCTGCCTCATCGAGCCCTGAATGAAGTAACTGTCAAATATCGGTATCCTCTGCCCCTCGTCCTGTCAGCCCTGGAACATCTTCGCACAGCACGCATCTTCACTAAGCTAGACCCGAGGAGTGCGTACAATTTTATCCATATCAGAGCCGGGGACGAGTGGAAAACTGCCTTTTCAACCACCACCTGGCACTATGAATATTTGGTCATGCCCTTCGGACTTTCCAATAGTCCTTCGTTCTTTTAAGCCATAGTCAATGATATGTTCCGGGACATCCTCAACAAGTTTGTCATCGTTTATATAGACGACATACTTATTTACTCTGAAACCCTGCAGGAGCACGTCGAACACGTTAGATCTGTGCTACAATGCCTAATGCAGAACAAACTTTATGCAAAACTTCCCAAATGTGAGTTTCATCAAGACACAATCTCCTTTCTGGGCTACATAATCAGTGCTGGGGTATCATCATGGACAACGAGAAGGTGACTGCGGTAGTAAACTGGCCCAGGCCTCAAGCCGTCAAAGAACTGCAACGATTTCTAGGTTTCGCCAACCTCTATAGGAGGTTCATAAGAGATTTCAGTCAGATCGCCGTCCCACTCACCTCCCTAACCCGTCTGAAGTCATCACAGCTACAGTGGACTATCGAATGTGAACAGGCTTTTCTGGAACTCAAGAAACGCTTTACTACTGCTCCCATCTTACACCACCCAGATCCCAACCGGCAGTTTGTCATGGAGGTAGATGCATCCAACACAGGAATTGGAGCCAATTTTTCACAACGCAGGGCGAACCCTCTAAACTCTACCCCTGTGCCTTTTACTCGAAGAAACTGAACTCGGCAGAACGCAATTACGATGTGGGTGACAGGGAGCTGCTAGCTATGAAAGCGGCCTTAGAAGAATGGCGACATTGGTTGGAGGGGGCTGTCACTCCGTTCTTGGTGTTTACCGACCACAGAAATCTTGAGTACCTGAGAACCGCCAAACGCCTTAACTCCCGTCAAGCCCGTTGGTCTCCCTTTTTCTCCCGCTTCAATTTCTCCATCACATATCGCCCAGGATCTAAGAACGTGAAGGCCGATGCATTGTCCAGACAGTTCGACCAACCCATTCAGGAGGAACCTCCCGCAACCATCGTTCTTCCTTCCATTATTGTAGCCCCAGTACAGTGGGACATCTTGGCTGAAATCAGGGAGGCTCAGACCAATGACCCTCCACCCCTGAACTGTCTCCCTGAACGCACCTACGTTCCTGAAATCCTTCGTGATAGCCTATTACTCCTCATTTATTCCAACCCCAGCGCCGGTTATCCAGCGAAATTCAAGCTACTACTGAGTTGGTCTCTAATTGATTCTGGTGGCCCACCCTATCTACAGATACCATGGCATTTGTCAAGAATTGTGTTACCTGCAACATGTCCAAATCCAGTCATCAACGTCCCGCAGGACTGTTACTACCATTGCCCATCCCACAAAGACCATGGTCCCACATTGCAGTAGACTTTATCACCGACTTACCTCCATCTAATCACAATACCACTATTCTCACCATCATTGACAGATTTTCCAAGTCCTGTCGTCTCGTACCCTTACCCAAGTTGCCTACCGCCTGGGGCCTCTCTCACCCTGGTCAATCAGGTCTTCCGCTTTTATGGCCTACCGGAGGACATTGTATCAGATAGAGGCCCACAATTCATCTCTCGGGTGTGGAAGGCTTTCTGTGCCCAACTCAACATTAATGTAAGCCTAATCTCGGGATACCATCCCCAATCAAATGGACAAGTCGAGAGGCTGAATCAGGAGCTCACTCGTTTTCTGCGTGCTTATTGTCACCAAAATCAACAAGATTGGAGTGAATACATCATGTGGGCAGAATATGCACAGAATTCCCTTCGCAAGCCAGCCACCAATCTCACCCCATTCCAATGTGTATTAGGCTTTCAGCCACCCCTGTTTCCCTGGTCGGGAGAGTTTACCAATCTTCCCACCGTCGACAGTTGGCTACAACGCAGTGAGGCCACATGGGAGGCCGCCCATGTTCATTTGCAAAGTGCCATTCGAAGAGTTACCCAGCAGGCCAACCGGCGAAGAAGAGAGGGTCCGCAATACCAGGTTGGACAATGGGTTTGGCTATCCTCACGAGATCTCCGTCTTCGCCTGCCTTCCAAGAAACTGAGTCCTAGGTACGTGGGTCCATTCAAGATCATTAAACAGATTACCCCTGTATCATTTCGATTAGAGTTACCGGCTAATTACAGAATCTCACCCACTTTTCATATCTCTCTGTTTAAGCCTGCTGTTGAGCCCACCGGAGGGGGGGACCAGGACGAGGTTACTGCTGCAGAAGCCCCTCCCCTTTTGCCTGAGAACGAGGACATCTACCAGGTCAGGCAAATCCTGGACTCATGACGTCGGGGCGGGAATCTCCAATATCTCATGGATTGGGAGGGGTATGGCCCGGAGGAAAGGTCCTGGGTGGCATCCAACAACATTCTGGATCCTTTGCTAACTGCCACCTTTCATCAGGACCACCCGGACAAGCCAGCCCCGCGCCCCAGGGGGAGACCTCGACGTCTGAGAATGGCTCGCTTCCGGAGCCGCTCGCAGGGGAGGGGGTCTCTGTCACAACAAGCACCTCTGTGGCCCTCTCCCAACGCCAGTAGCGGGAACCTTCGCCGGAATTCTAAGTTCCTAACCGGACTCTTTTAGATGGCACTGTTAAAAAACACTTTAGTTTTCTCTAAAAAAAGATTTTATTTTACCCCATTTATAAATGATTCGTAAACGACTTGTGTGAAACAGTTCGAAGACTCAGTTTCTCTAAACCCCTCCCTCCCGCGAGTCCTCACTGTGATTGGTCAGATGGCGCAGTCCTATATGATTGGTCTACTGCTACAGCGCTCCACAGCACAGAGCTTGTTCCAAAACTACCGTGGACAGTGCTTTTATAAGCGAATTGGGCACACCTCTACTTTACGTAGTGAACTTCAGCATTGCATAAAGCAAAACACTGCGTTAAGCCATCGTGTATCATTACTTAGGCCACATTTACACATAGCCGGGTATGTAGTGAAATGAATAATTCCTCCCCTCCGTTTTCAATAATAACATTTGCACACAACAGTTTTCAAAAAACTTGTCATTTATATCAACCCGCATAAATACGCCGTCGAGCGCGATAATAACTATGCCAAACCTAT
>JAUMHG010000062.1:4371886-4384807 GCA_032359395.1 Enteromius anoplus | reverse complement strand
GATTTAAGGTTTTTGTAGGAACCAGAGTATCTGAAATACAGGAACTTACTGAAGGTCACTGCTGGCGTTATGTAGACTCGGGGAACAATATCGCCGATGACATTACACGTGGCAAAACCCTGATCGAGTATCAACAGGCTGAGAGAAGTCTAATGAGGCAAGTCCAGTTAAACAGTTTTCCCACGGAGTATCATGCTCTCAAAACTGATAAGCCAATCCCTTTCTCTAGCCGTCTACTTACATTGTCACCGGAGTTGGATGAAACAACTGCACTCATTCGTGTGGGAGGACGTCTGCGTCAGGCCACTCACTTGAGTTACAATACAGTACATCCCGAAGTCTTAGACCCAAAGCACCCTATCACTCACCTTCTGATAAAGAAGTATGATACCAAACTTGGCCACCCTGGTCCAGAAAGGGTCTTTGCAGAAATGAGAAGATATTACTGGATCCTCAGAGGAAGAGAGGCAATACGTCGCCATCAACGTCGAATGCCAAAGATGGAGGGCTAAGCCGAAAATTCCAAAGATAGCAGAGCTGCCTCCCGCTAGACTCTGGCTCATGAAACCAGCCTTCTATTCTACTGGGATGGATTGCTTCGGCCCCTTTCTGATAAAACGAGGGAGGAGCAATGAAAAGAGGTGGGGAATAGTTTTCAAGTGCATGACTACCCGCTGTGTTCACTCAGATCTCCTGAGTAACATGGACACAGACTCGTTTCTGATGGCCCTACCGCGTATGGTTGCTCAATGTGGAACTCCCTCTGAAATCCTGTCGGATCAGGGCACCAATTTTCGAGGAGGTGAAAAAGAGTTGCAGGTAGCTTTCAATGCCATGAGTCCGCATCTTCAAACCCTGTTAGCAAGTCAGAAAATACAATTTCACTACAACCCCCCAAATGCCCCACATTTCGGAGGTATGTGGGAGCGGGAAATCCGCTCAGTTAAAAGTGCCTTACATACCATTGTAGGATCCCAAATTCTGACCGAAGAAGTCTTCAGAACACTACTTGTAGAGGTTGAGGCCATACTCAATGCAAAACCGCTGGGGTACGTTTCCTCTGATGTAGCGGATCCAGATCCGGTGACCCCAAACTACCTGTTGATGGGGCGGCCCGATGCATCATTGCCCCAGGTGGTCTACGCAGAATCGGAAATCCTCAGTCGTAGAAGATGGCGGCACTCACAAGTAATGGCGGATCAGTTCTGGACCAGTTTTATTAAGAATTACTTGCCCACTCTACAACCACGTCAAAAATGGATGGGTGACTCTGACAATCTCACACCTGGAACTGTTGTGATGATAATAGACCACCAACTCCCTCGAAGTGGTAACCACATACCCTGGATCAGATGGTCGTGTGCATTCAGCGAAGATTGAAGTAAGAAACAGACTCTATCACCGACCAGTGGCTCGTCTCATCATACTGCCTGCCCTCCCAGATAATCATCCTACAACAGACTAAACCAAAGAGACCAAAGAATAGGATGGTCGGTTATGGTCCTTGCTAAACACGTTTATTCAATTATGTTAAATAGGAGGCAGTATTGCAAGAGAATATTTGATTCAGGTACAATATGCTCATGTAGCGATCATGCACTGATCATGCGAGTGGGCAGCCAATCGGAAAGCCGCACTGAGCTGGCAGTGGCGCTAAAGAACAGTTAGTTTCGGTTTCACTCAGTGACGGAGGGATGGCGCGTGCTTTGTTTCTCTCATAATCTCACATTCTGCCTATTTGTGTGCATCAATGACGAAAAAGGAAGCATTTACTAATATTGTGTTGCCGTTATGGTTGTTTAAGATTAATCAAAGATATTTAAAGTATTGTTTCATGTGTAAGTGAAGAAATACGCAAAATGCTGCGACTTTACACGGATGAATGCTTTGAGGACTTATGTGTGTAAACCTAGAAATGTAGATTGGATGCGTTTGGCTCAGCGCTGTCGATGCGATTGTAATATATATTTCTGTTTAGTTTAATATTACAAGTATCCTTTATCAGACATATACTTAATGTATATTTACACAGGTTTCTGCAAGTTTATTCAGTTTATTAAGACTAGTCAAGTTTAATGAAGCACAGTATATGTATGTTGCATTACAACACTATGTACAGCTTTTTATATTTGTTAAGTCATATTGTGTATTTTAAACTCACTTGATTGATGTCTAGTTCTCATTTTTCTTTGTTTAGACCACACACACACACACACACACACACACATACACATCCATAAACAACCTGTGACAATAAAGGCATTTAATTGAGCTTCTGTATCCATGTCCTTAACGACACTCCATGGCGACGGCCAAATACATGGCCCCGTTCATCCTCTCCTCAATACAGTGCAGTCATCCTGTCCCCTGTGCAGAAAAACACCCCCAGAGCATGATGCTTCCAGCCGAATTCGTCACTGTAGGTATGGTATTATTGGGATGATACTCATCATTCTTCTTCCTCCAAACACGGCGAAAGGAGTCAAGACCAAAATGTTCTACTTTGGTCTCATCTGACCACAGGACTTTCTTCAATAACTCCTCTAGATCCTCCCTGGCAAACTTCAGATGGGCGTTTATGCATTATCTGGGATTTGAACATATGACCTTAATGATGCTAGTTGTACCATTTGAGCAACATTCATTCATTAAAAATGTATATACAATGGGTACAAATAAAAAGAAAGGGTGGGGTTGCAGTGTTTTAAATAATGGCTGCTTTATTGGAGGAGATTCTACAGCTATCCATTCTTTTAGTACTTTGTAGCCGCAGGGAGCATTAAAACCCTTTGTTGTAATAGAAAAATGAAGCAGCATGGAACAAAGTGAAGAATAAATGTCAAGAATAAAAAAGGTTGTCGGACAGGAGAGGGTCTGCTGAAGCTGGGTCTGTTGAGATAATGTGGCCGCACGAATTTGCCTGAAAGACTAGGGGACATTTCTGAGTGGCAGCTTTGTTTTCCTCATCACCGCTGGCCAAGTTTAAATAAGAATATTAAGAAGCAGAATAATTCTTCCATTTCGCCCAAAGCAACAACTTCAAGCTGTTTAAGCCTTAATTAATTTTTAGGCTTATTTGTTTACCTCTGGTGGAGTAACAATGAATTGACATTAAAAAGTTTTAATTATTTCTCTTGTTTGCAAAAGCACATTTCTTGGAATTGAAATAAATGTAAATAAAAACATGCCATGAAATATAAAAGGTATTGTTTCTACTGTGTACTGTAAATAGGGTATTCAAAGCAGAGTACTGTGATTCATAAAAGATTTATGCGGGCATGCATAGTTATTGATATGACTTGATTGTATTCCGGAGAGGTTGTGCATGTACAGGAAGAAATGGATAACAAGTGTGGAAATCTAGCATTGATTTTTGTGTGTCTGAAGGTGAATAAATCTTTCCATGTGCATTGATTTGAAAAGAAGCAGTGGTTTGAATGGATAATCAGAGGCGTTTTGTTTATTTGATTTTTGCTGAGAAAAATAAACCCCTGTAAAAACCATATTTAGACGGTATTCTGATCCTTTCTTAATTTGCGAATAAAGCCGTTTTTTGCTATGCTTTTCATGTTGTCTAGACGTTCCTGTTTGAGACCCAGAACAGTGACTGATGTGTGATTAATTGACAATGAATAAAGGAGAACAGAATAAAAAACATCAAATAGTTTATTCTGTTCACGCACATCCTCAGACAAAACAAAAAACAAATGCAGGTGGGTCTGACAAATGTTGTACTATGTGTCTCAGATGTGGCAAGGAGGTTTATTAGTTCCTCTGATTCTGAAGATTATATATTTTTTTCCCAGCATTAAATCCCACAGTGAAGCTACACAAGAATGCTTTTTGTTATGATTTGAAACACCTAGTGAATGAAAACATACTGCAAAGTTTTAAATCGGAAAGTGCTCCTTGTGTAAAGATATTGTCTCTCAAATAAAAGAGTTGACCCTGAATCATTAAAAATATTGCCTGCCCACGTGTTCTTTTGGTGTTGGTCTGAATTAAAATGCAATTTCATTCTTTGCCACTAGGTGAGAACCTTACAACTTACAAACACTTCTTTACATGAAATTGACCATTGAGTTTGGAAAAATTAATAATTGAACGAATCTTTTGGGAGTATAAATAAAGTAAAAAAAAAATGCATTTTATATGAAAAAATTAAAGTGTTTTTGACCTTGCATGTGTCAACCTGTTGTTTGGGACTCCCAAAACCAAAATATGGACCTTTAATAACCCACAATGGTTCATAACCCATAAAGGTAGCATCCTAACTGTTATTGGACGATATACAGTAAATAACACATGGCACAAATAGTTCCATTCTTATTAGAATTACGGCATTAAATATGTCTTAAAAAAATAGAAGTGCATTTAGTTTAAGGTAAACGCATAACAATATACATTCAGTATAGTTGCTTGTCCTGCCAGATTATTACAGTGCATGACATGTTTGTTTCTGGCTGTGGCATCTGTCAAGCTGCTGAATCTGACATACTGTACACAATGTGTGAAAATGTGTGAACCTATAAAAAGTTCATAGGTAAAAGCAACTGCAGGTGCAGTGTGATTGGAGACGGGATGGAGTTGTTCGCAGTTGTTGTAGGGACAGAAAAAGAGAAGGAAGGTGAAGGTGGAGATGTTTACATTTACATTTACATTTATTTACATTACGTTTACATAACAGGTTTATTGAATTTGTGACCTCGTACGAATAGGTCATGAGACTGTTGGGACAGTACTCTCCCCACATTAATTTCTTCATGCATTTATTTGTGGATTAGTGTTTGGAGCAAAGATCACCTTGCCCGTAATAATAAATGATGTCTTTATTTAGGCTGGACTTTCATTAATCATAGTAACGTGTTTAACTGCTAATCCTAGTGGAAAGTATAGAGTTTTCTGCTTTGTAGTAAATCCAGACTTTACTGGGCACATGCGATTCAATTTCCGTTTTATATGTTTCCTGGTGTTTGAAATGACTGTGAGCTGGAGACATTCCAACAACATCAAGTAACATGTTTTATTGGGTTTGTTTAGTGAAGGGGAGTAAGAAAGAGATGGCAAGGAGGATGATGAGTATAAATCATGAAGACAACATTTAAGGTGATGTGCTGAAAAAGTCCCCTAGCAGCGTGGAAACAAACCGATGTTACGAACGAGTGAGAAAAACAAATTATTGTGCATTTATCATTTAATAGGGTTCTTTATTGTGACTATGAAACAGTGGCAAACCACCAAACCGTGAATGGCTCTGCAGACATAAATGTACAGACCACACAGCTGTTTTTGTAATCCCAATTCACTTTCAGTTTGTCCTGATTGCAGTACTTGTACTATAAGACTGCTGAATGGCTTTTCAGGTTTATTTTTATTATTTATTTATCTATTTGTCTTAGAATAGTGTATTTCATCAAATCCGTTTTGACACATATTTTGAGTAAAAATATGCTTGTAATCTCAGGATAAACATTCAAGGTGTATTTCTTCTTATATAAAGCTCAAATATCACACTGAGTAGGCTTTCTTCAAGAAAAAGGTAATATTATGCAGCCATGCACAAAATCACACATGCACATTTATGAAAATTCTCAATAAAAATAGCTCTTTGTGGGCCGTTGAAATCCCTAGTTATCCTCTATTAAAAGCTTATAATTATTATTACACATGAAGTTTCACATGAAGTAATGACTCATTGTTATGGCTGCATTAAATAGCTCGATCTTGATTCATTAAAAGTAAATTAGCTTTTCTTTTATGGTAGTTATTGCACTTCTGGAATTTCATTACAGTGGGTAGTGTTTGTTGCCAGGATTTGAAGGCGGAGTGTGTAATTGAAGTTTTGAAGTTCATTTTGTTTTACAAACAAAATAAATTCAAACATAATGGTTGTTTCCAAACAGGTGTTTCAAACCCCATTATTTGGAAAACACATAATCCCATTTGAAACTGTTATTTTGATGTGACAGCCTTTGATGTATTCTCTGTGTGTGTAGTCTGTGTGAACTGCTTTCCATCACATGCCCGTTATTTATGTAGAAAACGGGCCGTAGAAAACAACAAGATTGAAGTGTCATCCAGTAAAAGCATGGTTAGGCATGTTATTCCTTTGCTTCGCTCTTCAGTCTTTGTGCTAAGTGCTTTCATCTGTTCAGGCATCTGTTTTTTTTTCTCTTATTTACAAATTTACAGTCACACGAGGTTAATCATGAAAGACATTCTCTAGCATGCTAAAAGCAAAGTGCTGTAATTGTTGCCATTATCAGACTGGCATTTCCTGTCTTTGAAGTACAACTATCAACTGCAATCAAATGTGTTTGTTTATGGTGTCATCCTTAAATTGTAAAACAACATTGGCTGTTTGTTTGCATTTTGCTTAGTTGAGAATAAGATACTGTTATTAAAACAGGAAGTTTTGTAGTATGGAGTATACAATTATAATTTTGAATCAGTTTATATTATTATTATTATTGTTTTTGTGATGTACACTTTACAAAAATTCATCAGTTAACTATAGTTAACTACATAAGTAAACACGAACTAAGAATAAACAATACTTACAGCATTTCCTTATCATAATTAATTTCAGTATTTACTAATGCATTATTAAAAGCACAGGTTGTGTTTGTTAAGATTAGTTAATGCTCTGTGAACGAACATGAATAAACAATGAACAAGCTTATTTTCATTAACTAACACTGACAAAGATGAAATAATAATTTAATAAATGCAATATATATGTCATGTCATATGCTAACAAATGACACCTTATTGGAAAGTTTTTGCTTTTTAATTTTAGTTAGACTTTTAGCAGACTTTAGGAGTCTGTCTCCATGAAGAAACCTTGGATTTTGCTGGAAAACACAGTGGTTCTTAGTTGGATCAAAACTTAACAAACTTACCAAACCTTATGTAGCCAACCCAGGTCATAACCCAATTTCTTGATTCTCACTTTTCCTAATCTAATCACGTACTTGACCATATGTACACTGCTCGAAAGTAAGATCCAACCATGGTAACAAATAGCTGGAGGATCTTGCTCAAGGGTGGAACAGATATAATGAAGGACAGAATCAAGTGATCTGTCTGTTGCTGGTACCGGAACAAATGATTTTGGTTGACATTTGAGTTCTCTCTAACCTCTTGTCCTACTACAGGGCTAGCTCTCAATCATATGTGTTTGTACAGAGGGAATCATGTGTTTGTGCTGCTGACGTTGAGAGGTCAATGAGTTGGATAGAACATCCTCGAGCCATTCCTATCTCTCTCTCTCATAGACACTCTCTCTTATTTTCATTCTCTCTTTCTGCCCTCTACCCTTCTCTATCTCTCTGTGTCTCTCTAGAGAACTGCCTCAACATCTCTCCTCTAGTCACTGCATCTCCTTCACTGCTGCTATTTTCTCTCTCCAAAGACGTTATTGAGGCTAGAAGGCATATTTAATCTGATGCATGAAAAGGTGGAAGTTTGTAATGAGTGAAATGAGTTCCAATATGTTTTCAGTAATTGGTTGTTGTTGTTGTTTTTTTTTGTAAAATTAATTTCTTTATTTATTTTAAGGTCACCTTATCATTTTTACCATGTATTCATTTATTATTTTTTCTTGTTTCTATACATCAATTGCATTATAGCCTAAAAGTAAAACATTTTATTCTAGATTTAATTATTTAAATTACATTTTTGAAAGAAGTCTCTGATGTTAAATAAAGGCTTTATTAATTTGATAAAAAACACATGCATGTACTTTTTTTTTCAACAGTAGTATTATGAAATGTTACAGTTTGAAAAAATTTCTGTTTTAAGATATTTAAAAATGTATTTCTGTGATGCAAAGCTGAAATTTTCAACAGCCATTACTCCATTACTCACATTATCCTTCAGACATCATTCTAGAAATCGGCTTACAATAATAAAAGATGAAAAATTCTGAAACCCTTCAGTAAGTGTGAGAAAATTATGATTCAAATTTTTTTCTCAAAAATGTCCTAAACAAAAAAATTAGCATCCAAATAAACTAGTGAATTTGTTTCTTTTCTACTCAACATGCTCAAAAGTACCCGCATATGAGCACATTTTCATTTAAAATATTTAAATGAAAGCATTGAATTAAATGTAAAACATATTAATGTCCATGTGTTTAGGTTTCCCTTCTCCTCCGGCTCTCTCATGTCTTCCCGATCTCCTTTTTGTCCTTTTCCCCTTTTTAGACCCTGTTCTTTCTCTGTTCTCCTCAAATTGCTCTCTCCTCACTGGTTGTCCTACATTAATACTGCTCTCCTTTCGGCTCATCTCTTATTTCTCAAATCGTCCTCGTCCTCCCCCTTTTCTCATCTGCTCATCTCATTTCCTCCTCTCCCCTATTCATAATGCAACTTTCATTTTTCTTATTTTTTCCTCTTTCCATTTTTGTTCATTTTTAGTGTGCCTATTTCTATCCATCCTTCTGGCCCTCATGGCATTTCTTTGTTTTCATTCCTCATGGCCCTTCATTTCATATTCCATCCTTCCACCTTTCCTTCTTTTAGTTTTCATTCTCTGCTCTTGTCTCAGGGTGGCATTCATTCCTCTAATCACTTTCACACTCCATTGATCTGCTCTCTCTCTCTCACTCTCTGACCCTCATGTACAATGTGTCAGTGTGACCTTACAGGGTTGAACTTACCTGAAGATGAGTAAACGCTCTTCTTTCTCCATGACCTTTTGAAAATAAATAAATTAATAAATTAAATGAATGTTGAGTTTTGTTGTGTTTGGTGCCAAAACCCTGTGGCTCTGAGTCTCCTTACATTAACATATCAGTCATTTCATGAGATGCTTTTGGAATTTGAGTAGCACTTTAGCTGAACACAGTTTATATAATTTTAATTTAATCTCTTGTTTGATGAGCTGTTTTGTTAGTCTAATGAATGCATTAAGAGGTGTTCATTCTGATTACTTAATTAATTGAAGTATTTTGTGAACTTTGATCAAACGCACTTGAAGCTGTGCACAGCGAATGTCATGTAAGAAATTTGAAGGGTTTTGCTTAAAACTTTGCCAGAAAAATTTAAGCATTTCAATAAAACAATATATATAGGCTATATATATTTTATATCATGTGTTATATATATTTTAATATTTATTTATATATATAAATAAATATTAAAATATATACAATTATAAAAGGTAATTGATACTTTTATTCATCAAAAAATATTAAAATGATCAGTGAAAACATAAAAAGAAGGAAAATATATAAATATATAATAAAATATCAAATATTTCAAAGAGTTCAAAAGAACAGTAATTATTTTAAATGTATATTTCAAATAAACACTGTTCTTTTGAACTATTTATTCATCAAAGAATCCTGAAATAAAATGCATTATTGTGTTTCTCCAAAAAATTTTCGTAATTAGAGATAGAGAATTAGAGATAAGATAAAACAGAAAATAGTTGTTTTTGTTTTATTTATTTATTTTATAAATTTTTTAAGTAGATGTAGTCATTAAGAGGTTTCTTTCTAGATAATCAATCAATCAATCAATCACTTTAATTTATATAGTGCATTTAACAATACAGATTGTAGCAAAGCACTGAACATTATCAGAAAGATAGATAGATAGATAAATGCATACATACATATATATATACTGTACATAAATACCAACTTGAATTTAATGTAATTTAAAAATATATTCACACATACATATTAAAACAACATGTGAAAACTATGTTTTATGCTTCATATTTTGTTTATACAGTACTATATCTGTGAATACGTTAAGTGCTTGAAGTGCCTTAAAAACGAGTGGATTATATATAGACTGTAAAACACCTCTTGTAAAGTGTTGCTGAGTGTTGCTCTTATGAATTTGCATTTTGCTAAGATTTGTGACTCCAAATATTTTTAGATCCAGCCTTGTTATTTTCTAACTATCAAAGGTTTATTTTTTACGCTGCCACTGAACAAACACCCTCTCCAACTTTAAATGAGAAGAGGATCTAGTGTGATGATTTTAGATGAGGCTGATGCAGTGCGCTCCCGACTTTATGAATGCATTTGCATCTCAATCACCTGTGACGCAGGGACATTTCTGTGTGTATTGTGCCCCTGTCCATCAATATGCTGGAGAGAAAGAAGAAAAATCAACTCTGAATCTGCTTGGAGGGAGAGCTAGATAGAGAGAGAAAGTGCGAGAGGGGAAAATGGTGAGCAGGGACAACAAGAGATTTAATTAGATAATGACATGTTGCTGCCGTATCTCTGCTGTCAAAAAGCCTGTCTTTTGTTGGACGTGGGCAAATAGCAGCTGTGGATGTGGAGCTCCACTGTGTTTTACATGCCGTCCTGGAGCTCTGCCAGAGACCATTAGATTTCCCTCTGTGTGCTCAGCATTAAGCAGAGGAGTCCAGACCCAGGATGAGGAGAAGCTTTCTGAAGAGGAAGGTCACATTCGTCAGTCATTGAGCCGCTGCCTGATTAGTAATCACAGGGCACATTCTCTGCACTTCCCTCTGTACTACAGTGTGTGTGTGTGTGTGTGTGTGTCCCTGATGCTGTAATTGTCCAGTCTGTTCAATCAGAGCTTGATTCTTTGGCTGGATCAACCTCATCCCACCAGTTTTCCTTCAAAGGACACATACAGGTGGCTGGAATTATGAAGGCATTATATAAGTAATTTGAGGATAATATACAGACCTTCTCACCTTTAGATATGTAATATGGTGATGGGAAAGAAAAATAAATGCTGCCGTCTGTCCGTCCCCTGATGTACTGCATGCTTTCAGGAAGTCAACAGGTTGGGAAATTAACTTTTTAAATCCATAATTCAAGCAACCATATTTCTTTTATTTTCCCCTTTTCTAATTTTTTATTTAAAATAAATACTTTCTTATTATAATCAGTGATGATACCGTTTTCCTCCAGGATTAATTCTATTTGAAATCTTTTTTAACATTATTTTATAAGTTTGGTGCATCAATTTTTAATTAATAGTATAAAGGTTACGTAAATTTAATACATGTAAAAGTATGTTTTTGAGTATTGTAACTGCTTAAAGCTACTATGTAAGACTTTCCCACTTCTTTTTGAGAGTACCAGAAAAAAAAAAGTATACCACAAGAAAATGAATGACAATAATGAGAGCATAATGCACACATGTGCAAGCTGAATATACACATATAGAGAAATGTCTTGCACAAGCAGCTTTGTTTATGTCTCAGGCTGAGGTGATTGATGACGACAGTTCATGTGCAGATACAGATGGCAATTAAGCTGTACATTGTCATTGCATTAGCTTTGTTTGGTAGCACATACCAGTCAGAAATAGCTAAACCTGATAAAATGTCAGAAGATTTCACTGGTGCTTTTGCATTCTTGCGCACATTTGTGCATACAGGATTATTTGTTTAGTAATGCTAAATTTACATACACTGACAAAATTTGGAAGTTAGGATAATGCACAATAAAATGCACAATAAGGCTTGGTATTAAAGTGTTAGTTCAGCCAAAAAGGTCATTAATTACTCACCAAAACCATGGGTTTGAAATAACATGAGGGTGAGTAAATAATAAAAAAAAAAACATTTTTGGGGGGAATTATTCCTTCTGGAGGACTGTGTATTTTTCTTTAGAAATTGTAAATATTAGATATATATCTTTGCTTAGTGTGATAGTGTGCACCTGAATACAAAGCAAACAAACTTATGTAATGCATGCATCCCACGCAGCATGGATAAACAGTGATGTTGTGTCCAGTGAGTCTGACTGCGAGCTGGAAAGTTATTATTCCTGCACTGATCCTGTTTAAATCAAAGAGAGCAATGAGGGAAATGTATATTTCATTGCATTCGTTTTAATAGACTTGCTGTTTGATGTGTAGTTTCTATGTGGAAATATGTGTGGTATGGAGATTTTGCATGTGCACAGCACACATGTCTGCCTAGGGAGCTGATTTTTCTTTGTTGCTGTGTTATGGAAAGGTAATATATCAAAGTGTCCTGTATCCTATGTGCCAGACAGGTGCTGATTGTAGTTGAAACACAAGTCCCTGCAAGGCATTAAAAACAGCATGAAAATTCTGTCTGCATTATTCATGCAAGTATTTTAATGCTCTCTTCTGTTTTTCTCTTGTTTTCTTTCTGCCTACCTCATATATATATATTTTTTTGCTACTCTTTTTCATAATCAATGCTGTTCTCCTCAGTCACAGATATTGTAGGCCTAAGCATGCATTTAAAGAAATAAGCATTATCAGGGCTGAAAAAAAAAGTTTTATGCTGCAACAAATTTGTAATTACCCTGCTGATATTGATTTAAACATACAAAAGAATTAGTGCTGGGCACCAATTAATGGTGATTAATTATAAATATATAAATACACACACCTGCATGTATATATATATATAAATGTATATGTTAAATATATTTATATGTAATAGAAATTATATGAATATGAATATATACATGTTGATGTAAATATTTACTGTATGTGTGTGACAGTATATATACAAAATGAATATACACAGCACACACACGTATTATATAAACCTTTATTAATCATGATTTATCATTGCCCAGCACTAAAAATTTATTATTTACATACATATAACACGTTGGTTATTTGTAATTTTCATTACTTGCTGCAAGGTATACATTTATTATTATAAGTTGTTGTTGTTGTTGTTGTTGTTATATGTATATGATAAAAATATATTATTTGAATATTTTTTCTATGTATTTATATATTGTGCATTTATGTAAACATTTACAGATTTATAATTTCCATTCAAATATATACATTTTAACAAAATATAATTACAACCAATGTTGTTATTGTAATGATTCCACAGAAACCGTCGGATCCATTAGCAGGGCTTTATTAACGTCGTCAAACAGGCAGAGGTTACAAAATACCACAAACCAGTATAATACAGATG
>JAUMHG010000062.1:4313377-4324162 GCA_032359395.1 Enteromius anoplus | reverse complement strand
TATATATAGGATGAGTTTACTATAGAATGAAACATATTTATACACTAACATTTAAAAATTTGGGGTCAACTATTTATTTATTAATTAATTAATTAATTAATTCTCCAATAATGTTAGTTTTAAAAGTTAGTTTTAGCATAGGTACAAAAAACGTAATTTTCACATCTTAAATAAATTCTGACATTGATTATAATAAGAAATAAATATGTGCCTTAAACAGCACATCAGAATATTAGACTTATTTCTAAAGGATCATGTGACAATGATGCTGAAGATTCAACCATCACAGGATACATAACATATTGTAATGTTTAAAAACAGAAAACAATTATTGTAAATCTTTATAATATTTTGGATATTTTTGAAAAACATCCAAACCTTTGAGCGGCAGTGCTTGGAATTTAATGGTTTAATATTGAGGGTCTGGAACAACAATAAGAGAGGGAAATGAAAATGAAACAACGGTCAAAAGATTTTTGGGAAAGTTTTAATGTGACCTTCAGATAACAAAAAGAAAAAGTTGATATCTGTTAGTTTTAATAAAAACCAACCCATGGGATGTACTCTAAAAGTGCCCGTAGATGAAGAAACACCCTCATATGTCACTGGCCATTGATTTCCATGCTGAATTCTAGGGGCTTGGACATCCGTTGGGGACTCCAGTGACACTATGACACCCGTTGACTGATTGCTTGACAGTGTTTGTACTCCCCTGATGCAAAGCACAGATTGGACAGAATGAGTGCGGATACAAAGAGAACATTGAGGAGGAAACAATAGATAATAATATTGATTAATATTAAAAGAAGAACAAAATATCAGGTAAAGGCCTGTGTGTTGAGCTGGGCCCTGTTTCTGTCACATACAGTATATATCTCATTCTCATTCTAAGCTTCGTTTCGTTCTGCGGTTATGAGTGGCCCTGCAGGATTCCTCACTAGCTATTAGAGAGAACCAGATGAGAATTTAGTGTTCACTTTTCCAGTGCTCATGTACTCAATGAGAAAACAAGACTGTTTCTTAAATTGCAGAAACACCTGCTGTAGAGTTTCCTTTGTTCTATTTACTAATTACCACAGACAATTTCAAAGCACAGCAGAGGTTTGGGAGCTCGTCTCGAGTCTGTCGTACTTAAATGTGTTGAGTGGTAGAATTCAGACTTCTCGGATTATAGACGGCTTTTTCTTTCTTTCTTTCTTTTTTTGTTTTCTTTGTTTAATTATTCTTTAAAATTCATATTGTACTTTTCCCCCAAATATGCTTATATAAATTTATATAGATAGAGAAGATAATTTGACTTAAGCCTTAGACATACTGCATTTTTGGCTCTCCCAAACAAAAAACTGGCATTGTAAAAAACAACAACAACAACATATTTTGCTTTGTTTTGTTTTGCTTTTTTCGTTTCCCATTGTTTTGTTTAGCTTTATTTAGTTTTCCTTTGTTTTGTTTTCTTTGTTTTCATTAGTTTTTTTGTTTGCTTAGTTTTGTTTTATTCTGTTTTGCTTTGTCTTGTTTTGCTTTGCTTTTTTGTTTTCATTTATTTTTATTTTTATTTTTGTTTTTTCACTCCACTTTCTGTTTTGTTTTTTACTTTTTTGACTACTGCGACCTACACCGAATGCGTTTTTGCAATTAAAAGTGGTACAAATGCAGGGAAGTGAGCCAGAAAAAATGCATGGTCTAGAAATGTGTTTTTTAAAAGCTGAACTTCAGCTTTTTTAGTATATATTAGCACAGAAAAACAATTGAAATGTAGCGCAGTGGAACAGTAAAATACAGTTTCTAAGAAGATGACATTTTACTTTGAAGTAAAGTGAAGTAAATGCCTGTAGTAACACATTTTTTGGAGGAATTGCTTCCAATGGTTGTTACTAAAGGATGGCATCACCTCAAATTTTTGCTTGTTGCATTATTTATGTTACCTTCTCACAGAACTCTGATCTGGTTTCTAATAATGGTGTAAAGTTTAGCTCAGGAACCTCATGCTGGTATAATCGGGGTCACCTTGAGAGGCCTACATATCAATTCGTTTTAAAAGACTTTAAGTCTTTGCAGGTTACAACGCCTTTGATCATTTTAAACATGATATACTCAAAAGAGATCATCAAAGAGACTAAATGACATTCATTTTGTAAAATTTTAATACCTTGATTATTCAAGTTTTTAGTTTTTTTTCTTTAGCTTCAAAATGTCTAGCCTTAACTAGCCTCGCGCATACATGTTTTGGTCATTTATAATGTATATGTTTGTATTTATTTATTTATTACAAACTGAGTTTTGTAGAATTCAAAAAAAAAAATACGATTTGGTGCACCTTTCAAAAGGTAGCTTACGTATTTGTATTATTCAGTTGTAAATATGATGCAAAGGCATTCATTTTAGCTTAGGGCAGTGTTCCAGTGAAAGCTTTGGACTTTGGAGCTTTTTGGGTTTAGTTGAAAATTACAAGTAGATATGATTAGAGTTGAACGATGAATTAATTGGAGAGGTACCTCTAGGGAAAATTTACAATTGTTCCTTTTTTATTTAAAGGTGTTTAACTGATTAACACTCTTAACTACCTGCATGCCACTTAAATACAAGCCTAGCCTACACAGGGGACATGACATAAAGAGTAATTCATTTTGTGAAACAGATTAGAATGTGTTGCTAATGGCCAGCTCTATTAAGGAGTTGTGAACCGGTCAAAATGATAATTCCCTTGATTCTTCTAAATTAATGTCTCTTATTTTACTGGAGTCTAGACTTCCTGTTTTTTCCAAACCACTTTGGAAGGGATCAGTAGATGTTTAATGGAGGAGAGAGAGGCATCTGCTTGATTTCTCTCTACTCTTTTGGGATTGTCTACTTGGAAACGGCAATAATAATAAAGAGTCTAGCAATTTCTTCTGTTCTGTATGTGCATTAGTTGTTTTTTTTTTGTTGTTTTTTTTTTAAGGCTACGAAAGAAATAATTCATAAAGAAAGTTTAATAAATGAGTGCTCTGGCAGAGACTCATGTGTTTAAATGTCAAGTGTAAGATGAGAGCCCATTATGGAAGATAAAAACAAGTAGCAGAAGAAGCTGTCTCCTATTTGAACAATTTCTTACTAAACATCATAAACTTCCGTATGAGTAGTAAACTTTTTAGTTTGATCTCTTTTTATTCTAGGATCATTATTAATTACTGTATATCTTTTCTGCCATTTACAAGCCGTTTGCTGTGGGGTTTATTTCAGGTTTCTGATTCCTCTTTTATCTTCACAATCATCACAATCACTTCAAAATCTGAATATCATTGCATTGTCACAAAATAACTAACAAATGTACACAAGCATACTTTTCATATCTTTCACAAAAAGAAACTTTTTAAAGGAATAGTTCACCCAGAAATGAATGCGATCCACCTGACTCGAGTTCATCTAAAAGTTAATTTCCTGTTGTCCTCAAACATCCAAATTGTACATCTGTGCATATTTCTCTTGATTTAGATGTGATTACTGTACTTTTTAAGTAGAGAAAGCAATATTTCAGATAATTTTTTTTACCCATAAGCAGTGTGTTTCTTATAAACACGCACCTTTACGCTTTACAACATGTTAAATGATTGACTGAGGTTATGTGAATTACTTGTGGTTTATTGTGATCTTTTTATCAGGTGTTTGAACTCTCTTTCTGACAGCACCCATCCCAAAGGATCCATTGGTGAGCAAGTGATGTACTGCGGCTTTTCAAATGAAGAAAATGACCTGAGAGTGAGTACATTTTCAGAAAATTAAAATTTTGGGGTCAACGACTTGTTTAAAGACACACAGGATTTTTTTTTTTTTTTTTTCATTATAGTTAACTCTGGTTGTTTTCCTAAGGTGTCTGTTTGAGGAGACCTGGCTTTATACATCTACTACAAAGCTGGGATGGTTGAAAGTCATTGCAAAAACATTAAAAAAAACAACAATAATAATAAAAAAAAAAACCTCTAGAATCAAGTTCCCAGATGACATTTGATTTGATTTTTTTTTTCAATGCAGTAATATGCTTTACTTTTTATGGACTATTGTACAGTATATCATGGTGTTGTACAAATTATGCTGATTTGAAGAACTTATAATATAACATAAATACCTTTTCAAAGGCAACCCAAGAACTCTATAAAGAATGGTTCTTGATAATAAGATGGTTATTTGCTGTAACAAACCTATTTTTAATCAAGGCCTAAGTTTGAATGTCATACAATTTTCTTTTGGGATTTTCTACTTGGAAACGGCAATAATAATAAAGAGTCTAGCAAGTTCTTCTGTTCTGAATCTACATAGATTAGATGTTTTTTTTTTTTAAACAAAAGAATTCATAAAGAAATTTTAATAAACGAGTGCTCTGGCAGAGACTCATGTGTTTAAATGTCAGGTGTAAGATGAGAGCCCATTTGGAAATTAAAGACAAGTAGCAGAGCAGTATGTGTGCTTCATGTTCTGGATGAAAAACAAGCTGTCTCCTATTTGCAAAATGTCTTACTAAATGTCTCAAACTTCCGTATGAGTTGTAAACTTTTTAGTTTGATCTCTTTATATTCTAGGATCATTATGTGTCATATATTTTCTGCCATTTACAAGGAATTTGCTGTGGGGTTTATTTCAGGTTTCTGATTCCTTTGACAGCTTTTATCTTACCTCTTCCATCACGATCTGTCAGAATCTACTTTATACTTTTTATATCTACAGAATTTATGCCACACTTAAAAATATGAATATCATTGCATTACATTACAAAATAACAAACAAAATACACAAGCATACTTTTCAGGTAATAGGTTTTACAAAAAGAAAATTTTTAAAGGAAAAGTTTTCAACATATTTCATGAGTTCGTCTAAGTTCAACCTCTATCTCTGTGCATATTTCTCGATAAATTAAGATGTGTCTAATGTACTTTTTAAGTTAAGAAAGCATTATTATAGTCTTTTTACCCATAATCAGTGTGTTTCTTATTAACACACAGCTTTGCATTTCACAAGATGTTAAGTGATTGACTGAAGTCATGTGAATTACTTGTGGATGATGGTTTTCTGTTTAGACTAATTCTGACAGCACCCATTCACTGCAGAGATTTGTGAGCAAGTGATGTATTGCAGCCGTCCAAATGAAGAAACTAACTCATCTGCATTTTTGGATGGCCTGAGGGTGAGTCAGTTTTTTGGATGAACGACTCCTTCAAAGACAAACAGAATTGAAACATTTTGTCAGTTGATATTTTGCATTTATTTGAGGAGACTTAACTTAATACATCCACTGCAAAGCTAACAAGTGTGATGGCATTGCAAAAACATCTTAAAAAAACAACAAAAAAACCCTTTAGAATCAAGTTTGCAGATGACATTTTATATACATTTTTTTTTTTAATGCAGTGATATTCATGCAATTTTTTTTTGTGGACTGTTGGTGCCATAAAGCAGTGGTTCCCAACTCTGTTCCTGGAGACCCCCCAACACTGCACGTTTTACATCTCTCCATTGTCTGACACGCTCACTTCAGGTCTTGGAGTCTCTACTAATGAGCTGACGAGCTGAAACAGGTGTGTTTGATTAAGGAGACATGGTAAACATGCAGTGTTGGGGGGCCTCCAGGAACGCCGTCGGGAACCACTGCCATAAAAAACCAAGAAACATTACACTGATTTAAAGAAGTTATAACGTAACATAAATAACTTTTCAAAGGCAACCCAAGAACTCTATAAAGAATGGTTCTTGATAATACGTTATTTGCTAAACCTTATGTGCTGGAAAGAACCTATTTTTAATCAAGGCCTAAGTTTGTATGCCGTACAATTATCTGAACGGCTATACACAGACATATTCAAAGGCTATCATACTAAAAATCAGTATGTGTGAAGGCGATAGCAGCACCAATACTAAAAGCTAATTTTTTTTTTGCATGACTCCATTAAGTTCCTTTGTATCACTCAGAAGCCTAGATAATGACTTTTCTTTTTGCTTTCTTTGCAAACTTGAACTGTTTTCTTTGGCTTCGTCCAACATTTCAAGCCTTTTGCTTCTCTTGTGTAGACATCTAACTGTGAAGTAATTCACAGCGTCTACTCTCTTTGACCCCTCCGTCAATCAAAGGCAATAACTTCCAAGAATCAGAGAATAACACTGGCTCAGGTTGCTCATCGCTTGATTGGGAATTTTCGCCTACAGTACCATTCCGTTCCTGCTGATTTTGTCCCATCTGGCACCATTCAATTTAGCATATGCTTGTGAAGTTTAGAATTGGGAAGTTTGAAGGTGCTAACTGTTTGGGAGAACATCGTGATCTTGTTTTCGTCAAAGTGAGAAGGGGGGCGCCACGGCAGAGTGGTTTACAGGTTCCCTGTCTGCTGTTCATTAAAAGTCTGGTTGAGTCTCATGTAGTGGCTGTGTTGTAATGAAAGGCTCACAGCAAGCACTGAGGTGGTAATCAGAAAGCCCAGACTCAACTGGTAACCAGGGCAACTGGAAATCAGCACTCTTTTTTTTTCCTCTCAGACTTTTTCACGAGGTGCTCAATGTCCATGGAATACTAATAACGTTTATTCTGTTTCACTTGCTGCCGGTTGCGCTACACATCAAAACCCTGTCGAGAATAACGCGGAAATTGTGCGCAAGCAAATACATCGTACACATCATCAGCCAATCAAATTAATTATTTAAAATTGACAGCCCTTTCATCCAAACAAGCGCACAAAACAAAAATACCCCACTACTGCCAATCATCATTTCTGGATAAGAGGATTGTCATTGAGAGGACCTCTGTGCTCATTTTGGTGAATAATCCTGGCTGAGGAAGGGAAATGGAAGGATTAAAGGGTAATCAAGCCCATGATGGATTTGGGACTGTAGAGCTCTCTGCAGTGCTGTTATAATGTGATGTCATCTATTATACCCTGCGCTGATTCGTCATCGGACCTGTAGTCTCTGCAGGTGTGATATAATGGAGCTGGCCCAAACACAAACATTAGGAGCAGATAATGGTCATAATAAATCCCAGCATGCAGGCAGTGTTCTGTCAGAACTGGCTTGTCTGTGGGAATGAGCAGCCTACCGACCCCTGAGAAAGGATGGTCCGTGTCAGAGCCACCCAAGATGGCTGTCCAGACCTCTGTCATCTCATGAGTTCCTGCTGCGCTGACACTCGCCCCGTTTTTCCCTTTGAAGTCTTTCTACTGTGTTTTGAGAGCTCTCTTGGCAGCGCTGTGAGGACATCCTTAATTTCGCCACTGCACACTCTCTGTATAATAGTTTCTGACTCAAGAGTTACAAAGTGGTTTTGCTAGTCTTTAGGCCCTAATTTTATACTAGTTTTTGTATGCAATTGTTTGCTAAATTACCAGTGTCTCTATAAAAATGTATTAATTTGCACTACTGTTCAAACACCTGTGAACTGTAAGAATGTTAACTACTGTATATCTCTTATACTCACCATGACTGCAATTATTCAACCTGGTATCATTAAAAATATGTACCTTACTGCACATTTTGTTGCAGTTTCAAAGAGAAATGCCCACTAATTGGCACTAAAAACAGGTTCAGTATGTGACCCTGGCACATTTTATTACACTGACACAGGGTATGTATTGCTGTGTTTTTATTACATTGAGTTACATATTGCGACAGTACACAAATTCAAATATCTGGGGACTGTCACTAAAACTTAATGCTCTATCATGTTGGAAATATGCCTACACCAAATCCAATCCTAAACATTTGTTGATACAACCGTGCCATTTGGAATTGGAACCAGTGCTTTCCATCGCCTAAGCTGCTGAGTTAACCTACCGTTTATGAAAACCCATAGATAAGTGCAAAAATTATGTTTTATTGATCGAAACTCTGTGAAAAGGAATAAAAGGTGTTCATTTGTTTTGGAAACTGCAGTGATACAGTATGTACTTGTTGCTACGTATTTTGTTGCTTGCTTAAAAGTGCACCAAGTTAATGACATGAGACCTGTCTGTAAGTCAGATGCTCTAACAACAAGTGTAGAACTATAGAACTTTAAAGAACAGCTGTGGTTAAGTGCTCTCAGGTTTTAAGTGAAAGACGATTACTAGTTTCAGTATACAGCATCTATCACATGCATGCAAGTGCTCATACTGTATGGCCCTTGAGTGCAGGTTGACAAAAGGTGAATGATGTTCTAAGTGATGTTCAGGCACTTGTTCAAGCTATTCAAAAACATTGTGTTAACGGGCATTATATGACTCTATATATATATATATATATATATATATATATATACACTGTATATGTGTACACAAGGGTGTACATAAATGTTTGTGTACGCGAGAAAACCTGGCATTGTACATTTCTTTGTTAATTCACTCAATTCCTTCTTACTCCAATAAGATCATCCTTGAAAGGAGTTTTATTCAGCCTTATGAAAAAAAGTTGCCGTATGAAATAGCTCTAATGAGCCTTAAAGTGGAATTGATTAAATGTACCCATATGCTTCACAACCTCCGTCAGTTTGGCACTGCACATAATTGGCCGTAATTAAAGAATTAAGTAGAATAAATTTAGGCACCATAGTGCAAATCATTGCTCAGAATTCATGCTAAATTTCTTTAGGAAGGGTGGCACTAGATGACTAATATCTCAATACTACAACTAAAATGACTCTAATTTGAAGAAGACTCACCAGTAAAACTACATTTAATTGTGCCTCCACTGATGAGTATTTCCGTTTCTGTGGGGTTTAGTGGAAGTTTTATACATGTTTTCCCTTGTCACCAGCTAAAACCTACAGATCTGTGGTAATTGTCACTTAGTTATTCTTAATTGTTATCTAAATTATAATCTAACCTATTGTATAATATTATCTGTGTGTGTATCCTAGGTATGAGGACCAAAAAATATAACAATACAATTACAGCTATACCACAAGTATAGTAACAGTAGTGCATTTTAATCTTGCAGGGATATTTTTTGCTTATAAATCACACAGAATCACATAGTTAAAAAAATAACAAATTAAATTATTGAAATTATTACAGTTTTCTGTAAGGGGGTAGGTTTAGGTGTAGTGTTAGGGTAAGGCGGTACTGTAGAAAATAATTTGAACAGTTGAAAAACCGTTATGGAATGTCGGAATGTTTATGAGCGGTAAGCACTTTAAATTCAGATGTGCATAATAATTAGGCGATTACTGCTGCAGCTAATAATGGACATGTATAGAAGGTGCTCAGTGTCATTCACACAAACACTAAACACCATCATGGTGAGGATTTACGATATGGTGAATATCATGGTGAATTTAATATTTACAATACCATAACCATTAACCATTTAACAGGTTTTTAGCGAAGCATTTACTGCTCAATAGGATTTGGTTCACAGCACAGAACAACATTTCAGAAATATAAAGAAACTAATCGACAAATGATCCTGTCTCTTGTCACATTATCACATCACGTGTGGTTAGGACACGCTGTTATACAACAGACAAAAAATCCATATTAATCAGCTGAATGGTTTTCCATCCTGCTCTGGTTAATCTACGGTGATGACGAATGTCTAATTCAGAGCCTATGTGCAATCTCGTAGAAAGAAGTGAGATTTTCTTTTCCCAAATCGGTTTATACATTGTACCAGCATAGGCAATGTTTATTAATATCAGCCTTTCATTTTCTATTATGTTAAGAGTATTCTGCTTCTGTGGGTGTTTATTGATTTGATTTAAATAGCTATCTCTATGATGTCTAGGCTGATTTCTGCGCTCGTTCATTTTAATAATGCCTCAGTTCTCCAGTGCAAACATCTGTTTATGGCTTGCCATATTGTTCATAAGTCAATACCTATATTTATGATTGAATCTGTCCGTTTGCATAGCCTCTTCCCCTCTGTAATTCTCAAGGTTCAAGCTGGTTTTACTTGCGTCAGAATGCCATTAATTATTTAGTTATGTTTCTGCTAATTTCTGCATTGTATCTCAGGCATTAAGCATGTAACAGCATGACATTTTTCTTGGTGAATCTAATGTCATTCGCCCCCAAAACAGGCTGCGGTGTGTTAAAAACAGAAAAGGCTGTGCTCTTGAATCACCGGTTTCAAAGGTTTAAATCCTCTGAGAAATTTTACCATCAAGTGGGATTACTTCTTGAGCCAGGAATGAGGGAATCCATAAAGATTTAAGCTCTTTGGAGTGGAAGTATGGCTCTATTTTTTGCAGGGTGCAGGTCAATAATGTCACTCAAAAGAAAGACTGAGGGCACATCATTCAGTAAATGCCCATGACAATATTCATGCATGCTTTATCACGTTTGCTATTTTTTTAACACATACTTTTAATGCACAGTAGTTTTTGCTCTGAATAGCATTACTTTTTTTCATTTTCTTAAAATGTATAGAATGTAGAGTTGTAGTATCAATGAGATATTCAATTCAATTCAAATATATTTGTATAGCGCTTTTCATGATACATATCATTGCAAAGCAGCTTTGCACCGAAGTAATGTTTTACAGTATATGTAGTAGTAGTTTGTACATGTACCTATGGCATAGATGTGAGGTAAAGATCAATTAATGATATAATCAAACAGACAAGGAACATTATAAATTAGTAGCAGAGTTCTGTAGTTCTGTGTTGTTTCAGGGTTGGCATCATCTGAAGTCCTCTGTGGGGTTGGCATCATCTTTTCTTAAGTGCTCTGGATCCAGGCTGGAGCTTGTTAATTCCTAGTTAACACGGGATGACAGAAACAGAACAAATAGGAACAAAATTAGCATAGCTGCTGTTCAAACTAAGAAAATTAAGATTTGTTAAACCAGAGC
>JAUMHG010000062.1:4253070-4266749 GCA_032359395.1 Enteromius anoplus | reverse complement strand
TATACATTGCATTTACATAAGTATTCAGACCCTTTGCAACAACATTTTAAATTTAGTGCTTCTAAATACACTATATTTAGTTGTTTAATGTTTATTAATATCAATATTTAATATTTCCCTTAATATTTGGTCAGGATACAACCTTTAGGTCACTCACTAGCTAGAACTATTCACTCTCCTATTTGCTGTCTTTCTTTCTCCTTTTCTCTTTTCCTCTCATTCCCCCTTTTCTTTTTTTCCCGCTGTTGGACAGGCTGTTGAAGCAAAAAGTGCTTTTCATTTCCCACTGGCAGTTCCAGTGGTGCCGCCACTTTGCTCATCCTCCTGTGGCGCTTTTGACTCATCCTTCTGAATCCCCTCAGCAGAAGCCCAATGTTCTCGCTTCATCTCCATTCCGTCCACATTGACTGATCCAATCAATATTCTTCCACGATAGGCTCAACTACCACACGCTTCAACAGAACTGATTTTTCTTTCCCTTTCAACCTTGACAACCTCTATCCGATACAGCTTTGAAGAATCCGCAGATCGGGTTTATATACTTTTGAAAAATGTAACCCTACATTAAAGGAGATTCTATCTCGTTATTATGTGTGTGTGGTCAAATGTTTAACCATGTTCACCATTGCGACCATTCTTTTTATATGTCATCCTGGATAAAGGCAGATTCATTATATATATTTAATTATATATATATGATATATAATATATATGATCAGAGAGACTTGCTTAATTAAATTGTGAATATTTATTTATTTACTAAATGTAGTCTTATGACATATTTAAAAAATGTTTAAGAATTGTTTTGCTTTAGTAATTTATTTTATTGTTATTATTTTATTTTTTATTGTAATTTTTTTATATTTTGGTTTATTTATTGTTTTTTATTTACAGAACATGAACATGAATACCTGAAGTTTGAACACAAAGTTAAATTAAATTAAATTGAAAAAAATAAATTACTTTTTTTTTTTTAAGTTTGTATTCAGGCTGTTTTGAGTGACCATTATTGTAGCATATGTGACCCTGGACAACAAAACCAGTCGTAAGTGTTAATTTTACGAAATTGAGATGTATACATGATCTGAACACTGAATAAAAAAGCTTCCCATTGATGTATGATTTGGATGGATAGGGCAATATTTGACCGAGATACAACTATATGAAAATCTGGAATCTGAGGGTACAGAAAAATCTAAATGCTGAGAAAATCACCTTTAAAGTTCTCACATGAAGATCTAATCAATGCATATTACTAATCAAAAATAAAGTTTTAAAATGTTTACAGTAAGAAATTGACTAAATATCTTCGTGGAGCATGATCTTTACTTACTATTCTAAGGATTTTTGTCCAAAAAAAAAAAAAAATTCTAAAATTTTGACACATACAATGTCTTTTTGGCTATTACTACAAATATACCCCAGCGACTTAAGACAACAATTATGTGTAGCAAAATTCAATTTGCAATGCAATATTTAAAATGACAATGCAATATTCAAAATGGCAATGTGTTTCTTGTTTAAATTTACATTTCCATACCCCACATATGCAATATTATTTACATTTGCCATTTACAACAGTAATCTTATTTTGTAAATTGAATACTAATTTTAATGCTGTATACGTTAATAAGGTAATAATGTATAACCCAAATTGATTTGATATGTGTAACATGTCCAAGCAGAAATAGTGGCAAAATTATCATTTAAATGTTATTTGTTCAAAATGCATTTAAACTTACGGTTAGGACACTTACGATTGCATTTTCGTCAGGACCCTGTGGGATATTTGTACCAAAATTCAATGCGTCTTTGAAAAAGCACTCCGAGCTGATCACGCCCAGCCCACCCCCCGTCAATCATTGCTTCAATGTTTAGATCGTTCGAAACATAGCGGCTGGAGATATGAAGTGGAGCGTGAAGAGTGAAATAGTGGTGTTTTAAAAGATTTGTAAACGTAAGTAAGTGACAGAACTGATCAATATTAGAGTGCTTTGCAGAATTATTTAATTAAATTATAATGAGAAGAAACATTTATTTG
Source organism: Enteromius anoplus (assembly GCA_032359395.1). Classification (NCBI taxonomy): domain Eukaryota; kingdom Metazoa; phylum Chordata; class Actinopteri; order Cypriniformes; family Cyprinidae; genus Enteromius; species Enteromius anoplus. The sequence continues at coordinate 4,264,708 of JAUMHG010000062.1, read as the reverse complement.
CAATGACTGTTGGAGGCTGAATGCTGCATGCACGTGCAGCGTTGTCAAGGTAACGTTTTGTCCATCGCTCCCTTCACCAAGAGAGTTCCAAAGGCTTATGAGACTAAAATGCCCTACACCCTTAAAAGAACACACTTCAAGGGCTCTCTCAGTGGTCCCATTGTGACAGACTTTGTCATTCATTTTCTATAAAATTCTACAATAAAATCTCTTGGGCATTTAAGTATTTCATATTCTAATGTACAATAACTGTATCTTTTATTAGGTCCAATATTGATATGCTTGTTAATAGTTTTTCAACCGTTTTGGGGCACATTCAATTCATAACCGCTGAAAGATGTCAGCTTTTTCATCAGCTTTTTGTCCGCTTCATGTATCCGTACCTGTAATACCACAAAGAGACATGCGCAGAATGTGGCGGCTCACGTGACCGCGGTCTGTTAAGGCTGACTATTCTGCAAAATGTTCTAATATTGATCTAGTTCTGTCACTTACATACGCACACAAATCTTCTAAAACAGCACTTTTTCTCTCTTCACGCTCCACTTCATATCTCCAGCCGCTATGTTTCGAACGATCTAAACGTAACACACCAATCCCCGCCTTGAAGAAATGATTGACAGAGGGTGGGCGTGATCAGCTCGGAATGCTTTGAATTGCTTTTTGAACTAAGAAACATTGATTTTGCTACAAATATCCCGCGGCGTCCTGATGAAAATGCAATCGTAAGTGTCCTAACTCTTAGTTTAAATGCATTTCAGACAAATAACATTTCAGTGATCATTTTGCTACTATTTCTGCTTGGACATGTTACACATATCAGATCAGCTTGGGTTATACCTTTTCATTTCCATTTTGCAACTCATACAGCTGGCTGTTGATTAGGGTGGCATAAATTGAAAGGTCAAATTCCAATCTTGACTTTAAAAAAGGTCATTAAATATAAACTCCCCCGAGAGAGACTTCCACAGGTTGTCTGAGGTTTAGTATCTCAAATCCTGATCACAAGCTTAACAGCATCTCCTCTGTTCTCACGGGTCTGCTTGATCAAAGATTACGGAGCTAAAGAAGAGAAATGCAATCGTTCCATTAAGCCCAGTGCAATGTTTGCTTTCCACGGGATAAACCAAAGACCTTTTGAAAAACAATAACGATTCAGAACATTTATTGCAGCAATCCCTCTTAAATCTCACAATACTGTTCAAACTGTATAATGTTCATCGAGATTAAAAGGATTGCTGAAAGATAATCACAGAAACTCATCAACTCAAAATGCAATATTCATTTAAAGCGAGGACCCCCACAATCTCATAAAGGCATTATGTCAGATTCACAGCAGCATGAAGAGAGCAATATCACAAACAAATGAACATTGTAATGACTTGAATTAAGGTCAGAATTGCATATGTACTTCACCTGTAGTGTGCTTTGCCATATTTGACTCATTTATGCAGTTGCCAGTTTTTTATCAAAAGTCCTTTTAGTATCTTAGCTTCATTGTTTGTTCAAGGTCCTCATGCTTAAGTGGTTTTAAAGTGGTTTTTCTATTGCTGCAGACAATATGCATACTAGACCCCACTTCTTACACTAAAGGAAATACAGTTTACATCAACCTTCAATATACACAAAATAGAGAATAATGCATAAGGAATTGGCACTTTCCATATATTGAAAAGTATGTGACTATATATTCATAAAATATGGTAATGTGTGTGTCTTTGTATGTAAAATATCATCTGTTTACTTCCAGACATGTTATAATCCTCATGAGGCAGGAATATAAACACACCTTTTTTTTTTGTTGTAATCAGTTTCCTTATTTTTAGACCTGCATTGCATATGACATCGCTGTCAAGCATTGAGATAATATTTAAGAGAAGTGAATGTGATCTGAAACAAGCATGTAATGCCTTTCTTTACCAGATGTCTGTTTTTTTATTAGAGCAAAGGGTTGTTATATCTTGATTCCTAGAGCTTTTTAACTGCTAATTTTCCAGAGTGGATCAATAGATGGCACTGTTTTCTTTTTCCAGCTGCCCCATCGATGTCTGATGCAGTCTGTACAGGGTTTCTCGGATGATTAGCTAAAGATCCTACACAGTTGATGCTTTTCTCGGGCAGCCTTTACAGCAAGCATATGAGATGCAAGATTTGTATTTCCCTCTATAGAGGTGAGCAGAACATTTATTAAAACTAGCCTAAGTAAAATCACTAAAACAAATCCATGCATGTGTTAGCATATGCTCTCCCATAATCAAATATCAACACATTTTCAGTGTTCTTTCACTTGATAAAGAATAGTATGACCTTTGCTAGCAAACCGAGGTCACCCAATCACTACAGAGGGGATTTGAATATGAGTCTTATTGGCAGAGAATTAAAAATGGCATGTTTGCCCAAAAATATGAACATATGAACTCAATTTCATTTGCTTCTAATCCTGTGCAGTTTGTTTTTTCTGTAGAGCACAAGAGGAGATTTTCAAGGATAGAACTCTTTGTTTTAATACAACTGTTTTCCATAGTGATAAAATATCACAGTAAAGTAGAGCATGTGACTTCAGTAATGTGTGTTTTACTTACAACAGCGTACAGAACAACAGAATGAGTATCATGTTTATTTTGGGGTTAGACCGAGTCAGACAGAGTGTGGAAAACAGTCATATAAATCTAAATTACGAGTGCAGGAGACCATTATAAGTGAGCAATTAAAAATGCTATGGGGGTAGAATACTGCTCTTTTAAGGTCAATGGAGCGGCATCTTCATCTCTAGGCTGTGTATAGCCTAGTCGTTTATCCTGTAAATGCACGACATGCGTTGTGTATGTAAGCATGACCCTAGCAGCAAAAGAACCAGACCCTTGTACAAATTCACAACGGCCATCGGCAGTTCTGCTGATGCACAGCATAAAGGTGTCCTTGAATCGCGGGGCCATGTTTGTTTTGGTAGGGGGAGGTTGTAAGGTTGCGATCTATGTAGATACACGGTCACGGTAAGCTGTAATTCAGTCGCACCGGCTGCTCGGCCCGACTCACTCATCACAGAGAGTGTGTCAGCAGTTGCGTGAGGTGTCAGCCACATGAAGAGGACTTGCGTCAGCAGTATTTCACTCTCTGCACATTATGTTTTTAGATGCAGTTAACGTTACCTGGTCTCATGGACAAAAAGTGTACAGAGGTACATATTTTTACGAGACCAGTTTTACGATTGCATTTTTAAGCATTTATTGTTTAGATGAGTTCTCATCATTGAATCTGAGTGAACAGTAAATAGTTTAATAATTTGGTGGGCCCCCGAGGACCATTTTAGGTCATACATTTTAGAAAATGTATGGTGATAAACTTCTTTGGCATGTAAATAAACTACCCGATTCACCGCATAACTAAACAACAGCTATAATTGGGTTTGAGAAGAACGTTTCCACACAGACTGCATCATACAATACTGATTTTATTGGACTATCGGGTGGAATAATTATTTATCACTTGAACTGGAACTTCTCCACCCCGGTCTTTAAATTGGCTGATTAAATGTGACCAACGGGAGTCATCTCTGAAGGATCGTTACAGTGCAGATATGATTTAAATGCATGAAATATGTCAGCGTGAATGCATCCATCAAATGGCACCCTAGGAGTTATTATCAATACATCACCCAAAAGCCTTTTACATCCCAATCAGCTATGAAATCTCTCTTGTGAGCTTTTTTTCGCATGGTTATGAGTGTGTGTGCATGCATTTATGCATGGATGCTTGCCCTGGCCAAGTGTATATTGAAAGCATTTAAAGGCAGAGGATGGTAGAGATCATCAGCATTGTATTGCTGCTCAAAGCACCCTATCACGATGTCTGAAGTGTGTTTTTCCCATACAGTAGTCCTTCAATAAAAAATAAAAAAAACACAAGCTAAATGTGAGCTTTTATGTCTGAACAGAAAAGACCCTGTGGAGATGCATGAATGCATTGACATTATATATCTATATTTATATAAATAACAGCACTTTCTGTATTGTTTTCTATTAGGAAACAATAATGTGGATGAATTAAGTGATTGAAAGTTTTTCATAACAAATTTGCTGTTTGTGCAGAAAAGCAAAGTCCAACTGCTTTTCATCAAATGGAAGTGTAAAGTCATTTTGCACACAAAACTGATCTCATGCATAGATAATTGCATTTTGTGGAAAATAATAATGCACAGTGGTAAATAATAACAAAAAATACCTTTAATGAACAAAATGCAATAAAATGCATTTGTCAAAAAACAAAAAATAATATTTGTATATTTGTTTATTTTTATTGTCTTATTAACTTTCAATTAGCTTTAAAATTGTACTGTTAGGTTTTACTAAATATTTGTGATGAATTAGTGGTGAAAAGGCGTAGAAAGAGTTATTTTTGCACCTGACCATAATAAATAAGTGTCTATTTTTAGAAGCAAAATATATGGGAGATCATTCAAATGAATCACGCAACACATTTTTTTAATAATGTTTGCACTCATCAAATTTCTGGCATTTGCGCCATTATCTAATGCCCAAAAAAAGCATGCCTTAAACTATTTTGCTACATAAGACTATAATATGACTAGTTTACACTGTTTGTGGTGATAAAAAAGAACATATATTAAATATATGGCCTAAATACTTACAGCATAGCCATATTTCAGTTTATTTATTTAGTTAGACTGGATCGTATAGAAGATTGTTTCCAATAAAAACTGAAAAAAGTTACTGCGACTCATAATTCTAAAATCGTACTCCAAAAATTGTGAGATTGTACTAGTAATGAGAGGGGGGAAATGTCCCAATTTTGATATTAAAAGGACTTTTGGTATATTTTATTCTGTTGCGAGACATGTAAAGAAACATGTAAGAAATATGTCAGTAGGTATATATGTGAGATCTCCCAATTCTGGCTTTTTCCCCCCAACGTAAGCTTGAAATTGCAAGAAAAAGTGAGATTTTATTTTATTTACTTATTTTCTAGCAGATTGAGTGTTTGGTGAAAGACAGATAGCAGGTCTTTGTGCTGAAATACGTGCAAACATGGTGCGACTGTTTAGTGCATTCACCGTTGAGTTTCAAAAGAAGAGAAGGAAAACATAAGCTGAAGAAAAATGCGTGTTCCTCTAGTACAAAAAGAATGTGCGAAGAAATGTTAATAATTGAAATTCCCTCAAACCCATAGCTAGTTCGTTCAGTAGGGGGGCTCAGGTTTTTCTGTTATTTTATTATTATTCGTATCATTTTTCTGAAATCTTTATAGAGTTATCTGCCGGTAAACATCTGCAGGGCTGCCTTTAGGTCTGGAAGCAAACGGTTGCCAGGATGTGTGCCGGGGTGAGGAACCTCGAGCTGCTCCCCACCGGCAGAGACAGCATGACTGCTGTTTGTCGTTTCGCAAGAATAAACCTGCTAACAAGACTCAGAACGAATCACATTACAGTTCAACAACAAACACTGTGATTATTATGTCTTAAGGCTAAGATACTTTCCTCACCTGTGCTTTTTTAAACAGATTGGAAACGAGACTGTATTATTATTATTTTGGCAGAAAAACGTGCTATTATTACATCAGTGAACGGATCGGGGTATTTGTCCATGTCTCCAGACCAGCAGGAGGCCCCGATAAGTTACAAAAACAGCAAAACATCAAAACTGTTTGTTTCTGGTTATTTCGGGATCAGATTAATGTTGAACACTCGTTTCATTGATTTTGGCATTAGTGTAATTTGGCAAATAATAAATGATAATAATACTCAGTTCTTAGAAACACAGTCTTTTGAAGTGAATGCATGCAATTTTGTAAGAAACAATTCCGTTGGTATAAGTGATGTAGTGCTACAGTTTTTTTGCTGAAGAATCAATCTCATATACATTTAAGATGGAACAGGGCTATTTAAAAAAAGGACGCATAAGACATATATGCTCTTTGTAAATAGGATGTGTGTAATATAAAACGTGCTCATATAGAGCCTACAATAAAAAAAATAAAGAGTAACGCTTTGTCTCTAACCTCTTTTGACAGTTAATTATAAAGCAAGGTAGAGAATTTACACTTCCTTTACATTTTAGGCTTCTTTTGTCATGCCTTAAAAAGCAGGCACATTCATTATCATCAAACTTGAAATGACACCCAACTTTAACAACAATAGGAACAAAGTTATTTTATGGTGGTTTACATGATTTGATGTCAGTCGAATAGGCAGCGCTTCCATGCACTGTGTCAGAAAACCATCACCAAGCACGCTTATCTGCATCACTGAGCTTAGTAAAATTAATTAGTCTCAGTGCATTCATGAAACAACAAAGAAAATTCAACCTGTTATCAAAATTATATTTCAGAACACATGGCACATTGGTGATTTATTTCATTTTCCATCCTGCAATGCATGGTAGGATCTGCAAACATGTAATACATTAGCAATATTGTTGGTCCAACTTATTTCATGTAGTCATCATTATATAAATGGATCAGAATTGAACTCATTCATTAATGTAATTCTATCTATTTATGGCTCAGAAAGCCAGAGTGCTTGATTCATTAAATAAAATTTTACTTTATTTTAGAAAAATACCTGGATTCCAAATGCGGGGCATCAGTGTACACAGTTTGTATGTGTGGCTCAGTACAGTAAATACTTTTGTAGTGTGTTTCAATATGTGGATGAGTAATCATATATTCATTTCTGAGCTGAAAAACATCTATCAAAGTGGCAAATTCACAGAGATTGACAGATGGTGACATTTGCCAGGAAGATTAACAAAGGAAACAGGCAGCGGATGTGAATGTGTCAAGGAGTCGTGCTGTAGTCTTTCTGTGAAATCAACTGAGGCTTTACGGAGGAATAATGTAGCTGAGATGGGAAGCCTGGCGTATCTGAATTTCATGAGTCTTTGATGGGGACCTCGCTTTGACGGAGGTGATGAAAAACACATTAGAGTGGAGACCGCGAGATTCTGTGATACCTGCGCTCATTTTCAGACCGGGAAGGATCGATGCATTACCCAGTCATAAAAGCCCTTTCTTCACCATAAAATGTGTTCGCACACAGTGTGTTCCACCCAGAATGGGCGTTAATTTCTTGTCACATCTTTTTATAATGATAAAAAAAGAGGAAGAGCCTTTAATCCGACTGACTTGCTGACGATAAAGCTGATTAGGAAGAACATGGCTGCTCTTCTTCATTCATAATCACCATGGGACTAATTATAGAGATATAACCAAGACAAAATCTAATTAGATTTCACCCAGTGCTCACAAATTTTGATAAATCCACTCTCAGGACAAATATTCAGCTTGCTTCTTTAAAAGGGACTTGAGGATGATGGTTAACTACCTCCAGATGAAACCTTTCTCAGGTTGTAGGCTCAATTTTGTTGTTTTATGGATTCATATTTGGTTAGTCAGAATTCAGAGAGTGTGGATACACTATTGTACATTCATTTTGTTTTCTTATATTACATGCTAATACACACACACACACACACACACACACACACACACACACACACACACACACACATATATAGATAGATAGATGGATAGATGAATAGATATAGACATAACTATATACAGTATATAGTTCTTTTAAATGATTACTCACATGCAAAACAAACATTTTTGTATATGATGTGTACATATATTATGTGTATAGAAATACACACACACATACAGTATATATTTTGAAATATAAATATACACACACACACACAAGAAAATAAATGTTTTGTAAATTTCCACAAAACAAAACAAAACAAACAAAAAAATAATTACAGCCATTAATAATAAATAATATGAATTAATCAACAAATCAGCATATTAGCGTGATTTCTGAAGGATGGTGTATTGATGCTGAAAATTACTCAAAATATTTGTTAGTATTGCACAATTTACTGTTTTTTAATCAAATAAATGCTGCCATTGTGAGCATACAGTGCTTTTTTTATCTTTATTATTATTATATATATTATTATGTAGTGTAGTAAAGTAATGCTTGTATGGATATGTTTATTAAATATTCCATAAAATATTTATGAATATGAACATTCTACTTCATATATTAGGTTTATTTTAACTGTATACTACGTGCAATAACTCGATTTTAAGAGGAAAAAACAGACAGTTTGGCTTTAGAAAAGCACATCAAAAACACCAAGCACATCTTTCCTCTCTTCATCTTCCTATATAAGAGAAAGTCAATGTTTGCGATGATGATTGATCTATCAGCTGTGAGCGTAGCACAGATTATTACTGCAAATGAAGTGTGGCGATCAATAGTGTCCACAGCACACACTTCTGCTGTGCAAACACTGTAGTCATGCAGAACTGTGCTTTTAGATTGGACTCCTTGATTGAACCACTGGACCGTGATTCCTTTAACCTGGACTGCTCTGAATACTTCGATTTAATGATATGGAAATAAAACGCCAATATACTGACACCTTAAGCCACTTCCTATCAAATTCTTTACTTATCACATTAAAGTTTTTGAGTCATGAGCTCGCTGTTGGGGCAGTCGTGGCCTAATGGATAGGGAGTTGGGTGTGTAACCCAAAGGTCGCAGGTTTGATTCCCAGGTCCGGCAGGGATTGTGGGTGGGGTTAGTGAATAACCAGCGCTGTCTCCACCTTTGATACCATGACTGACGTGAGACCCTTGAGCAAGGCACCGTTCCCCCAACTGCTCCCCGCGCGCCGCAGCAATGGCTGCCCACTGCTCCGGGTGTGTGTTCACGGTTTGTGTGTGTGGTTGATCACTTCTCACTGCTGTGTGGGTTAAATGCAGAGCACAAATTCCTTGTATGGGAAACCATACCTGGCCACATGTCACATCCTTTCCTTTCCTTTCCTTTCCTAATAGAATAAACTAAGTCAACCGCTGCTTAACACTTCACATTTTTTTGTGAACCACTGTGTGTGATAATGCCCTGAAACATGAGGTGTTGGCATGCACTTTGAGGTGATGTTCTGGCTGAGCATTGTGCTTATACACCGTGAGATAGATTCAAGCTGCGATACTCATGTGCTGAGCAACAGAGCCGCACAGGAACATTTCACTTGGAAAGAGAGAGAAAAAAAGGTGCCGCAACACCATGCTGAAGCACATGGCAGCTCTCTGCTGAACACTTCTCCAGCTCACTGCTCTTCACTTTCATTAGTTTACCTCACTTTCTGTTTCCCAAACAGATGGTGCCTCTCTCAACACAAGACAACTAATTTACTGGGAAAGTTACCATTCTTCATCCATGTTTTTGTTCACTACAATAGCCACGTTTTACAGACATTTAATTATTTGTTGAAATTACACCACAAGAGAAGCTCATAATATGGCTTTGATACAGTGAAGGAAGGTATCTTTTAAAACATACAGTATGCATATTTGTAATCTAGTTAACTAGAACATAAAAAAAATACAATAAAATAAAAATAAAATAAAATATAAAAAATCCTAAAATTATTTATTTTAACTTAACGTACTAAAATCATTTAATAAATAAATAAATAAATAAAGGATGCTAAAATAACCAAATATCTAAACATTTTTCTAAAATTTAAAAAAGTTAAAATAATAACTATAATAGTATCTCGAATAATACTAAAATAACACTAGTAGCTACTTTTTCTAAAAGCCAAAACAAAAATCCTTCTAGTTTGTAAGATATAGCCCTTTATTACTTTTACCCTGTGTGACAACTAGCCCCAGTCTTCTTCATATTGTGACACACAGTGTTATTGTGACATAAAATTACTCACACTGTAATTTCCACTGTTTGTTTGGGACTAGAGAAAGCAACAAAGGGTCAAACTGTTTTCAAACCTGAAGTGCCTGATTGTCTGTTTTGGTTTTTACTAAACAGCATACAAAAGCAAGTCAGGCTCTTTTCTCAAACATGAAAGAAGCGATCAAGGTGTAATCATCTAATCAAAAATAACAGGCAATTATACACACAGCATCTTAAAATTACCTCTCTATAGAGCAGCAGAAGTCTGCAGATGATCCCAGTAAGTCCAAGACCACAATAATTAATGCGAGTGTGTGCTGGCAGTCTGATGATTGCAATTACTGGATAAATGGGCATTATTATGCGAGTAATTATGTGGCATTGTTAAAGAGTTTGACTGCTGTGAGTTCTGCGAGTTTGAGGGAAGCACGGAAAACACGTCAACGGGATAATCACAAGGCTTCTTTTCAGAAACGCAAGACAGGCAGCAGAGATGGTTTATGCTGAGACTGCATGTCTCCTATAGACTTGTACTGACACACTTTAAACCTTCACAACTATACATTTTCCAATATAATGTGTGATTTTACCAACCAGCTCTCACAGCAATTCGTACATGTTTTACGAGGTGGCTAATTCGTACGACCTCACTTGTACAAATTCATACAATTTCTTCTAAATCGTACGTATTTTACGAGTTGCCAATTCGTATGAATTTGTACAGTATGAGTTACCTAAACCTAACCCCGCCCCTAATCCCCTAAATTGTACAAAATTATACAAGTGGGGACGTACGAATTAGTATGAATTCGCACAATTTTGGGACCTTGTACGAATACGTACGAATTGGTCGTGAGACTGTGTTGGATTTTACAGTGATTTTACTGCAGTTAAAGGCATGATAAATGGTGCTTCAGGCCAAATTAAGCATGATGCGCTCAACAAACACCACTAAACACATATCAAAACAACACAATATAACAAAACACGAAACAAAACATTGGTGGATGCATAATAGACGCTTTTATTTTGTAATTTGTTAAACTTGACTGAACTATCTTAACCCCTCATGGCCTGAACTTTAATCCCGTCTCTGTGACAGGGGGAGTATATCACTGGAAGGTGTTCAGAAAGTTAGCTGCTAGGTCACGATTTATTTTCAGTGAGAGTGGCAGGTGGAACAGAGAGTGGGTGAAATCCCATGAAGCTGCTGCGATGAGCGATAGAGAGGCGGATTGCGTGTCTGAGAGTTGTATGCTTGGGCGATGACTGCCAGTATCACCTGTGCCAAGTCTTACCAGTGGTTAAGAGAGGCGCTTGCGTAAGTGGAAACCCCTCAAGCAAAGTAAAATCACTGTAAAGCACAACATCTGGTGGCTTATTGCTTTATGCATCTCTCTCACCAATTTGAATTAGAGAAAAGAAAAGAGAAGAAAAGCTGTAATATTATAAAGTATAATTATAATTTGACCACTTTTCTAATATAATATTGTAGTTTACTAAGTTTTCAAAATATTTTTTTTTTTTGAATGAAATATATTTGCATTGGTTGATTTTGTTTATATTTTGTTTATATATATATATATTGTAGCTGTGCACCGCATTATTAATTTAATTTAGGATTTGTATTTTAATTTTGGGAAGAAATGTATTAACATTAATTTACTTTTTAATTTTATATTAAATAATTAATATAGTTTTCAAAATATTTTTTTTGGAATGAAATATATTTGCATTGGTTGATTTTGTTTTATTTTATTTGGAATATTATATTTTTCATATATATATTTTTGTAGCTGTGCACTGCATTATTAATGTAATTTAGTATTTGTATTTGAATTTTGTGAAGAAATGTATTAACATTCATTTACTTTTTAATTTTAATTATAAAAATTAATTTAATTTAATTTTAAA
>JAUMHG010000062.1:4223316-4235906 GCA_032359395.1 Enteromius anoplus | reverse complement strand
TCACTAAGTGGTGGCGCTTGCTGCTGAAATGTTAACCTATGCAGCCTGAGCCGGAAACAGAATTGATTCGTTCGTCTCTCGAGGCTTCGGGTTTTTCGAGTCGTTCGCAGCCTGAACAGTGCGCGACTGAACAAAATCACTCCCATGAGACGACTCGTTCTTCCCGAGTCACAAAAAAGATTTGTTCAAAATGAACGAATCGTTTAAGAACGACACATCACTAGTCTTGAGGATTTCTGACCATCCCCTGATTGTCTATGCGCTTAATACACAGAAAATGACAATTTTAATTAAAAGGTAAGTTTAATGTCTAAAGTAGACTAAGTACCGAAATATCGTGGTTCACGTGGGTGTACCGTACCGAACAGGGCGAACCGAACGGTTCGATAAAGAACCGAAAACTGTTGCATCCCTAGTATACAGTATATGTATGACACAGTGCATTACCACTTCAGTTCAAATTTACTCTCTTGATTTTGTATTTGTGGCTGTAAACAGTCAAATCCTTGTTGAAGGACGTTATATAATAGATATTTGATCAAATTTCATCAGTAGACATCTATAAAATCTGCTGGCTTGAATTGCTAAATCCACTCCATATATAAATGCAGTCACCATATTTTCTGCATTTAAAAATATTAAATTTTCCCATGCACTACAGGCTACTGCAAATCACAAACAATCTTCAGAAGCGCCACTAAATTGCATACATTTTCCTAAGATGGCTCAGATGGCTCAGTAAATGTATGGTGAAGTTTGTAATAACAATAATGAATGTTTTGAAAAGTGGTCTGGAGTTCTGGTGGATAATAGCACCAGCTATTATTATTATTTTAGTTTGAAGAAAAGCCAAGTCGACATTTCAAAACTTCTTTAAAAAGCTGATGCAAAAAAAGAACATTATTTTGTGTATTTGGTGTAATGCAATGTTTTTTAGGGACATTATTTTCCACATACTGTACATTTTTGTTTCTCCTCTAAGCCCGCCTCCTGAAACAGGTTGTTTTGTGCAAAGCTTGTCAGCGAAGTGTGCTCTGATTGGCCAGCTATCCAGTGCACTGTGATTGGCCGAATAGCTCAAGTATGTGGTGACTTAGTACTGCCTTGCATCGCACCTTTCTAAACATAACACCATGCCTGCATTTGGGATCAGACAAAAAACAAGCAGCACTAACGTTACCCTTCACTGCTCAAAACGTGCACTTCTTAAAGGTTGTGAGTCAGAAGCGCTAGACTGTAGAATTGCTCCACATCATACTCTCTGTGCACAGCCAGCATATGTTACTCTTCTCAGGTTTTATGAATCCATAAATTCGCTGAACATAACATTTCTAGAACAGTATTGTGAATACAACTTGACCACTGGTTTCTAGTCATTTCCTCTTTTGGAAGCACAAACAAAGTAATTTCTCTTTCACAACGACCTGCAGTGTCTCCAGAACATGGCGGAGCAGCAACACCACAGAGAATATAACTGTTCCACCTCCTTTCTTTGCGTAAACATTTGGGTGGCGTTTAAAAAATAAACCCACTCTGTGATGTAGAAGATTGGGGGCGTGTTTGAACGAGCCGTTTCAAGGGGGTGTGGACAAGTCATCAATTTTATAAAGAATATCTCTTTGGTTTTGAAACTTTAATCTCTGCAACTTCAGGGATCTTATCTACATGTGTGCAGTAACAGCTAGTAACACATTGAAATCACATCATATGACCCCTTTAACGGAGTTTATAAAGAGCTTTCTGAACAAACAATCATGTTAGAAACATAAAAAAGTTAGTCCCTTTTGTGGTTGCAATAATGTGAAAAACCTGGACTGTGCTCATGAGGCATATTAAATGGACTATCATCACAAGTCATTAAGCACAGCACAGCCATTGCATTAATTTGATATCAATACAAAAACCAGCTTTAAAGATCATGCGGTGTGACCCAGAAGTGCTTTTATTTCACTTTATATGAATGCAGATTTGTCCGGGGATAAAAAATTCCCTCACCAGTCCATCTTGTTGATCCATGCACATTAATTAGGCACACTAGATCTAAGAGCTGACTCCATTCTTTTGCATCTCAACACCTTGTTTTGTGGACCATAACTAGAGTGCTTTTCATGTAGCTTATAAGAGCAAGTTGGTTATTCAAATAAATAATAAAACTTGCATTTAATTATTTATTTAATGAATGCTATTGGAGAAATAAACTCTTTATAGTGCACTGCAAGCTTGTTATATGTCACTATACGTCATGCTAACGCTTAAGGGTCTTTCTTTAAATATTAAGCAATATTATAAAGACGCTGTTCAAATTATTCTCAGTAAAACACCCGTGGTCGTGCTGTTTAAGTCCATTTTAACAAGCCCCTCAGGGGTATGAATTATTTGTAATGCTACTATTCTAACCCAAAATTGCAGTTATAAACTTATTCATTTGGCAGTCGTGTGGTTTTACAGACCTTTGTGATTTAAACGGCAGTATAAACTTTTCTGCAGGGGGCTTGTCGTGGTACAGGGAGTGTGTTTTAACCTTCTTTTAGGTCTTCTATAGAAGTGGCATTTTAAATGTAAAGTTGCTTGGTGTGAAATCACTCCAGTTAAAGGCCCTTTAAGGACAATGTGACATATTTACTGTATTTTAATATGAAGAATTATGTGGTCATTTACAAGGAAATGACTGGGGATGTGGGATGTGTCTGTTCTTAACTACAAGGCCCTGTCACTGTAAATCTGAAATCATAAAGTAATATCATTAAAATTACATTAAGCCCCAGCTGCTTCTTTTAGATATGTTGTGACACAATGTGAAAGAACACAGTACCATATTTTCTACTGTGTGTTTGATATATTTCCTTTTGCATGTATTTCCCCTTCCTTCTATATATGTTTACCCATCTGTCTGTTGTTTTTATCATTCTAAATCAGCATATAAGAATTATTTCTGAAGGATATCTGTCTGTCTGTCTGTCTATCCATGCATACTGTTAATTACTGAGTTATGCTAATGCTACTGAATATAAAACAGAATACAGACTCATTTTAATACTCGTGCTGTTTAAAAGACAAAATCGATGATGGGCATTTTAAGACATTTTGTTTGTTTTCCCATCTACATTGTAATTAATGTTATGCTCTGTGAATCTCTAATTACTGTGATTTTCTCTGGCAGTGAGGCAGAGAGCAGAGGAAACTCTCTGACAGCTATCAGCATATGCATTTTTGTTAGGAAGGAGAATTTTGTCACAAATCCACAGAACACAAGCTGCATGCATAGTCAAACCACTGACAAGCTTTTTTATTTTTTTGTCAGTTTTTAATCTATGTGCGGTTTATGAGGGGAATGAAGCTTGTTTGTTTAAGTGTTAATGGAGGCCTGCTTTAAATGAGTTGTATTGACAGCTAAAGCAGCTGGTTAATTGCCCGTGGATTAGCAATGCCACTCATTGAAAGAACTGGCAGGAAATCTTAGGTACTGAACTTAATTACTTACATAGTGCAATAAATCTGTTCTAAATCCTAAGAAATTCTGAAGTTTTGATTATAAGATTCATCACATTCATTGATGACAATGAGAAATGTTTTGAAACACCAAGTCAGAATTCAAAATTCAGCTTTGCATCACAAGAAGAAACTATCATTTTTTAAATATTCAAACTTATTTAAAATTGTAATGATATTTCACAATTTTGCTGTTTTTACTTCTTTTCTGATCAACTAAGTCCTTTGGTGAGCACAAGAAATGTATTAATTTCTTAACAACATCTTAAAAAATAAATTAATATATTAATATAAATAAAAATATTAGGCATATGTCCCTAAGCGTTAATTACAGTATATAGGCCTAACGTTATTTTAAACTTACTTTGAGAAATGTGACGGGGAAAAACAGTGCTCAGAGGTGAGCTAAATACTAAAAGATGTAGCTTAGTTATTGTACATTATTCAATTTCCTGTGTACATTTTCTAAGTAACTTCTCATGCAGGTGTTACATGCTTTACATGACTAATAGTCTCTTTAATCAGAACATGCAATGTGACCTACTTGTTTGAGCGGAAAGTTAGAGATGTGAACAGGAACTGGATCAAGCCTCTAATGAGAAACCATGTTTGTTTGCTCCGTGGAGTGCCAATTGTTCACCATCCATCCCAGCCATGTCTTCACCTGCAGTTTCTCCTGCCATTACAGGCCATTAATCTTCAGCAGGAGGTGCAGTGATCTTGAGCTAAATATAGCCGTGAGTCTGTGGGTTTGTGCAGAGTTGCCGAATGACTGATCATTGGTTGTAGGATTATTCCTCTGAAAGCTACACTTCTCTTCCTCTCATTGGGCGCATGGATCAGGCTTCTGTGCAGGGCTTTCCTTATTTTCAAGCATGACACATGGGACGATACCCTTCACATCTTGTGGGGGGTGATTAAATTAGCATAGTGGGATTTGTGAATGCTTCAGACATGTTTTTATTTGATTCTTCTATAATGGTGTTATGTTTGGCTTCAGTTTGTTGTTTCTTTCTTTCTTTCTTTCTATTTTTTTGTCTATGTGTGCATATTATATGCATATATATATATATATATACTTTTTTTTTTTTATATAGTTGCTTGAATAATAGACTAACTTCTGCAATTGTCATGAAATCATCCAATATTTGTTGTTTTTGCATGTTATCTCTTTATGGGCTCTTTGTGCTACAGTACTCTGAACCACCTCTAGCATCCCTCAGTAACCGCCTGCCATTTCCATAATATATTGTAAGCCCTCTTTTAGCCGAGCTCACTAGCTTTATTCGTTTATTGAAATTGTTGTACTGTTCTAGGAACTCACATTGAGAGCTGCCTGCTTTTTGCACACAGACATGCAGTGTAAAGTGGAGGGGCTATCGGATATCAGAGGGTTTTAACCTGACTGCTTCAGTCACCAGGGGAACTGATTCTTATATTAATACAAAGCCGATTAAGTCTTCACCAGTGACCACTCACTGTGAAAAAAAAAACAACAAAAAAACTAACTGGATTCAATGGCACCATGATGTGATAGTATTACAGATGTATGCTGACCAGACCTCTGCTGTCTCTCTCTCTGACTCATTCTGTCTTCTGTCAAGGTCAGGCCTGTAGCTTGACACCTCTGCAGATCTTCCCGTCATCCACATGCAGTCGAGTGCCCTATTACAGAAACCGCCATAACATGATACAGAAAAGCAATTTTTTATGACAAAATCAAAGTACTAGCATATGGAGGAAGTAATAGGAAGACATGAGAGAGAAAGATCTGCACATTAGCACTGAACAAACTGGCAAATCAGCACATATATCAAATATCTTATAATCTCATTCATGGCATTTGGTTTCGGCACGTGGAAAAATTTAATGGCAAATAGGACATTGTGTAAACCTTTGGAAATAGTTCTGGAGTGAAACTAACATTTGAAAAATAATGTTGTATAGTGAAGAAATATATATATATATATATATACACACACATATGTGTGTACTGTATATATGTGTACTGTATATATTCTTCTTCTTCTTCCTTTCTTTTCTTTTCTTTCTTTTTTAGCTTTATTTGAAGTTGTTCTTGTTACAGTGTAACAATACATTTAGGCACTGAGTAATATTAATTACTACAAATTAATATGTGCTTTCTATACGATTACTGTTTGGATTAGGGTTACTTACATGTAATCCTGCATAATTTATTCTTATTATAATCCTATTATTTTATATTATTATAATCATTTTCATTATGCTGATTTGGTTTTTAACTATTATTATTATTATTATTATCGATGTAAAGTTGTGCTTCTTTATAATCTAGTTTGTTTGTTTTTTTACATTTTTATTAGAATAGAAAGTAAAACATTTATTTTGAAATCTTTTATGATGTTATAAATGTTTAAAATATTTCACATTTGATCAGTTTGTCCTATTATTAAATTTTTAGTGCTAAGTACTATTTTTTAAATATTTATCAATATATGGCGAGAGAGAGATTTATGCTTGTAACTGTTAATTTTTTTCACAATAGTTTGAGTTTTTATTGGGTGCTGTGGAGATCTGCTTGTTTTTGGACCTTTCTGTTCAACTCCAGGCTCCGAATGACTGTCTATATGATCTATACAATGTCCCGACCCTGATGACAACAACTACCTATTTTGAAAATGGCTTTTCTAAATATGTATCCTTACCATTGTACACAGTGTTTACCAGGGACTTTTTTTTCTTTCAAACAGGACACAGGCAACTCATAAAGTTAATAGTTAAAGGTGATTTGAGAGACAAACCCATGGGGAAAGCATCTCTTTCCAACACGCACCCACTCGCTTGCAGGACCTTCTTTCACAGTTCATTAACCTACTTTCATATTCACATCCATTCAGAAAAGCAATCTCAGGCCAAGATGGGAGAAAAAGGCGATTTCTTTGAAGGTCTGCTCTCAGTCTGAAGGTGGATGATTATACACACGACGCTCACATTTCTGTGCTCCAGTGCAGCTGAATTAAATTCTGGAATCAGATGTTTTCATTTGAAACGAGCCTGTGCCCTCTGAAGATAAGAATGGACTTTTTTTTTTCTAGTTCACTAGTCATGTGAACAGAAGATTAAGCTTGTATTTGTGAACACAGTTTAATTTACCATTTAAAAAAAACAAAAAAATCTTGTGGGGAATTTGCAACTAATTCGCTCATGCATTTTCTCTTCATTTAGCACCAAATTACGAAAATAATTATGCAAATCATGCACCGACACAAACACGCCCAAAAATTTAGAGCTGAATGCAATTTGCATGGTGCAATTCCCAATATCAAAGAAGTTGTACACTGTGAAGGATCCAGACTATCACAGTCTGCCAGAATGACTGCCAGCATCTCTCCAATGCACAAAGTGCACTCGAATACACCGCACATCTGGATATATGCCCAGTTATGTTGTCTTCTCCATCATTTGATCATCATTTGGTAAATTACTCTCACAATAATCATTATGAAATGTACATAAACATCTCTTTTAAATAAGATCATGTTTACCGCCTGCTTTCCATGTGCTGTAACAGCATGACATTAATTGCACCAGGACAAAAGCAATGAGTTTTGTGAGTAGGGCTCATTTTATAATGAGCCTAATTTACATATGAGGCGGGTTTACGCTAAACAATGACAGCGCCTTCATTTAAATATGGTGAAGCACTATTTCAGGACATTTAGAACCTGGTTAACCCTCTGGGGTCTGAGGTGATTTCGGGGCCCTTGAGATGTTAGTTAACAAGTTTTGTGTAAACAGTGCTAAAAATGGGCAACAATGGTGTTTGGGGTCTCTATAGTGGTAAACTTGAGATATAAATAAGCTACTATTCATTCCAGAGCAAATATCATATTTACCTGAATATAAGACAACCCCCCTTCTTCCAGATGTACCTTTTGGAAAAAGTATTTTTGAAAACCAAATCTTATGTTTCACTGAGAAAAAAAGTTAAGCATTTTCTTTATTACTTCTCACTATTACTATTACTTAAATTATTTTCATATTACATATTTTTTTTTTTTCATTTTTTTTTTTAAAGTATGGTAAATACTGGAAAATGTACCAGCAATCACATTTAAAAAAATATATACACTTTTTGATATACCATCAAAATAGCAGCTAGCCTGTCTGAATTACAGTATATAACATTTAGTCTATCCATCTCCTAGTAGCCTACCAAACTTTAATTAACAGTAGAAGTGAAGTCTTATTGAAGTCTTCAAATCTGGATACTGTCTTATGTAATCACTTAAAGAGGAAATGTGATCCTATCACAGTAACATGACGATGCAGGCTTTTCTTTTTATTTAGTTTTCACTCACAATCTTTACAAAACACATTACATAGCCAATGTCATGACACACTAATTGTAAGAAATATCTTATAAAGGTCTTATATTCAGGTCAATATGGTAGTTTTGGCTGAGGGCAGATTAAAATATTGTATAACAAAGATATGGCTTTGCTCAGCAGACATTCAATCTAATGTTTTACTTTAAATATGAGATCGAGCTGAAGAATGAGTGCTGTATGAGATGTGTTTCTTTGTTACTAGTTCTAAAGTGACGTGTTTGAATTAGAAATGGTGACCTGGGTTTTGCTGCTTGAGATTTTAGTAGTTCTTCACAAACAAGGGTTTTTAAAGACACTCCATTGTTGTTTCTTATGTATTTACATACTCATGCCATCGAACAGTTGTTAAAACGCAAATCACACTTGTAGACGTACTACAGGTAACCACAGCGTTGCTGATATACAGCCATATCACACTCCTACTCGAATGATACTGTATTGCTTATATACGTTTAATTAATTTTAATGCTGTTACACCTATTAGTATTATTATTAATATCCATATTACTAGAATATTAGACATTTATTAGTCCTAATTAGGCACGTATTAATGCCTCGTTCTACATCCCTAATCCTACCCATTACCTTAACTTAACAACTACTGTACATTACTAACTACAGTACTAACAAGTAGCGAATTTATGAAGGGAAAACTCATAGTTAGGAATTAACAAGTGTTATCAATTCTAAAGTGTTACCAATTTAATTCCTAAATTTTAGCTTTTTTAACAGAAATGTTTGCAGCTGGCTGAAATAAAACGTTTTCAATATTCTACGGGTAATCAATAGAATTGTGTAATTATTTAGTTTCTGCTATAGATTTAGTGAACAGCTAATGCAGTGGAGTTGTTTTATTAACACATTAGGCTTCCATGTTTGCAATTAAAGATTGACGACTTGGAAATGTAATTTGTGCGACTACGCAGACAAAAAACTGTCTGTTTATAAAGCATTTAAATGAGAGCAAGTAACCCAAAGCAGGTCTATTGATTATCTTTAATTTCTTAGTGTTAGTGGGAACATCAAGGGAAATAAGAAAATTCTTTAATGTGATCTAAATCAATATGCTAATTATATTCCGTTTGACATTCTATTAGGCGGCTATCAGCGGCCTTATGTAATGCACTCCACACTCCTCTAAATGACTGACCTTTCTTTTATGTCATTTATTGATCTTTTTAGCTGCACGATGGCCAACAGAATCACATTTTCTGCTCTTTCTTTACACCTCCCACTTATGACGGCATATCGACGTGTTTGGGTTGAAGAGCCTCAATCGAGGAGTTAGAACCCAGTGTATGTTAACCCCAGCGTTTACAAAGCACATAATGCACTGTGGTGTGTTTCAGCTATACAGCAGGAAAGAACTATTGACAATGAATGAGAAGATGCAGTCGGTGGCCGAGTTGCCTTTGACAGATGCCATTGATTGATTCCAGCCCTTCCTGGCCTTGAGATCAAGTATCTGGCCGTGGGTGCGCTACTATGCCATTAAGTGAGCACTGTGATCCCAATGCTGTTGGAAATGCGACACTTCAATGGTGCAACACGAAGAAACTGAACACAATATCTCTGCGTCGAACACGGCCCAGATTACAGCAGGATCTTTAGAGATTCAATCATGTTTGCTAAAGGGCTGTGAGCGGAATGCACGAGATAAATCACAGAGAACATGATCCTGCAAAGACACACTCAAGGACAGCCGGCCACCTAATTCTATGCATATCATTTTGTTTTAATGGTAGGCGGCAACGTGTTTAAACTGTTAGCATTTTAATAGCATCTGTGTTGGAAGAGAAGATGAGCTGGAATGAATATTAGAGTGGTCTATTTTATAGCCCGTTCCTCGGGGGACATCATCAGCCCAGCGGTATTTGTCACACTCTGTATGGGAGTAAGGGACTTTAAAATATGGAGCCAACTTCATTTGGGAGGGTTTATCCTTCAGCTGAAATTGAATTATAGCTGCGCGTGTAGCATCATGTAATTCACAGGTGTAAGCAGTATCATCTTACACCAAGCTTTTTTTGGTAACACTATGGTAACAGCATCGTTCAGTCTACAGTTCTGTTACACAGCACTATCCATAATCAATATACTGTACATATAAAGAATAATGATTTGCTAAACTTTATTATACTGTAAGTATTATTTTTAGTAGTAGTAGTTTCCTTTCTGTAAAATATTACCATGATGAAATTAAATTTAGAAATACAAAGCACAATTATAAATATATAATTACGCATTGTATTAGATTTTTAAATTAAAAAAATATATAAAATAATGTAAGCAAAAATAATAAAATACTAGTAAAATACTAAAATAATACAAATAAAAAAAAATTATATTCATATAAAATATACAAACTTTAAACAGTATATTTAAGTTAATATTTAATAATGATAAACTAATTTTTTTTTTTTAAGGGGTTATTATTATTTTAATGAATTGTAATAAATAATATTAATGGAAAAAAATACAATATTGATAGTGTGCAGTGTGCACTGAAAATGTTGTAATTGGCCTTTGGAGACTTCAAAGATGCTGTGTTTACATATATGGGTCGTGGTGAAGGCATGATAAGGCTGAGTGCAGATATAACTATCAAACTTCATGCATTAAACATGCAGTGCTTTTCTTTAAAAGCTTTTAAAGCATTTAAAGATTATGCTGTGTAAAGAGCAATTATGTAACAGTAGCCATTAGAGACACCACACTGATATACCAAATGCAGTATGAATATTGCAAGGAGATTATTGCAAAAGTCATTTCAATAGAGCCCATCATTTCTGTTATTCAGATACAATATCACTGTACACATATGTGCCCAGTTAGGAATAATGAATATCATTTTCTTATTTTTCCCTTTATTTCCTCAACTGGATGTATAAATCATGAGAAAAAAAAAAAAAACATTATGTCCTCTCATTATCAAACTGAACAAATGATTTTTAAAATAATGTTAGTGAGCATGGGCTTTGGTTTGAATTTAAACTTAAAACTGTAAAACCTAAAATGTTGTTACAGTATTATTTAAAGTCGAATTCCGGCAACCACAGCTGCCAGGTTTTTACAATTTTTTTTTGTTTTTTTGTTTACAGTGTAGAGTATTTTGAAGCTCATGCAGTCTAACTACCTTTAAGAACCAAAACCATCCAGTATATGCTGTACATTATAAAAATGATGCTGTACTTCCAGTTCGGAAATTTTGACTGGATGATCTCTATCTAATATTAATGTAAACACAAACCTATAGCCTATAGTCAAAAAACTATACTTCTTGGCAGATGAATTGTTTATTTGTGCATTTACTAGAAATTGTTGTGCAGTAACCTTCGCTTAGGCCTTCAGGCATTTCATATTTTAGGCCATTATAATATAAAAGGAGAGGTGACACTATAAATGATCTCTTGACCATGGGAGATATTACAGTTAAATCCAGCAAGAGAGCCGCAACAGCAACTCTCGTTGCTCCTTAGCATCACTGGAGCAGATCATTTACTTTTTCCAAATACTGAAAACAACATAAAAGGCTGGCGCATCCCAATGCGGTGTTTCTAATACCAGATGCTGCAGTCTATCAGGTCGATGACAAATTGCTAATAATTTGCATCAACAACCTGTGCTGCGAAGCAAGAAGCTGGTTATAAGACAACCAAGCTGCAGTCACCTATAATTAGGCACTGGCAGCCTCTTTTTTGTGTAGCGCTGAACTTGTGTTTTTTAAAACGGTGAATAAAAGAATAATTGGTCATTGTATAATGAGTGTGTTGTGAAGTGAGTCTGTTAGTAGGTGGATGAGAGTGGGTGTGCAGGGCTTTTGGCTTCCTCTGTTTAAATTGAATATCTCAACAAACGCAGCACATGGGATCGTTAGAATGAAGGCCGCAGATTATATTCGGATTTTAATTGATTCTGGACTTAAATGAGCTGAGCTGTGAGACAAAGAGTTTCAGGGCTCAATGATGTATAGATTGTGTTCTCGCTGAGGCTGCAGTGGTCGTGTCAAGCTGTGCTTTTTACAGATGGCACTTTATAATAATATAGTCCACTCTGGTGTCTCGTTTTTTGGTATGAGATCAGTTTGATATGTTAGATAAACTATTATCTAACATGATATTAACACAACATACAAAGGATAGCTGGTATATATACAGATCTTAAAAATATTGATTTTGATTTCAAAATGAAAATGTAAAAAAGTACAGTTGATGTTATGCATAACATTATTTTTCTCTATAGTGAAAAATTATTGAGTCTGAATATGGAGAGACATATCCCGTTTTACAAGCAAAAATATTTCTTTAATGTGAGAGTCTTTTTCACTGAAGGAAGCGTTTTAATGTATTTTGACTCATAGATAGAAGATTTGGATAGAAGAGATGATTTAAAGATAAAAAATCTTAATAGTAGACTTGTTTCTGCTAAACATGCAGTTCCTTTTCAGAAACTCGAACTGCGTCAAATGCTTTGGGAACGCCTCCAGGTTGACCACGCTCTGAAACTGCTGTGTAAATTGTCCAACGAAGTTGCGAGACGTCACCGATGCCTCGCCGATGGGAGTCAGAGCTCACTCAACTAGAGGTGTGGCGGCCTCGAAGGCCTTCTTGGCAGGTGTCTCGGTTCCAGACATCTGCAAAGCGGCAGGTGTGTCTTCCCCTTCGACCTTTGCGAAGTTCTATGGGTTAGATCTTCCGACTACCCCGGGCTCGGTGGTCCTCGTGCCTT
>JAUMHG010000062.1:4191449-4214994 GCA_032359395.1 Enteromius anoplus | reverse complement strand
TTATCACACGATAATATATATATATATATATATATATATATATATATTATAAACAAAAATATGTGTATAGAAATTTTACTTTTTTGGAGCAAGTTTCGTAAGTTAAATGCAGTCCTTCCTCTTAAAAATAATTTCTAACAGTAATAGTAAATAGCGGGAGAATGTTTCAAACACTCATCTAATAAAAACTGAGAATAGCTTATCATCAGCTGCATCATTTATTTTTTAACACTATATATGATATATTTTTACATAACGTTACATCTGCTATCTCTCAGTATGAAAAAAACAACTGTTTTTAGTTTTACACTTTTTTTGTTTTAAAACGATTCGCGGCACAGTGTGAGATTGCAAGCTTCATTACAGTGTAAATTGATGGACATATGGACATACAAAATCATACCTGAAACAAAAAAAATTATAGATAAGAGTAATATTTCCTCCTCACATCGTAAACAGCGGGTTTTCAAATAGACGCACACACTTCCGCATGAGAAACTTCTATTAGTTGGGGAAGGGCGTGGTCTCTAAAATAAAAAAGGCTGTTTGTGAATCGAAACCTTTATGCTTTTATTTGAACATATCCACTTTTAGACATATTCAGACAGTCTATTAAAGTCAACATATACAGTGATAGCAGTAAATTTCCGTAAAATTATCAGAACGACTTTACCAGTAATTCAGAACTGCACTGTTTACACAGGCAACGGCATTCTGTCTTTTTCCAGAAAAGCACCATTCACTCATCCATCCCAAAATACTGGTAATTTCTGTTACATTATCATTAACCTCTAAACAGCTGTGCTTGTATTTGTAAACATGCAAGGGTATATGCAGGCAGTCTTTTTGTTGATGGTTTCAAACTGTCACATACATGCAGCTGCTGACGACGTTTGTACAGTAATTGTCGGCTATTTTCAGGTATTTGAGACACAGTTTTTTTAGTTTACTGATGACCTGACTTTTTGTCCTATGAATTCCGTGCTCTCTGAAGACTGTCACACTTGTTTGTATGTGTGAAAGGCCTTGTTGTTAACGAGGAAGCCGATTTATGGCAAAAAGTCAGATTTAGGTTGGTTTAAGAACAGGGCGAATGGACTATTATATTCTGTTTAATGGATCTCTGGGGTTCCTTTGAAAGCCATTACACTGGCTGAATCAGTTCAGAGCTCCGAGAGCTTAAGAGGAGGAGTCATTTGCATAATGCACACCTGCAGATCTTTTTAAATGTGTTTCAAAGTGCTTACTACCCCAAAAACCCAACTTTTAAATGTAAAAGGGCCGTCATAATAACTTTACATGAAAATTTTCTCAAAGCTATGTGATTGCACCCAATTATTTATTACTATGGCTCTTTCACAGCGAATGGAGTTTTGGGTTCCCGGCACATCTCGCGATGATAGGCTTCGCTAAACAGACCCTCCCCTGTCCTTGAAGTTTTGAGAAACACAGAATAAATTATCTGAGGCCACTCAAAAGGATTGTGTCTCAAAGACCGTGAGAGAAAGAGACATATCTATCATAATGAGATGTGCCTCTACAGCAAACTCCAGACCAAAATAACATTCTTCTTGTCTTTGAGAGCCTCTTTCAAAAAGATGATGGCTTGTAGAAGCCTAATGAAATAAGACAATTTAATTCATGTTTATGTCACTGAATCCTGCTATTGTTTGACATGTTACGTGGCATTTATTTTGTGCATTTGATATGAGTGACTAGAGGATGTGCTTCTTGATTGTTGATGAAGTCTAATTCATTTCTGTGAATTGGTTCTTTCAAATTGTTTGTCAGTTCAAAGTAAGTTTTTTGATATCTTCACAATATTATATCAACACATGCTCTGGCATTTTTTATACTAAAACATTTCAAAAGAGCTATTTTAATAATGATTTTTTCTATACTTTTGTGTTTCCCAGCTCAGTTTATTGCAGCTGTATCGGTACATGATATAATTTACAAACTAATGATAATTCAGTATCAATTTACTGCAATTAGAATAAGCCCGTACTGTGGTGTGTGCTTTTACATTCTGTACTTTCTAAAGGTCAGGTAGTCATCTTTTACTCTTAGAGTAATCTTTGAGAATTTGACCTGACCAATAATAAATTGTTCTGTTCTTGTTCTGATCTCTTCTGAAATCTTTTCTTCAAGTAAGTTAAGATATGTATAGTGATATTACCGCAAGTGCGTCCAGGGCATGTCACACCTAAGCACCAATGGAGGAACCGCGGGGAACCTCATCAGGGGTTTCGGATTTCTGGTTGTTACTGGCTTAACATGGCGTACCTCTAATGGTTACATTAGAGAAAATACACATTTTTTTGTTTATGAGCATGCAGGTGCAGCTTATTTAATTATTATTATAACTTATTTATTATAACCACTCTGCGTCCTCTGAGTAAGTCAGAACTGAATGAGCTTGTCATCAAGGATTTACTATCAGGTGAAGTATAATTCCTTTGCGAAACCTGGGGCCTCATTTATAAAGCATGTGTAAGCACAGATTTGATCATAGTGTGTGTGCTTATGCTTAAATCCATGCCAACGTTCATATTTATAAAAAACTGTATTTGACGTGGAAAAGGGCTTAGTGTCATGTCAGGGTATTGTATTGCAGGGTTTTGAGAATGTAGGCTGTTCTTACAGCTCACTGCTCTAAATTATGATGATCGGTGATATTTTCTATGTTAATGACATTAATTATGAGTCGTTTAAAAGGCAGAGAGCTGAAACCATTTATTTGCGCGCAAGTTCAAGATCATTTGCGATTCATATATTTTACAGTAGCTCTTAAAGAGAGGCATATGCGCGTATGTTCATTCTATTAATCGGACATACGCATATCTGAGAAATGATCATAAGATCAAATTTAGGATAATTTTTTTGTACAACACTTTATAAATGAGGCCCCTGGTCCATAAGGAACGAAGAATTGAAAGTATGGGATTTCCATAATAATCATATATCTGAATTAATCTGCGATCGATATCTGTGATCAGTTCTTAATTACGAATATTTCCTTAATGTAGCGATCACTTGAAATTGGAGTCCGATTGAACACGGAACTAGATCAAAATTAAACCTAAATTAAAAAGAGCGAACGCGCATTAAGCCTTTACCAAGGCCTCTGGATTTCGTTCTTACCAGTGATCCAGCAAGAACCTCAGATGAGACTAGTTCAGTTTGATTCAACAAATCTTGTGAACCATTTCAATTGATTCGTTTTAAGTAGTTACCTTAACTCAAAAGAGCGATTCATCAATCAAGCTTCATTCTGCTAATTGTGTAAATTCAGCTTTTTTTTTTCCTTTTTTGCAGCCATACACTACAAAAAAAAAAAGGAGAGAAAAAAAAAAATTATTTACCATGCTAATTCTAAGTAGGTTCACTGGTATCTGCCTTTCAAACTTCCATGCATTGGCACACAAAAAAGAAATGCTAATATATGCATATTATTCAAAGGCTGCATTGGAATATGGACTTTATGACTTTTAACATTCTAAATCGTACTGTATGCATTTGCATGTATTTTTACATGTATTCTAGCATTCTGGTATTTTCTCCTCTAAATAATTTTTCTTAGAATGCAGCATCATGCTATCATGACACAGCAGATTGATTGAAAATAACACTGTCACAGTTATATGAGCTTTGACCTTTCGAGAAAACCAATGACTGTGTCTCTCACAACATTGCACTGGTTTGTTGTTTTTGTTTTTTTTACAGCGGTTGGATTTTTTTCCAAAGTATCAAAACAAGGTTGAACCCTTGAGCAGATTAAAGAGAGAAGCGGACTGCCAGACAGTCGTCCATGACCTCTCTGAGCTGCTTGAGCTTGAGACAGATTGTGCTGAGACTAAACCAAAGTCCAACCCAAACCTCCAGCCTCAGCACTTAATCTCCATGATTGAAAACACAGCTGGCAGTGTTCAGGTCCACATCCTGCCCAGCACATCACAGGAGGCCTGATCTCCACCAGAACTGTCTGAGCCCTTTAGTCCTACAAAACAGAAACACATCGGAAACGTAACACATGTGACCATCTTGAAGAATAAAATTGGTCAGTAGTGTAGTATATGTTTATGTAAAATAATTTTTTGTGTTTCATTTTATTATTATTTTTTTTAAGTATAATGACATATTCAAATTAATTTACTCTCATTACATGTGCAATGTGCATTTTATTTTATTTCATTTGACCAGTGTGGCATCAGAGTAAATTAATTTTAATTATTATTATTATTTTTTTAGTATATTTTTTAATTATTTTTAGATTTTATTATTATTTTCAATAATTTATTTTGTCATGGGTGTCTGTAATGCAGGAATCACACAAAACTTGAATCTTGAATGCAATAGTTTTAATTCAAACCGTGACGTAGAACATTGAAGCAGACACCAGGGGCCTGTTCCATAAAACAGGTTTACCAAATAAGCCAGGTTTATTTCAGTTAGTCTGACTTATTGCCAGTTCATTTGGTTTAAAATAAGTCGGACTATCTGCCATAAGCCTGGCTTATTTGGTAAACTTTTTTTATAGAACAGACCCCAGGATACACATTCATTAGGCACTGATAGACACTTGAAGACTCGACAACGAAGACTAGAAAAGAGGCACTATAAATACACAGACATTGATGACACGCAGCTGGACAATAATTAACACAATCAACTGAACTAGGACAGGAACTAAAACCATAAAAGGGCATACAGGAACTTAGACTAAACCCAGACACAGACAAGGGCATTACATCATCTCCCCCTCCCGGAAGGTGCCTCCTCGCACCACAAAACATCAAACACATAGGGAGGGAGGGAGGGAGCGCGGGCGTCCTGGAGGCTGCACAGGGTGGGAGTCTCTGGATGCCTCCAAGACGGTATCGAGAACCTGACCCGCTCCAGTGGATCAGGAGCCTTGGGATACCATGGCGGATATGGAGCCTCCTGCGGCTGTGGTGATTTGAGGGCTGCCTGTGGCTGTGGTGACTTAGGGGCAGCCTTCGGGTGCTGCGGGACCCTATAGCCCCCCAAAATCTGGGCTGTGGCTCTTGCAACATGCACTATGGAGCTGGAATCTAGGGGCTGGAATCGGGATCGGCTCTCCTGGTCGTAATCTATGAACTGGAACCGGGAACGGCTCTCCCGGCCGAAAACTATGAACGGGATTCGGGATCGGCTCTCCCGGCCGTAATTCAGGGACTGGAATCGGGAATGGCTCTCCTTGCCGTAAACTATGAACTGGATTCAGAAACGGCTCTCCTGGCCGTAAACTATGAACTGGATTCGGGAACGGCTCTCCCGGCCGTAAACTATGAACTGGATTGGGAATCGGGACTGGCACTGATGAATGTGACAGGCAGACTGGACTTTTTGGGTCTCACTCGCCTCCACGATGGTCAATGTGGACCCTCCTAGCAATAAAGCCCGATCCATCAGTTGAGCGAGCGAGCCCGGAGACTAATTTAGGATTACTAGCTGGGCCAGATCCTCATCCTCAGCCAGGCTTCGGCAGGCAAAGAGAGGTTAGTAGAGCCAAGGAGGTAAGACAGTGATGTTACCTTGAGCTCAGCCGTCTACTCTCTTGTGAGTGCTGCTTAAATGCAGTGAGCTTGATTAACTTCAGGTGGTGCTCGTTAGATTCTGGTGGCTGTAAGTGTGTGTAGACAGCTGAGCTGGGATCAGTTCAACATGACAGCGTGACATCTTTATTGTTTGATTATTGTTTTGTTTATCCCAGGTCAGTGGCATTTTATTTATTTATTATACTGTATTTATTTTGTTTTGTTATTTTATTTTCATGTTTAATTTAATGTAATTTATTTTATTTTGTTTAATTTAATTTAATGTAATTTATTTTATTTTACTTTATTTTGCCAGTGTGATTCAATTATTTTTGTTGTTGTTAGAAGTTTATTTCTATTATTTTTATTATTTTTTGTTTTTTATCCCAGCGACAGTTGCACAAACATTATTCAAATATTATTATTATTATTATTAGGACGATGATGATGATAATGATGATTATTAAAATGTCAACCCAGGTCATGGATTTAACATAAAAATAAATAAATAAATTAAAATAGCAAAGCGTCTGTCACATGTGTAAATGCTGCTGGCATCAAAAAAGATAAAAGAACATTAAATAACCTCAAGAAAACACTACATTATGTTTTTATCGATTTTTCACACAGGGCTCAGGTTTTCATTTGGCTGACTTGACAAACAAATGTGAGGATAAAGAAACAGCTTTCTTTAGAGTAATGGTCTCACATTGATCTCTGTATTTGAATTGATTTATCATCTTTCGCTTGTCTCCAAGACGGCGTGTTCCTAAAAGACGCAGCATGTCAACGATGGCCGTTCCTCTTCATCAAATGCGTATAGCTCAGGAATAAACCCTGACCCTCAATAAATGTGTCTCTCCCCTGCTGAGTGTCAATTGTCTGACTATAGAAAGAGGCTGGTGGCATGTGATCGATAGCAGAAGTGGGAAATCAGCTCCGGCTGGCTGCGTGTTTGAGCTGCGTCTGGGGAAGCTGAGGTGACGTTGATGGAGAGCGTTTGCTTTTAGAGTCACTCTGATGAGTCTTCTTCTTAGCTCCAGCTGGTGGTTCATATCTGCCTCTGAAGTAATGTGGAGGAATCTTCTGCGAGCGAGCGCTGTGGGGTTTTGATAAGAGACTTTGACATTCATTCATGTTGTGTGTCTGAAATACTTTCAGTCGTGGCCTGTTGGGTTTTCCACAGCAGCACACCAATTACTTGATACTGAATCTGTCTTGTCAGCACCTTTACTGAGAACAAACTTGTAACTGGATTGATCAGGCATCTTGAAGTCAAGTAAACAAGTGGTCTCCTCTGTGACCGATAACGGACTCTTCTAGTGGTCATAAAATAATAAGTGTAGTGATGTAACAGCACTACAGCCTGTATGTGTATCAGGAGATTCCTCATCAGATTCCTTACAGCACTGTTAATGCCAATCAGTGGACGTCAGGCTTATGTCAGGATTACTGAAAATGTCAATCAAGACTGACAGTAATCCAGATGCACTGAAATGCTTGCTCCCCGGTAAATGTGCACAAGGATTGTGAATACAAGGCAGTGGCACACTGATACAGTCACTCACCGATGACATGAGAACCTAAGAAGATTCCCTAAGAACAGAAAACTTGCGCTTGACTTGATTTGACAATTCTAATATTTCCCGTTACTTTTTGAACTTCCAAACTTTTTGGCCACGGCTGCGTTTCTGTGTTGAGGAACTGACATTGCAACACCTCAGATGTCTGGCAGACTTAACGTGGATCCTGTGTGTTCATGCTGAAGATCTCTTTGAAGCACAGCTCTCTCTCGCCTTTGATCCTTCCCTGATGTGTGCATCCCCCCATTCCCTCCACGCAAGAAAAACTACGCTGGAGAAGAATGTGGTTAAATTACGCTCTCCTTAAAGTGCAAATCAATGCTAATGGAGGGGAATCAGACCGCCTACATGTATCTATTCTCATTAGTCTTTCAGTTCTTTGGACACGACACACCAGACAAAAACCAAACTACTTTGCTGAAGTGTGCAAGAGGGGGCTTTTAAACCTCTCAGCCAAAGCTATGGGGAAATTCTTCAAATGGCAGCTTCTGGGTTTCAGCTGCGCTAACTGAATGATGGCTGGATGAGTGGAAAACATTTTCACTTTCACTACAGTACTTTATTTTTCTTTGCTTTCCAAAATTAAGTTTGTTTTTAATCAGAGGTTAAGATTCGTTGTTCAGACATGTAAATAACCTTGGCATATTTGAGAAGGTACACTGGGAGTTTGGCTCAGGCTTCCCAAAAATTCATTCATTCTTTTTATTTATTTATATTTTTCAAGAACATACTTTAGTGAAATGCACTAAACCAAGTAATTAATGAAAAAATTAACGAAAATAATTATTCTGGTTGTATGAAATCACCAAGGACACCTTAATTGCTAGATAGTTTTTTCCCCTTTATTAAAGTTAGCTGTGAATTCAGTCAAGTCTAATGGAACCCCCTTGTTGCTCTTAGCAAGCAGGTCATTTAAAACACTAAGGGCCAGTTTTACTATTAATTTGCACCGCTGCAAACCCTTGTTGGTGTTAAAAACTACCACCAGGATTTACTGAAGACACGCAGTGAAACATTAGCAATGATTTTTAATGAATCCCGCAAAGTGACTTTACTGGTACATTATCTAACGCTCAAAAAGCATTTTATTTATGTGCATATATAGCAATTTGTAAATAATTAGCAATTAGTTTCCTGCGACAAGAAAATAAAAGGAGATTTAAATTGCAAGATGTAAACCTGAAATACTTTAACTAAACTGATATCTATCTACCTATGCTCTTCAAATTGGGGGGCTGAATTGTGAAAACAAGACTTTTTCTTTTCTTTCTTAAATGAAAATATAGTCACAAAACAACTTTAGTGTTGCTAACACATGAAAAGCAATCCTTTTTTTAAACCTGTGTGCATGTACGCTTGTCTGTGTGTGTTTCATTATTCCCCTGCACACATACAGATACAAAGCTTAGAGCAAAAATAATATGCATGTGGATTTTAAGGATCCAGTCGGCAGAGATCATCTTCTGTCCAGCTATATAGGACAGATAGATTTAGAGGATTTCCAATCTAGCTTACACATTTGTCAATCATTTATCAAAAGCCAGATCTATCTCTGCTTAAATTAAAAGAGTTCATGAAAGAATGCTGTGTTGTAAGAAACAAAAGCAAACTGGCATTTTCCTTCGTATAATTTGACGATTATTTCAGCTCAGCATGTAATGTACAGTATTAGCATTTTTGCATGTACAGTAGCTGCCTATTTGTTATTTTCTTGGTATATTAGACAGCTGGTATATAGACAGAGACTGATTTTGGCTGTGTTTTGATCCAGTGAATCACTAATTTGAGTGAATTCTTCAGCTCTCGCGCGGCTAGCAGAGATTACTGGGTGTTGGTGTAGTTGTGACAAAACAAATTGAAGTCAAGGTTGGCTCATGTCAGAGGTGCTGTGTAAAAAGCATCTGACACAAACCTTGATGGAATTTTCAACCTAACATTTCTGACCAAAAATGCATATTTTAGTTCTTATGACATCAAGTGTATATGCTGACATGAGCTGAAAGGCTGTGATTTTTCTTTATTTCTTGCTTTTCAATATATATATATATATACATACATACAAAGACTTTTATATAATTTAGATCATTTTATATATATATATATATATATATATATACATATATATATATATATAGGATCATGTAAATCTGACATAGGAAAGCCTATAACAATCATATTTGATTTCAGAGGAACTGTGGCGCGTGTGACTAAACATGTTGTGAAAATTCCAAATTCAGCTTCCCAAGCATTTTTTTCCTTTCATAAACTAAAAAAAGGAAATGAAACATCCCACTCTCTGGAACTCTGTGGATTATAAAGACATCTGTTGATTTTTAATCTCTGAAGAGCAATCCACATTCATTTTTTTGGGCGATATCTTATGGTGTACGTTGTATTATTTAATCTTTATTTACTTTGTATAGCTGGCATAATCAATCTGTTATCAGTATGCAGATTATGTGCAACTTTTTTCTGCATATTTAACAATTTGTAAACGGCTTTTTAAAGAGAAGTTTATCAGCATTATTAGATGTAAAGGACATATTATCATTTTGTATTCCAGTATAAAATAGTGAACTGTGCTCATTAGTGCCAAAGTTGAGTACACTTTCTTGTGATTAACGATTGTGCTGTAATTTCCCCCTGCAGACTAGCTGCAGTTCAGCGTTCGCCTCTCTGCCTCGCTCTAATGAGCTGACACATGCCGATTAAAGACTCATGACAGAAAAGTGGAGTGAGGGTTGTTAAAGTGTTAATGCTCTCGGCTAAACCTTGATGGCAGAGACACATAGGTGCTCTGACTTCTGAGTCTCTCTGAGACAATAAAGCTGAAGAAGGACGTTACGCATCTGGGACCCACCAACCGGAAACCATATGTGGTCAAAGAGATCTTCCTAAAGCTACTTACCATTAAGAGTCTAGGGCTTAAAGGGGCCATAGCAAGGACAATTGTATTTATAGTTTATAGATTCATTGTAAGGGATCATAACCCTTTATATGAATGTCTAAAGTGCATTTCAACTTGAGAGAGACATTTTACAGCCGTCAATCCACTTTGGCTTTTATTTAGAAATTATTTTATTTTGCCCATCTTTTAAACGCTTTCTAAGCCGTTTCTTACCTTGTGAAAAAAAATTCACTTACCTATACACATTTATCACCTATACACATCATTTCCACGCATTCCCAACACATCTTATATATCAGCGTGTAAATGATGTGATCATTCTAATCATCTTATCATGCAGATGCTTTAATGAATGATGAACCATAGAGAATTAAGTTTGGTTACCAAGGTGATTATTTCCTCACATTATCCTTGAGCTGGATTGAAGCTCACACTGAGAGGATAACAGACTGAAAGCACCATTGCACATCGCAGCAACGCTGAAAAGAAGAGAATGCATATAGCCTTTTTAGTGGAAAATAATGCTGCAGTTTGTTGGGTACTGTAAGAAATTTTGCAGTAAAAAAAAAAAAAGTGTATGACGACGTAACATTATATAATAAAAATATATATTTTACATTAATAAAAAAAAAACTCAAATGCATATTTAAGAATGTGTACCTTTACAGTAAATAAAATGTGTGTATTTTGTGCATTTATTACTCTTCTGTTTAGTTTGTGGTTCATGCAAAGACCATTTTTTACAAAATGTGTAATCATGTGACATATACAGTATTAAAAAAAAGTTAATGTTAAAGTTTAATTGTAAATATACAGGGCCATCCCATAAAATCTGAAACACGAGCATTATCTGGGATTTCAAAGCATTTGTAAATCCCCTTTCAAGACTGCGTCCATTACACAAAAAGAATAGTATTTTATTTTATTTTTTATTTTACACAACATAAGAACACAGCAGATGTTGTCTTTCTGTTCATGTTTTTTTTTTTAATGCCTCAAAGGCAAAATCAATGTCACTGAAAAGAAAACGCTTTGATTTTTTAAAAAATATCAATTTAATAACAGGTCCCAGTATCAAGTCCTTATATAGTTGTTGTTTTTTTTCCTCTATAATATGCAGGAAATGTCATTTCCTTGAATAGAAAGGCTTTTTTGTGAAATCTCTCATGTTTCCTTCCATCTGTGTAACCGACACAAAGCACATATCCAGTAGGAGCCCCTGGGAAGAGGACACAGGAAGGCACCGATGCTTTCCTCTTACCATGATGCCCGGCGTGTGCAGTGAAGATGGAGGCGTGTCTCTCTCGGGTGATGGATCCGGCTCAGAGCGGCTCTCGCTCCTCCCTCAAGGCAAATATCCACATTAATCCATGGGTTTCCAGAAAACAATAAAAAGACAGCAGAAAATATGATTTGCGGATGGAAACAAAAGAAATGGGGCAAAACGTGCACATTCATACGATCACACACATTTATATACTATGAGCGCCTATACACACCAACACCCCCCCACACATACACACACTCACACGCACACGAACGTACACAATGAGATGCAGGCACTCCATCTAGTCTCCAGCAGTCGTACATTCACACGGTGCTCTCTAGAATCCACTCTGAACTGGAAAATGCAGTTTTCTCACTGTCTAGATTGGCGTTCGCCATTTGGACTAGCATTCCGTTCACGGACATACTCCGCTTGCAAAACACATTGCCCAGCTTCTGCGAGCCAATGTAGCAGTGATGTTTCGACAGGTTCTCGTTCAAAGAGTACCTGCGTTTAGCCCGCGCTCCTTCCACGGGCAGAGTCATATACTTGGACGAAGACGGACGAGCCCTCCTTAAAATCGGAGTGTCTTTGAAGCGGGATGGAGGGGGCGGAGGGGTTGGGACCGGCTGCTGAAGAGCGGTGGAGTTGTTGCGGTTGGTGTTTTGCGTCTCTGCGTTGAGCACCGCCTCTACTTTGGGCTCGGCGCAAGCTGCCGGGACGGGCTTTGGCGCTGGTTTGCGCTTTGGCTTTAGTGACCCTGAAGAGCCGGGAGTCATCCAGCTTTGGCTTACCAGGGAGGTGGAGGTGGAGCAGTCTGGGATTGAGGTCTCTGAGGTGTGGGTTTGGGAATCTGGAGGCGGAGGAAGGGGAGCGGCGGAGCTCTTTTTGCACCCCTCGCCCTCCTCCAAGCTCAAAGCACCTTGTTTGGAGGCGGATGGCGTGACGGTACAGCCCTGGGATTGTGCCCCGTTGGTTTGCGAGTGCACGTCGGTGACCGAGGTCCCCTTGCCAGAGTCGCCGCTGTTGCACACCTTGTAGCGGATCATGAGGATGATGATGAAGACAAGGACGGAGGCGACGATTATGCCTCCGATGATGATGATCATAGTGCCGCCCAAGAATTGGGACTGCATGAAGTGGCAGCGAAGATATTCGGATTCGGTGGTGAATTGAACGCAGCCCACAACTCGCGTAGCTGTGAGGGAGGTAATGCCGTCATCGTAAATGGCCAGCACGCAGAGGTCGTACTGCGTCCCGGAGGCCAGGTTATTCACCAGGAAGTTTTTACTCGTTGGGGGAATCATTCTGTTTGGTGAAGAAGGGAACAGTGTTAGAATAAAACATGATATTCATCATTCATTTATTAAACTGCCTTACACCTTTTTAACAACCTCAAGAGTGGCGCCAGTTCCTGCTAACATATGTATGGGGAGTGTTTTAGATACTGTAAACATTTCTAAACTATTTAGCTTTTTTCAGCACAAAGACCTGGATAGTGAACAATGAAAAAATAAAAGAAAAGAAGAAAATCTCTCTAAAAGGTATAAAAGGTTTATAAAAAAAACAGCAGATTATTCGATTTTCTTTTTCTTTTCTTTGTGGATCATATCATCGCTTGTCCATATGTATGGATTTTTTGTTTTGTTTGTTCTCTCAGGTTAGGTGGCATATTTTTCCAGAGATCATTATAAATTGCGAGAAACTGTTCGGCTGATTAATATTTCTGTGGAAACTGTGATATATTTTGTTATTGAAAACATGCATCCTCGCTGATCAAAAGAGTGATTTTTTTTTTTACTTTTTAAAATAAAATAAATCACATGAAACAATTACAAATGTAAGAATTCATAATTTAGAGCAAAATAGAGAAAGAATAGTGACTACTTAAAATAGTTTAAAATAAAATTTATAATAAAATGCCATAAAAATACAAATTAATCAATATTAAAAAAAAAAAAAAAAAACTGATATTACTTTAAGGGGTCATTATAGTTTGTGTTCAGGAATCAAAAACCCACATTCATTTATGATTTTCATAATCTAAGCAGGTTAGAAAAGAGTCTATACATTGATAAATATGGTTATATTCAAGTAGGACTTTCATTTGTTTCATCAGGCTCAGGGACTGAGCGCGTTACAATAAACACATAAAACAAACTGTGATATCAGGACTATCTCTTATCTCTACCATGTTTACTCTGCTGCAGGCATGTTTAATCACATAATCTAGAGAGCGCGAGTCTGAAGCGGTGGTAAATCTGCTTCGGTGCTGTATCTACAGGAAGTCCTGCTGTACCTGCAGGAGCCTGGGGTCTGCTATCACTCTCGGAACCATTCACTTCAGACGTGAACAATGGCATCTCTTATCATCCTTCCCCATGCGCCCCACCTGTCTCCTCTGCAGCCTGGCAAACATTCAGCTTTTTCAGCCGGCTGAAAGCGCTCTGTGATTTCCCATGCAAAGCGACTGGATTTGAAGCACAACGGTTCTCAGTAGAAGCAGCCTCGGTCAGAGCGTTTCAGTATGCTGTGTGAGAACGGCCTCCGTCGTACATACAAATGAATGAGTCCAGCATTTTAATTGCAGGGTTGTTCTGAGTAACTCAGAGTGTGTTTAATGGTGTCAAGAGTTTAGTTGCTTGGGTCACGTTTTACAAAATGGCTGAAAATATTTGCATGGCTCTACTGTTTGAGTAACTACTAATTTTATGCAGCGAGACTTGAACACATCCTCCTATTTCTAGATGCTTCATTGTTAAATGTAACCTCTAATTAGCTCACTGCCTAGACTCTATTAGTGTCACTATGTCTGGAAAGCTTACTGTAAGTTTCCTTTTTGTGGAGGAGGTTCTTGATACTAGCTTGGCAATGACAACAAATACTGGGTATAGAACGGACAGAGCGATTTCGTTTAAAGTGTATACAATCTTATGCAAATTAAAAACCAAGTGTTCAGCTAAATTCGTACTTGAGCGAAAGTTAAAAGTTTTCACATTTAATTGTACTTAATATTTAATGGTAGCCTCAAGAGTGCTACTTACTTGGCTTGTGAAAAAGACTGATGAAATCAGCAGGGGATTTCTCATTAAAGTAACTTTAAAGCTCAAACTGTGCAGAACAGTTCTTTTTATCACAGTTTTGTTGATGTTATAGTTGTTCTTGGACTGAGCGATGATCATCTCAAGCCTGATTTGCTTAGTGTTATAAAATGCACTGCTTTAGATCAAAAGCTGAGGTGGGTGAGAAGTCCCCCCTGTTTCCTGTTTCTTTTTTTTATTTCTTTTTTTTGAAGCACATAAGATGGACTTCCCAGCGCAGTAAGACAAGCAAAAGCATAATTTTTTTAATAAGAGGACAGATATGTGCCTTGATGAGCAGTGCGATGTGTACTCTGTGCTTTGAGAGTCTAACTGAAATTAAAAGAACAAAACAGTATGATATTCTGCCTTAGAAATATAAGTAAAAGTCTTTAGTTTCAATAGAATTCTTGGGATTAGTTAAAACAATATATATATATATCACAATCAACCACTGAAAAATCAACGTTATTCTGGTGAGTAATGAATTATGCACTATTAAGATCTTAATTAAATTACAAGGATTACAGAGATTCGAAGTTAGAAATGTAGATTTGATACATGTAAATGAATGAAACTCTTTACTTTCAATGGCACTTGACTTAAATAAAGTTAAAGTTAAAATAGGTCCCACTTTATTATGACAATCCACTTTAGACATTAAACTACATATCAACTACATATACTAATTTTCATTCATTCACACATTTCTACTCATTTTTAAAGTAGACTTTTAGGGTTAGTAGAATAAACTGACATAAACTTGTTTCTCAGAGTCAGTATGAATGATTGGTAGAATGTAGAATGTCTGAAGTGGACTATCGACATAAAGTGTTATCTGTTATCTTAAAATAAAAATGTTAAAGAAAAACAAAAAAAAGTCCATGTGATATCAGTGGATCAAATTTAGTTTTGCAACAATAGAAGAATACTTTTTTTGCGCAAAGAAAAGAAAAATAACATCATATACTCAAACATTGTTCTGCTATGACTTACTGTACGTCTTCCATCATTTCAGAGAACATTATTGAGCAAGCTTATGGTTTCCTCTAAGCGCAAACAGTTGCAGATTACGCACATGGGCATGCTTTTGGAAGTAAACAAGGCTGATTTCATCAAATACATTAAAGCTTGCGTATACGGTGCGTTCAGAGCGGTAGAAGACGTAAGTCAGGGGAGAAAAGTAAATTATGTTTTTTTTGTTTTATTTGCACAACAAAGTATTCTCGTAGCATCACAAAAATAAGGTTGATCCTCTGATGTCACATGGACTTTTTTTAACCGGTGTTTTTGCTACAGTCTCTGGATCTGGGATGATTTCAGTTGTATTGCTGTCTATGGAGGGTCAGATGGCTCTCTGATATCATCAAAAACATCTTAATTTGTGTTCTGAAGATGGAACACAACAGTGGTCTTATGTATTTGAAACGACATGAGGGTGAGTAATTAATGACCACATTAAAATTTTTGGGTGAACTAACTCTTTAATGCACCTTTCTGGCCTTATTGTGCATGATCATCATCATATGAGTTTTTATCTAAATGCTTCCCCTGTGAAATGACTGACATCACAAACCCCTCATACACAAAACTACTTAACATCAACACTGCAAGATCCAATCAGTTTCTCCTTCAATACTCTGTATTATGAAAGTAAAATGTGAGTGACATTTCCTATTGGCTTACAGCTTAAAAGCAAGAAGATTTTATAACTGCAAGAATCAACGTACGAGCTAGAGACCTGCGCGGTATATACATATACGTATAATAATAAACGTCGATTTCTGAAGTGGTCAAATAAGAAAAGCATTTGGCCTAATACTGCTTCAGAACGTGCGTTAGCCTTTTTAACGTTATTCCTTCAGCAATGTAGAAAAAACAAGTACAACTTAGCTTCCATCTGTGTCATGCTCTTCAGACATGGTGCCTCGTTGTGGGTCTATAGTTCCACGCATGAATTAGCTTCCGTACTTGCGCCTGTAAATTGTTTTTACTCTATTAGTTTGTGTTTCTTTTTGTGCAGTAGATAAATAATAGAATAATTGTTTTTATTAAAATAAATTTAAGATAAATCCATCTTGCGGGAGTCCCGCAAATAATTATATTCTCCTGCAACCCGCACTAACATGAGGACCTTACCGCCCGCATTCACCCATCAAATCTTGGGACTGCAGTACGAGCCATCATCACTGTGCCCATGAGCAAGACACTTAACCCCAGGTTTAACAGGGGATTGTCTCTGTAACAAGTTCATGGCACTTTTCTACAGCTTTATCGCAGTAACAAATTCCACTGGCCTTGTTTTTGTGGTGAAAATTCGATTATAGTCTTTGTTTCACTGCGACCGGTCTGTTTCTAAATGTGTTAACTGAGAAGGGAGCACTTGATAACAACATGGGGTATCAGCCAGCTGCTTCTCTAGTAAAAAAATAGGTCGAGATGTATCCGTAGTCTTTCTGTGGGCTTCATTCTCATCATTTGTGAAAAGAGCTTCCCACACAATGTGCTTCGTACACAAATGATGAGGTAATGGCTTTGCTTCTGCAGTGTGTCTCATTGAACAGGAACGCTCATGGCCAGTGTGTGTTATTGTAATTAGTCGACTGTGGCTCATTTACAGCAGCCCATTGAGATAAAGTAAGCCAAAAAATGAATCTCTTTTTGATTCCCCCAAGCGAGTCTGAAAAGAACGTAATTATGAGTCTGTATTAATGAGTACAGAGAACGTGAAAGGAAATACTGTTTGAGATAGCACTAAAACAGATTGGCTAATGCATACAATGGTGACTGAATATTATCAACGCTATAAACTACTGTTAATTCTCAGTTTTACACTTCGATATGCTCTTGGTAGACACTTTTGATAAATGTCTTCAGTCTCCAAAATGCCCAAAACCACTTTTAACTATCAAACTAGACTTGGTAAAACCGGCTTAGGCTTAATTGAATTGAATTTATAATCAACAATTACAATTATGGATGCCACAATTACATAATGCTTCAAAGTCCACTTATGTTTTTCTTACTGTTTTTTTTTTTTTTCTTTCTACAGGTTATCTTAGGGCTGGACCGATATGGCAAAAATTTATATTACGATATATTTCTAAATTTTGGTCGATACGATATAATTCCGATATCGATATGGACAATATTAAAAAAAACTCAGGAAAAAAAACTGCAGAGGACACACACAATGGATGTCTGCAAACTATATTTGTAAAGTCTATAATACCTCCAGGCTCCTATTAAAATGATATATACTGTATATATATATATATATATATATATAAACAGTACCAAAAAATAAGGTTCACTGTTTATTTGTATTTAGCCTTTACAAACAAGAAATGTGAAATAAACTATCAAATAAAGTCTTTCGAGTCGTTCTGGGTTTTTTTTGGGGTTAAGGGGCTATCACGTGATAAACGAACTACTCAAACCCGAAGACTGGATAGATTCTCTTTCTGGCTCTGACTGCGTTTGATAGGCGTATGGGTCTTGACTTAAACCCAAAGACTCGAAACAGGTGAACTAATTCCAGTAAGAACTTTGCACAATGCGCATGCACGACTGAATGAATCACTCCCTGAGATGACTCGTCA
The DNA here is from genome assembly GCA_032359395.1 of Enteromius anoplus. Classification (NCBI taxonomy): domain Eukaryota; kingdom Metazoa; phylum Chordata; class Actinopteri; order Cypriniformes; family Cyprinidae; genus Enteromius; species Enteromius anoplus. The sequence continues at coordinate 4,196,993 of JAUMHG010000062.1, read as the reverse complement.
CATTTAAAGATTTGTTTAAAATGAACGAATCATTCAAGAACGCCCATCACTGTTCCACACCACGAATTAGTGTTTCTTGTCTTATCAACTATTTAGTTTGCCTTATTACTTATGGAAGCGTGTTCATCCACATCTGTATTGCGTTCAGGGGTTCTCATTTTGTTGCTAAAACTTTCCGTGACGGAGCTTAACCAAACCAACTACTGCTGAGCGTGTACTGACAGAGCGCTGGCAGCGTGTCTGCGATGTACGTCGTCACGCAATTCTGTTCCGTTCTTTCTGACGGCTGAGCACTGAACGTCATTCAGTGATAAATGCTATTTAATCAAATGTATATCGAAATATCGGAAATGTGTTTAAAAATCATATCACCGTTATTAAAAAAATATATATTGATATCGAAATATTGTCCAGCTCTTAGTTATCTTAAGGTTTTTTCCATTATTTTTATTATAGTTTAATTAACATTATAATATCATTCATATTATTTATAATTTAAAGAAAAAAGCAAAGAATAGTTGATATTTGAGGCTTAATACTATAGAAAAGCAATACACATTTTTTTTTGTTGAAATATTTTAAGGGTTGCTTATTTTCATATAAAAAAGATATGCAGTGGTTTCAAACAATAGTAAAACATTATTTACTTAAAACATTGTGTTAATCATGATTCATAATCACAATTTAAAGCAAATAATCGACAGTTATGATTTTGGTCATACTCTTTCTGCAGAAAAGAAATGCTGCAATTGAGAACAAATGACAAAACAGCATTATGCAATTATGATATTCATTTAAATTTATTTTATAATAAAATAAATTATCAAACTTTGCTACCCTCTCTCATTGGCTGTAAGTAATCGCTGATGTTTTTCATTCATAACATATTCACGCGGCATGATTTTGAATCGCCAACAGGTCCAGATATTTAGCATGCCAAATATCTTATGGGTGTCGGCGACACATCAGTGATTCTCTCAGATCACGTCTTTGATAGTTCACACTGTGGGATTGTCATTCGCGTGAACCAGCACCGATTTGCCTGTGATGTCGGGCGTACTGAAAAACTCTAAAAGTATAAAATACAATAACCTTAAAAGTGTTAACTAAAGCCTTGGATATGCTATGACAAATCACAACCAAAAAAACGGTGCAGTCTAAGAGCCAGGCTGCAAAAATGAATCCACAGAAAAACACCAGCATTATTCATTTAAGAGAAAATTAGAAATGGATTTCTATTCTACCATTTCACATGGACAGAAAGCACAGCATTGATCCATCCATCCATTAGAACAACACAAACTGGTGATGGATTTTTGTGCTAATGTACTAAATATAAGGTCCTTTTTCTCAACTGGCCTCTATAACACCTTGCTGTTGGCTCAAAGGGCAGAAGTCAGTTCAATCATGCATCTAGACTGTGTTTTTTCAACTGCCCTTTAAACCAAATCATTCATTCTGCTCTTGTTGGTTGGTTTGAGAGTCTATTGCAAGATGTTTTCTTACAATAGAAAAAAAGAAACTACAAATACAAATATACCCCAGCGACTTAAGACTGGTTTTAAGGACCATGGTCACATATAGTTTTCTAATAAACCTGGCATGCTACATAACAAATACTCCTCTTTGCTAAGTCGATATGGATAAAAGCATCTGCTAACTGGATGAATGTAAAAGTAAGTATTTCTCACCTGTAAACAAGAGAGTCATCATAGGTTCCATTATACTGAATCTGAAACATGCGTATTCCAGGTATATTCCTCTGGAAGTTAAATTTGATGAGTGCTGTGGACGAGGTGGCTTCTGCCATAACCACCCTTTTATCAGAGCTGGTCTTGGCATCTCCGGTGTGGTTGCCGCCGTTAGCTCCCGCCCTTGTCGAAGTTGAGATGTCGGAAGAGCCCGGGTCAGGCTCCTGGATGTTATTGGTGCTGTTGCTAATATGTGGAAGCTTGATGATGACCAGCTCCACAGTCTGGTGGGCCTCCCCGGCGGGATTCGAGGAAATGCACGTGAAAGACCCCGTGTCCTTTACTGTGCTTATCAGGATGTCCAACGTGCCATTGTTGTAAACCAGCGTGCGTGACGAGTTTGAAACCAACTTCCCATCGGGAGATATCCAGTGAATGGCAGGTTCTGGATCTCCCCTGGCTTTGCACTTCAACGCAACCCGTTGGCCCTCCAGGACCCTCATCTCGTGAGAGTGGCGGGTGATGAGGGGCGGCTCGCAGAGGAACTCCTCCTCCGGGATGGACCAGAAATAGCGTCCAGAGAGGTGCAAGGGTGTGGCGCAGGTCTCCAAGTCGTCCTCGCGATTGAGCCGCCGAAGCCACAGCAGCTCACAGTTGCAGTGTAAAGGATTTCCTCCAAAGCTCAGAGCGAAAGAGGAGGGATTCAGCATGCCAGATGTGGCCAGAACCTGCGCCCGCTGGAAAAGCGGGTCCGGTGGAAGCTTCTGGAGCTTGTTGGAGGTCACGTCCAAGCGGTTGAGCTTCTGTAGAAGGGAAAAAGTTCCCTCAGGAATGTATTCGATCATGTTGTGGTCCAGACTGAGAGTGTGTAGGCTGGTCATCTTCTGAATGGCCTCCCAGGGGATGGTCTCCAGGTTGTTGTATGATAAGTCCAGTTCTTCGAGTGCTAGTAGGTCGTTAAAGGCTCCCATGTGGATGAGGGTCAGTTGGTTGTTGTTCAGAATCAGGTGATGCAGCTTAGACATGCCACTGAAGGTATCGTTGGATATTCGCGTCAAGCGGTTGTGGTCTAGATGCAAGGCTCGTAGGTTCTCCAAGTCCGTGAACGCATGTGGAGTGATGTAGCTTATTGTATTCCTGGACAAAGTAAGATCCACCAGCTTGGTCATGTTGGCCAAGTCTTTCCGTTTTACGCTCGTGACAAAGTTATCAGCTAGCCGGAGTTCCACGGTGTGCCTGTCGATGTTAGGCGGAACAAAGAGCAGCCCTTTTTTGGCACAGAGTGTTGCAAGGTTGGGGGATAGAACTTGACAGACGCAGCGCTTCGGACAGATCTGGGCCTTCACTGCCATTCCGATAACCAACAAGCAGACAAGCAGTTTTTCCATTGTAAATCAGGTTTTTACACCTAGGGAAAAGAGAAAGGAAAAGACAAAGAGTGTGATTAATATGCTACTGTGCCTTTGAACTACAATTTTAAGCAAAGTAGGCCTTTATTCAGTTAGAGCATAATTGCATTTGTAGATGTTTATCAAATACCAGTGCTTAGCGCAGCCGGAATGCATGTGATAACAGCAGGCCATTGGTTATCCTGCAGTCATTTCAGGAAGTGTGATAAACAGTTCATCTTGCACAAATAAAACCCCATGTCAGATGTAAGAAATCTGCACGTTGGAATCACAGCAATAACCAAGCTCGAAATCAGTGTTGCCAGATCTCAAAAGAAAAACAAGCAACCTGCTCTGATAAAACATGTCCAAAAATAAGCAACCCAATTTTTTGTCAGATCAGTTTTTTGCCTCGTTAATTAGAAATATTTCCCATGTGTGTGCAGACTCTAAGTCAATACAAAAAAAAACATTATTTTGACAGCTTTTTCCCCACTTAGACCAGCATTTTTAGCTAAATTCAAAAGCAGACACATATTTTTTTAAGGAATAAAGACCCATTTATACTGTATGGAAAATATAACAAAAAATAAATAAAAAAAAGTGTGATATTATAAAGGCATAGTGTTTTCCTAAATTACATTAATGACTGGTTAGTGTGCTAAACACAAAACCAATTTATTTAATTATTAAATACTTCCCACTACAAAATAATATTTTCACATTTTTTCACCCAATTCTTAAAATATAATATACACATATATATATTGAGGAACACTTTCTATGTTGTATCAAAGGGACACAAATACAAACTATTCTTGCACATATTCACAATGCAAAGGATTTGGTTCTTTCATAAAGATATCTGCATATTTGCTTTCTTCTAATTCCTTAAAAAATACACACTAATTTCACAAACCACCTAGCATCACTTGCAGCTCTCTGAGGGTCTGCGGACACCAGCTTGAAAATCACTGATATAAAGTGCTGTTTGAACAGCAGGTGGGAGATTTGACAGCTGTGATTAGTGGTTAGTCACCCTTTTTTTTTTTGTGATATGGCAGCTAATCATTAGCTCGTCCAAAAACTCGACTGGACATAAGCCCGAAATGCAACCACTTGCACGTATTTCTAAGCAACTTTATGAAAAAAAAAAATAAATAAATAAAAAACAGGCCCAAATTAGCTTATAATAAGTGCTCATGGCAACACCGCTCAAAATAGATAGATGCAGTCTCTAAAGGAGTATGGGTTTATTTCAGGCAAAACACGTGGCTAACAAACGTCATGCACACCACAGGAACTATTTTAACGCTTCAGTTTATTAGCGGCAAATTAAGAACAACATTAGCTCATCCCAAACCCAATTTGCTCTTTTCATCTTGATTTTAAGGGTTTTAACACAACATCTTCCTTGTCTCACTTTCTCACACTTCTCTCGAAGGTGTGGCTCATTTTTTCCTACTGTAGAGTTCTTCACTCTCCATTAGAACCGTGTGGGTACACAGAAGAGCTGTTTCATAATGACCATGTGTGCGAACAGGGATCGCTTTTGAAAGACCCTACCCAGTGGGGGCAACTGTATTATATTTAATTATATAATTATGCTGAGTTGAGTATATAATGACACAATACAGAGTTTAAGCACTCATAGAGAGTACGGCATTAAAAACAGCCATCATTAAATGGCAAGAGAAGCTGACATCAGACTATGAAATTTTAAGCAGGTGATCTGAGCATTAGACCTGGAATTACCAGAAGCAGCATGATCATTGATTGATTATGTCATCATTTTTTATTGTTGGTTTACCCTTGTGTCAGTCCATACAAGTTATGAATGGCTGTTACAGCCCAAACCTGACTAAATGCATATTTATGCCATTCATAACTACATTTAGGAGGTTATTTATGAAGGAGAAGAAATGTGGTGAAAGGGAAGGTTTACCATGAACAATTAGCTGTTGTCTGTTTCATGCACATGACATTTTACTATTTCTTTTTGGAGCTTTCATTATTAAATTAGGTAAAACGTCTTTAATCTGCTGCTCATTCATAGCTAGTAATATAGTTGTTAAGTTTACAGTAGGTGTTGGGTAGGATTAGGTATGTCTAATAAGGCATTAATAAATGACTAATATTCAAGTAATATGCATGCTAATAAGCAACTAATAGGTGTAACCATTACCTTTAATTATTATACTATTAAATTATTTATTTAGCTTTTATTTTTATATTTTCATTTTTTGTTTAACTGTTAGTAACTGCTTTAGTATATTTGAATTTCTTTGTATGTATTCTTTATATATGTATTTTTAATACTTCAGCCTATTTTATTAGTTAGCTTCCAAAGTGACATTTCTAATCTATATTTAATCTTTTTTTTTTTTTTTTTTTTTTTTTTCTTCATTTTTATTTAAAATAAAAATTTTTAATATTTTTGTTTTTTATTGTTGTTTGCTGTCTAA
>JAUMHG010000062.1:4174194-4184715 GCA_032359395.1 Enteromius anoplus | reverse complement strand
CCCCCCCCCCCCCCCCCCCCCCCCATGGAAAAAGAAACATCAACACATCCGCAGTAGTTGCCTGGAGCAATGACCAGCCTCAGCATCACTCCCACTGACACACACGCACAACAACACAATAAGACAGAATCCATACTAAACATCTCTCCTTACCGCATTCCCTTTCATCCTTTTCTATCATTTCCTTCTGTCTATCCCTTTCCCCTCAGTTCATCTATTGCCTAACTTTTTGCTTCCTCCAGCACAGAAAAACAAAAACACAAACGAGATCTTTTTGAATATCTCAAGTTTTTTTTCTTCCAGACATCAACTGAAGGCTTTTGTTGACATCGACTACAACACAGATCTTTTCTTTGACATAAAGACCCTATAGGATAAGACGTCTCCTGCTTGTCAGATTCTTCTACTGAGGAAAAAAAAAAGACCTTAGTAATCTTGCTTCTTCAGAAAAAGATCAGTACAATCCCACACAAATCACAAAAGATTTTAAAACTGAACGTTTTTAATATCCACATTTATATTCCAGAAGTTATGAAAGTACTTCTTTCCTTGCAATTCTAAGAAAACATCAAGTAAAGATTGTCAAAAATAAACAGAATTCTGAGTTTGTTGTATCTCACAATTACAGTATGTTTATATCTAGCTTATACCTAACTTTTCTTTGATCTTTAAGAATAAAGGCATAATTGTGAGATAAAATTGTTTTATTACATTGTGGAAAAGGGCTTCCATGTAATTGCAATGAAATAAACTTTTTTAATTTCTAAACATAGCTATTAAAAAGAGTCAATTTTAGTCTTCAGCTTCTCAGAGATTAAGAAAAAGACCCCATTAATCTCTACACAAACTGTGCTTATATTTACTCAAAGCAAGTATGAAACCTTCCCAAATTCTCCTAAACCAAACAACTGTGCAAAATCCATATCAATTCTATAGGCAATACTCATAAATGCTGTTAGCATTTGTCTTTTTTTGTTCCTTCCAAGCGTTACAGCAGAAACATCTGACAAAGCAAAGAAAAAAAAAAACACAGCAACAGAGACCTTTGTTAAGTCTAATGAGTTACAAAGAGCAACATTTACTGTATGTAACAAATGTTTCTCTGAGTGATTTAGCAGGTATCCCAGTTTTCTAGCCTTCTTCTTTTTTTGTTTCTTCTACCATTGTTTTTCGAAAAGATGTCAAAATAAAGCAATATTTTACACCTCTTCCTGCTCTGCCATCTTTCCCCAATTTTCTGAGTTACGCTTTAGAGGAGCAGAGTGCAGCAATCATGAGAAATCTGTGCTCTGGAAAGATAACCTATTGTTCAGCACTGATCAAACCCTGAGAAGGAAGAGAATGTGTGACTGCGTGTGCGTGTCGGAGACAGGAACAACAGCTCGACAGAAAGAGAGCTGGCACGGAGGTCACTTAATTGGAAGAGAAAATGAATTCAGCGTTGCATACGATGGGATGAATTTTAATAAAGCACATGAAGCTTGTGACACAGGACAGATCATATCAAGGGAATTTCATTTCTCTTTTGGTCTCTGTGTAATGCCTGGCGTCTGAGCATGAGCAGATGCATCTATGTCCACTGAACCAGTTTATAATAAGTAGCATTAAAGTAAAGCATTAATAAGGTTTAACCATATAAGGGGGTGCTGTTAGTGCCAAAAGCAACAAACAACAAATCACAAGTAATGTATTTTCTATTATAAGAAACAAATTAAACGCTACAGATATGAAAACAGCTCACCAATGACTCATGGATGTGAAATACTGCTCCTAATTTTACGTCGCTGTGAAATAATTATGCAGTTCATTAGCCAAACTGTAGGATGTTTATGGTTGCTGAGCAACGTACCAACTTGGCTCATTTCTATCGAATTTAACTGTTGTGCAGTCACAGGTGTGCATATATCTGCAAATGAAAATAGCTTCAAAGATGGCTGATCCGATCAAAATTGATAGCCAGAAATGTAATAAAATGGTTTTCTGTCAGTTTTGCAAAATTGGAATAGTTATGAAGCTGTACGGCTTAAACAATGAGATATATTAGATTAAATTGATGTGCAGTCACAGGTGTGCATATATCGACTAACGAAAGCAGCTTCAAACATCAACTCAACATTTAGAGCTGGTTTTGTTAAATCATAAAATGTGAATGGTTATGAAGCTGTATGGAGCAACCAATGAGAAATATTGGACTGCTTGTGATGCATGTCCTCTAGACTTCTCAGAAGAGATCTCAACAGTGTCTGGAACTTTTAAGATCGAGCAAAATGCCCAACTCTAGTATCTAAAATAAAAAAGAAAATTTCTCAACAAATCATCCCATTAGTTTTGTGGTACTCTTACTGTTAGTCAACAAAATAATTATATTTCCTAGGGAATTATACAAAACGTTTTTGTAGTGATGCAATAGAAGAACCAAAAATAACGTTTCAGTGAACAGTTCTTGAAAGAACCATTCTTGCAATAGAAAGGTTTCATGCTCTTAAAAACAAAGGTTTCAAAATGATCGGTTCCTAAAAGAACATTGGGTATCATTTCCTAATAATTCCATACGTTTTTCGTATTTATACGCACATTTGAACTCACAAAACGTTCCGCCTTAGACGTTCGCATGCACACGAGCTTGTTCTTGAATTCATTCTTCTGTTTGGGGTTTTCTAAATGAGTGCCCGCATGCACAAGGTTAGTCATTTGCCCAAAACACGCCCAAATTAGCTCCATATAAGGGTGTTCCACAAAGCAGAATTATGACACCGAAACGAAAGAGGAAAGAAAAAGAACTTTAACAATAATGAACGTAAGGTTTTGCTGTCAGAGGTGGAATATAGAAAAGTGTATTCACTTGCGTAAACTGAACAGCCATTCGTCACTCTTAGCAAACATAATTTTGCGCTCATTGAAGACGCGTTCTCTTTGAGCTTTGAGCAGTTGATGTAAATTGGAAACTGCACCTAACCACTTAGAAGCAAACAAGACTTGAGCCAATGCTGTTTGCCAAGCAACCTGAGACTCATTTTGACATGACGACAAGACGTGTGCATGCTGGCATATGTTAATAAGGTCTCTGTGTGGGATCATGTGTCTGATGACTGAAGCTCTGCGGGAGCTGCTCTGTTCGGTCTGGCTGTCAGTGTTTGACCCAGTGCTTCAGCACACACACAACCCGAGCCCTTTTCTGGTGACTCTCTGGCCCCCTGTAGCCTGCCTCTCACAGCTCGTTAGAAGATCCTTCATCCCCCGCTGGGCTTCCGCCCACCTTGGCCGCTGATCACAACCATTGGAGAAAGCCAGCATCATTGGGTCAAGCTGGGAGAGGGGAGAGAAGCCGGAGAGAGTGGACAGAGAGAATGGCCCCCAGATACTTATGCTGGACTGCCACCACAACCTCATCGCTTTTGAAGCAGAGGACCCAGAACACTTTGATCTGTAACAGAGCATCTGTAGCATCTCCGCTGGGAAAGGAGTGTGAAAAGATTGGTAACCAGAAGGTGATAGGGTGAAATCCCTCTTCACCTTATTACCGTGATTCTAGTCTCACCCTCAATGACCACCCCCAGTCTGCTCACTGACCGCCTGATGCATATTGCACATATAAATGGCAAAATCTCAAGCTCACTTCTGATTGGCTGGTTTCATGTTTACAAGTCAAAAAACTGTCTACAAGAAAAACTGTCCACTACATTTGCCAGGATAGTGTTTGTTGTTTGTAGACTACATACACATATCCATTTTTGTTGGGTTTCAAAATAGTGTTGTCAAAAGTATTAATTGTGATACCAAAAAGTCAATTTCCCTCTAGCATTTGAGCTGCTGACAGATGCCTGCTTTCAAACACTCCTGTGTGAGCGCTCGGTGAAGAGCCATGATCACTGTAGCCAATCACAATCATATAAGTTGTCCGTGTGAACACAATAGCCGGTCAGCAATATTTAAGAATCTGTTCAAGAGCTCTCAAATGCAATCAGAAAATGAATGTTTAAAAATTTTAATACTGACTGGTATCACAGTAGGTAGTTTTGACAACACTATTTCAAAATATGAAAGCATCCATTGCTCAAAATGAAAACCGAGGGCCAGTTTTACTACACAGGGCAAATTAGCACAAGAGCATAATTCCAAAACAGCACAGATGGTCGTGGATATTTCTGTGGGTGACTTACGAACAACGTACAAATTAAAGAACAAAGACACAACTATTCTTTTACAAATATTGACTAATGCAATATACCAAGCACTGCGCAAATTACCGTAGTCGCAAAAATAGAGTAAAGAAACAAAGACGCCACATATCTATATTTCATTTATATAGATAAAACGTTTATGGCTGCATGGAATTTCATGACTTCTAGTTGACGATTCCAAGACATCTCATATTTGAAGCAATTAAAAAATAACTTGGCTTGACAAATTATATGTTAGTATAATGTGTTCTCCTGGCATTCAAAATGAATTCATATATGTGTGGCGAAAAAAAAATGCTCTCGCTTTTACCATGGGCTCTGTTCTTTGCGGTGCCTCCTCCTAGCAACAACAACTGCAACCATTTCAAGCACAAAATAGCTTAAGACATGCTTTTTTGGGCGTTTAATGGCACAATTAACAGTAATTATCTGATGAGCATATACATTTGTAAATCACGTTGCGATATTTGTTTGAATACTCCCCTTCCACAAGGGAAACTCCTACAAATGCATATTCAAGATCAAGTGCAAAAATAACTGCCCATGCTTTTCAGCGCTAAAAATTGGCTCAAGCTGATATTAAAACTGGTCCCAAAAAGTCTTGAACACTTTCTAGCCATCACATTTTGGAGCTTCAAGCTTTGGAATTCAAGCAATGCAATGAAATTTGTGAACTTAAAATGTTCAAAGTCCTATATATATATATATATATAGATATATATATAGATATAGATATAGATATATATAAAACTATATCTATAAGCTTAAACAACATTTAAAAAGAAACTGTTTGGTTGCTTTACAAGTGCGCCAAAAAGTCAATTTACCCTGGAAAAAAATTAATTTGGTATAATTTTTTTTTACAGAGGAACTGCTAGTTAGCTTTGCAAAGAGTCTGCAAGTGACACATGGAATTATTTGTGAAATTCTGAAGTGGAAAGACTAAAACTGTATTTTTTTTGTAAGAAAATACTTTATAGTAGGGTTGGGCGATGTCGACCAATTTGGCACAACGATGATATCGTCGTCGCTGAAGCGGGGGGTTTAGTTGTAACTAAAACACCAAGCCCCGCCCCACGACTGACAAAACAGTTTTCGCGCGAGCAGGTGAGGGAGGATTGAGCGCAGGAGTGATCGTGCACGAGTGCTTGACACATCAAGCACGCACAAGGGTTTGATATGAGCTAGCGGCCCCGTTTCTTCGCATGTACATCTGTTTTGCTTTCGCGGAAATTATTTACCGCGCTCGCTTATTAATGTCATAGACTTGCCGCCATAGATTAAGTATGTTTTTACAACTTCCTTATACACAGAGATTTAAATCACTATACCATTTAATGTATGTACTGAATAAAACATTGTAAAGAGGCACTGCTTACTGTATTTAACCTGCAGAGTAAGAACCATAATAAAGAATCTTAGATGCTAATCGTTTTGTCTTATTAGTGTTATTCAGATACTTGTACAACCAACTAAGGGCCATCATAAGTTAACCGCTGGATCTTTTACACACATCCGCAGTACAATCAGATATATAGCAGCCCTCACCATCATCAAAAGGCAAAACGGCAATGGTAGATAAGATGAAAAGAGTTTGTGATGTGCGCTTTCAAACATACTGCCCAGGGCTGAAATACTCTCTCTGCCATTTGGTGTGCGATTAATGGGTGAGGCCTTCATTCTTTCCACCTGAACTGTCCGTCAGGTCCACGGCACCGGGGTTTAACGGCATGATATCTCTCTTTCCCAGAACTCAAAGTAATTAATCCAGATTTGGGTCTTTTTATATATTTATTTTTTATAGACAAGGCTTTTTTGGGAGCTTTAAGCCACGAGCGCAACAGACACCGTTCAATGTCATAATGCACAATGGCTTAAATTTTCATCCATCAGTACTCATGATTGTGTCACACCAGTGATTTTACGTGAGGGTTTCTGCTAATGTTATATAAATGACTCTGAGAGCGCTCGCTTTCAAAAATGCTTTGTGTCATCATAACCTCTGCTCAATCTGTCAAGCAGATGTATTTCAATTCCATCATAGATACAAAAATCTACTACCCACTAAGAACCAAAATAGGCTTAATGCCAATAAACAGAAATGCTTTCAAATCTAAAACGCCACAATTGTCAGAAATGTTTTGAAGATCTGATCAAAATTGAGAATAGGAATTTAATTAGAAAATTCATAATACGATGTTAAATTAATAAGATTCTGCACTAGGTTGCTAATCTAATTAAAAGAAAATATGTTTAACATCTAATTAAATATTTCATATTTTTTATTTTATTTTAAGATTATTATGCTGTAAACGAACTGAAAAAAAAAAAATCATCGGTGAACTCCGCTGCATTGGATTCATAAATAAAATAAAGCATTTCAGAAGCACACTTTTAGGTCTTGCTATATCCAAACAAGATTTGCTTTTCTAATGCTTACTGGTGGGTGTGCTTGTTTGGTGTTTCACTCAAATGTACTTGCTATTAAAGTGTCTCTAAGTATGTAAAGAGAAGCAAGCATCTTATCTCTGAGCTGAGAGCTGGCATTCACAGCTGGGAAAGCTAGACTTTATGAAGATCAATAGTCCTCTCCCTTTCTTGCTCTCTCTCTTTGGCTTTACTCAGTCTCAAAGTCAAGAATAAGAAAACACCCAGTGAGGTGATTACCTCATGCATGAAGTTCACATCACCCTTTCAGCCAAGCAAAGCTTTATGGGATTACAGGAAAATACCAGTGGAAAACAGGAGGATGAGCACAGGATAACTGTCTGCGCACCTCAAAGAAGAGGGTAAAGATGAGGGAATCATCTCATGTCGCCTTTGACATTTGAGCTAATGCTGTAACGAGTGTCCTCGCAAATATTTGTTTATGTTAAAACTTGGTTAAGATTCAGGATACCAATGCTTAAAGCAGGTTTATTTGAAGAGGGGTACCAAAGTAACTGTTTGACTGGAGTAATGGTGAACAGGTCAGATATTAGATCTGGCAATGTTATATTACAAAAAGTACTGTGCCAATATGGTCTAGTGAGGATTAGTTTTAGCAAGGCTTCATGTTTACAGACTGCCCACAGACTGTATGATGCAAAGTGCCCCCCAAAAAAAGAAAAAGGTTATAAAAATCAATTGGCTGGCTGGCTCCTAAACAACTTGTATAGTATATGCATACCTTGAATGACGGAAATGTAAAGAGGCTGCTACACTGCACAAAAAAGACAAACAGACAGACAGATCATTATTTTTACCCACTGCTAATAAATTGCAAAAAATTAACTCGCCAATGATTAAGATGGCTGCTACAATATATTTTAGCACAAATATACCAACTAGATTATTTAAGATATTGTTATTTTTTTCTACAAAGTATTATTATCTGAGAAATCTAACTAAATGTATGCATAAAAATTGCAATGCACAAGGGACAATTCTGTTAGATATCTTGATATCTTATTGTAAAAACAATATGCTAAACATTTTTTTTTTTTAATCATCACTGTCAGATTTTTATACTGGAAAACAAGACAAAAATACATATATACTGCAATAGTGTGTATTTATCGCAGTGTATAATAAGTCTTTCAGTGGAAAGTATAAAGATATTCATGGGATTTGTTTCATTTTGACCACAGTCAACACATTTTCCACTAGACTGATACACCTTTATTTAAATGAAAAACAACTTGTCTGCACATTGCTCTATTACTGTGGTATCATTGATTTTATATTTACTCATCCCTAAAACTCAAAGCAAACAGTAGTTGAAACAGTCAAGCAGCTCTGGACTCTCTAATTGCTTCTCCTGACCTTCACCCCAGCAAATGTAAATAAGCAGAATCCTAATCGTAATCCGGACCCGAAAACAGTTCTCAAGGTGTGCCAGAACTCAAGAAACAAACAAACAGCCTTATATAGACACACCATCAAACCAAACGCGCACAACAATAAAGAAATGAATTATTCAAATCCCAACAGCAACCACAACTGAAAGTGGTTGGGCTTTCGTATTTCTTTAAGTATAAATAAATTACTCTGCTGTGCATGCAAAGAAGCAGGTGTTTTCATCGATAAGCACATGCACAGATGAGGATGGCAAAATGTTAACAGACCAACATTTTTTTCCCATCGTGCATTTGTTTGTTTGCTTTGATTTGATCTCTAAATCCTCTTGTCCCACGAATGAGCGTTTGCTATGCAAGGGGTCACATGGTTCCTTGCGGGTATGAGGACAGCTTAACCCTAAATGTCTCTGTGGAGTCGATCATTGCCATCTGTGTGAGAGATGGTGTGGTTTGATGCACACCCTTCAGGCTATCCGCACCAGCCGCAAATAGACATTAAAACCTCCAACAGATGGACACGCCACAGCTCTGTCAAACAGAGGACAAGTACACACACAAACTCACGGTTCGGAGAAATAAGCGTAAATAAGCGCATAATGCAGCATGCACTGTATGACAACAGCAACGTGTTTCTGCGAGCTCATTACTTCTTGATACGCCTCGGTGACTTGTCCTGCAATTGAAAATCACACAACTCTACAAAGCGTCCTATTGTGCTATACTCTGAACACTCATTTGTATTTACGCCAGTACAAAAAGACTCTCAAGCAGGCTATGCGTCTGTCTCAAAAGACAACTCCTTGTTTATCTCTGAAGAGGTTAGAACTAAACTCACGGGAGAAAATGAACAAATATCTGGTCGGAGCATGACTCGCACCGGCGTGGTTTTTTTTTTTTATGTGTGTTCCTTCCTATCCTTCTCTCCAGCAAGGCTCTGATCTCATTTGCCTCTCGGTATTGATTTTGCATTTAAGGATTAATGCAGAGTCTAATGGACAATCAGTCGGAATAGCACCCCACCTCCCTCTCAGTGATCTCGGCATCAGGAGGAAGGGACCGCCGAGATCTATAATCAATTTGTTTTGCAGCAATGCTCGCTGTTGTTTTTGGCAAATCATTGGCTTGTCTTTATTGCTTAAGAGCTGAAATTTCAAGATGCTCCTCAAGCACATCCTTTGTATTTAAATTGGAGCCTGGAACCCAAATATTTTATTCAAATATCAGAGAAATACCATAAACAATAAATATAAAAAATATAGTAATTTTTTTTGTTTCACTTTAGAAAGTTTTAGTAATTTTGTTACGCACTTTTAGCCTTTTATTATTTTTTGTCCTTATTTAAATCTCTACATAGCTTTAATACATTTTCATTTCAGTTTTAGTAATTTACGTACTCTTAACTTAATTTAAAACAACGGTTCTAATTTTCATTAAAATGTTATTTTTTAAATGATGTGTATATTTTATTTCAGCTTTATTTTAAATTACCAGCACTGGGTCTGTCATTATTGTTTTTAAAAAGCAATATAAAATTATACTAAAAAGTAGTGCTCTTTATGAATTTTGTGTTATTATTACAGTATTTAGTAATAGTATTACTTTTCTTTGAATATTTCAAATGAGCTTTGATAATTTTGTGTTTTTGATATTTTTCTTGGTGAAATACAGTATGTCTATTTTTTTTGTGTGTTTTTAATTTCAGTCTACTGTAATTTCACAAGTCTCATTTAACATTTACTTTAATTTCAAATAATGGAAATGCATTTTATAGTTTTATTTCAGTTTTAATTAACTTTAATGACCATGCACTGTATTGAAGGTGAACAGACAAAGCTCTTCAAGTTATCCACTTGCACTTATTGCATTTTGGTCAGTTATCATACTGACTCTATAAATTAAATGTTGTACAAAATTTGAGTTTACTTGCAACTTTTACATTGCTTTTCGTACATTTTTGACAATCCACTGTGTTTTTACCAAAATAGAATCTAAAAAAATTTGCCTAATATCTTTGATTGTGTTCCTGTGAGGAAAATATGAAAATGCAGTAGTGTGGGAATGACATAAAGGTGAGCAAATGATGAAAAAAATGTTCATTTTTGTCAGTCTATTCCTGGAGACATCCAGTAAAATGTTTAGCTCATTTCTCACTAAAAAGAGTGCATCATAAAAGGATTAAGAGAACAGCATAAAAACGATCTACTCTGCACTTTAGAGCTGATGATTTTGTCCATGCAGCTTTGCACTTGTCATTTGTGCATTGTGGGTTTTTTGATTTCTTTTTTTTTTAGACACAGGTCTGGTTGAGCCGGCTGTCTCAGCTCCTCTGGGTTCTCCAGCACCTGTGTCTGCTACACCTGGGGTCTTTGCAGATGGAGTTTCTCTTTCCTCTCTCTGTTAGGGTTTCATTTTTGCGACTCTCCAGTAGGGCTGCACGATTAACCTTTATCGCATCGATATCGAGGTTTTAACTCCCGCGATTTACTAACCTCAGGAGTCTG
>JAUMHG010000062.1:4123928-4135300 GCA_032359395.1 Enteromius anoplus | reverse complement strand
GCTCAAAGGCAAATCGGTCTCTCTGGCGAGTTCCCATATGTAACGTCGAAGTGATTCGACTGAAAGGGTAACTAAATATAAGTTTGCTGACATTATCTTTATACTGTAGTGTGATTATTATTATTCTTTTTTTCTTGAATTGTACCAGGTGTATATTATCACCTCCAAATGTCTCAGATATCCGGATTTATTCTAGCAGGAGGTCCAGCTATGCTGACTCTTCTGTAGGCTTTCTGGCTTTCGGTGGGTTATGTTTACGTAAGTCTAGGTGCATATGTGTGTATGGCTCCAACACGATGTGTTTTTTGGCAGAGTGAGGTGTGAAACAGCTGCCGTCTCACCTGCTGAGAGACTCTGGCACTCATTCGTAAACTTGTGAAACCAAGCAGAAAAAAAAAAAATGCATGCCCTTGTGTGATGGTAAAACACATGACAGGGGAGCACAGACAGGATATCAGTAGTTGCTCTTTATAATACAGACATAAATAACAGTCCATGTGACCAAGCACATCAGGGAGCCCTGGTTCTGACTGACACTAGTCGCATCCAACAAATATCTTCCATTATCTATCTTCTTTTTTTACTGAAAGACATTACTGCTTTTATTCAGCAATGATGCATTAAACTGATAAAAAGTATATTTTGTGTTCAGTTAAATATTTATATATACAGTATACACACACACACACACACACACACACACACACACACACATATTTATTTATTTTTACTTCCTATTCCACAAAAAAAAAACATGTTTTTAGTATTTATTGAGCACCAATTGCACATAATAAACCTATTTATAGTGCACATATTGTTCTTTCGTTTGGAATTTGATGTAATGTATATAAGAATTACATGCGATTCTCCGGCACATGGACTATATGTAACAGTACTGGAGATTTCGCACAAAGATTGCTTTTAGACCTTTTTTTTTCGTTTGTTTTCAGTCAAAGCCTGTTGAGCTTGAGGTGACATGTCCTAAACGCTGCAAGCCGGTCGTGCGATTATGGGATTTTGTAATACGGCATCCCATAGGGATTAAAGAAAATTTAAGATATGGACGAACACTGAGAGCAGAGAAAGCTCGAGTGCACGTGTCAGACAGAGAGAGGAATTTTACAGCCTACTTTTGAAGATTGTAAATCGTGAAATGGGAGCGCTGAAAAGAATAGTTCACATTCACTCTAAACTCCACATTTCAGAAGCCGTATTCGCCCTCGTTCTCCATTCCAGGTGCTGACGAATGACCCTGGCAGCCACTGCACACCAGATAACTTTACCTAGAACTGGGTGCCGTGCCCAGGACATTTAGCTGCCAAAACACTGATTAGCTCTCTCAGGCGTTCAGATGAATGGGCAGGTGCACTATAGACATTAGGGCACCTCAAGCTTTACGGTCAGCTCTCAGTGAGTGAACAAGCACGAGTGAAGGGAAATATACAGGGGTTGAACAAAATAATGTGAACACCTGGTGAAAATAATAAATATTTCTTTATCAAGACGTTTACCATCTTCCAACCTTCTTAGGACTAAATTCATTCAACTTTTCAAAAAAACTTCCAGTTGTTTCATAAATGTAAAAAAAAACTATCATGCTTCTGACTTTGCTTTCCTAAATTATGGATGCTCGTATTATTTTGTTCAGCCACTGTCCATGTGCACCGCAGTGTCTGTAAGAACAGAAACAGAGACTCAATCCTTTCTGGTGTTCAGCCTCTCAGAGCTATGACTCAGCGATGCTTAATATTGTGTCTGCTCACCAAATGCATCATTACTGACAATTTAATGTGAAAGCTGCCTCTACATGTTATTATGAACTTATGACCTGTAACATTTGTGAACAGAGAGGTTGAAATTGGCCTTTAATGCAAAACAGGATTTACTGGGAATAGATATAGAAGATATTTAATATCTTAAGACAGCATGTTGAGCATTGCATTTAATGTCTACAGTATGTAGAATGTGATGGAGTGACCAGAAAATTCCATTATTGTTATTATTGTTTTCTTGATTAGATTAGATTATATTGTGAAATGCATGTAGGCAAAAATAATTTTTGCTTAAAATTGTTCACCCACATGCACCCATAATACATATCTATTTTTTTTTCTTTCAACACTATTAGAATGAATAACCCTAATTAAAAACATTTACAACCTCCGATTATTATGAACTAGTATACCTTAGAAGACTGCTAACTAGGTTTCAGGTGGGTGCTAATAACTGGACGCAGCAGCTGGTATTAGCGTTGGCAGGTTGTCTTCCAGGAGATGAAAACATTTATTTAAAGGTGACAGGGTTGAGGTGACAGGATTATAGGGGGAAGGCAGCACTAAACAGCTTTCTTGGTCTCTGAGACAATCTGCCAATCATAGAGGGATTTTTAAGACTCATGATACAAACAAGTGCTCATGTTCTTTATGTACTGCTGCTCACTTTGATTTTCTCATTCTACGCTTTGACCTCCACAGCTCTTAGCACCCTCGCATATGACCTCCAAGATTTCATTAGACAGTAGTTGTTGATTTGTGACTTTCTGGATGCTATAAAAGCAATAAACCATGAGAAATGGTGATTTACATCTGTAAAGGTGTGTTGTTAGGCCCAATATGAAGGGGATTTACCTCCTTAACCATAGAAAATGCACTGCAACAAATGGATGCTTTTACAGGATGCTTTTACAGAATCCAAAGAGGCACAAATCAACAACATGACAACCCATCGATATGACTCACATGGGTGTTCAATAAACAAACACATTAAATGTCAATATGTGCAATAATCAAGTCAAAACGCCATCATGAAAATAAAATAAACTACTTTTTTTTTTTTTTTAAGTAATAGTTCACTAAAATTTTCAAATGAAAATGTACTAACCTTTAGGCAGGCAATCTGAGACACAAATGAATTTCTTCATCAGAACAGATTTGAACTCCAGTTCATGAATTAACATCCTGTGAAGTGAAAATCGGTTTGTAATAAACAGATTCATCATATTTTCACCTGCAAACCACTGCTTCCAGCTAAAATATGAGTCTATAATGTTGCTGTGAAAACTTCATCTGGCCTGTATCGGGAGAGAAATATGCACAGATAAAACACTGTTAACAAGTGAATCCTAAACAAATATGTAAATGGATTTTGATGTGAAAGGACAACATGGACTTTTTCCACTAGACGAGATGAAGCATTATGTTGAATTATGGCCTAATGCTTTGGCCAAAAGCGACATTTTGAAGTTCAAATATCTTTTATTACCAACACATGGTTTTAACTTCACAAGACATTGACTAATTGACTGTCATAGTGATTGCTTGCGGATTATTGTGATGTTTTTATCAGCGGCACTCATTTACCACAAAGGATCCACTGGTAAGCAAGTGATCTAATCTAATGCACTGCCGTCTGCCACTTCAGCAGAATGAACGCTACTTTAGATGCACCTAGTCAAAAGGCCCGGTGAAGGTGGACTAAACCATTTCGTGCAAGGGAGAGGGGGCCTGTCCTCAGACACTATATGTACTTAGACGCCATTTAAGACATCAATCAACTGATCCATTTACCCAACATATTAGCATTTACATTAGTTAACATTTATTGTAATCTTAAAGTTATATTTAAGGGAGAATTTAAAGTCCACTCCTTGGGGGCCCTCCCCCCACTTGGGGCCCTGGTAATTTAGTCCCACTTTTCACCCGACTATGACGCCCCTGGTGTGAGTGCAGTGTGCGTTGTCTGAAAGGACACAGCTCGTTGGTTGTTTGAGGGTTTCCAGTAAATCTAGCTCTGTGTTCAGCTGTGGCCACGGGCTGCTCTTCTCTGCAGCATCTGTTCCTGTCACATACTGTAATCTTCCATGCAATGCTGACCTTACCCCGTCCACACAAACACTGGCTAGAAAGGAGCCGCAGTCTAGAGGGAATCTGGTGGCCAGCGCATGGACCGTAGAAGCCCAGCATAGTCAGATCCAGAGATCACCTTCCCCTGAGGTCTCCAGAAAAATCATGGCAACAGAAATGTTATTTCAGCTCTTTTGTATCTCATGTTACATACAGCACCATTCAAAAGACTGGGGTTAGTAGGTTTTTTTTTCTTCCTGTAAGAAATGAATACTTTTATTCAGCAAGGATGCATTAAATTGATCTAAAGTAACAGTAAGGACACTTATAATGTTACAAAAGCATTTATATAAGAGTTCAAATAAATGCTGCTCTTTTGAACTTTTCATTTACAAACAAAAATCATTTAAAAAATGTATCATGGTTTTGTTGAAAACTGAGCAGTACTTCATATGAGAATATAAGCAATAAACAAGTAAATGATATTATAAAATGGACAGTTCTACAACTGTAAACACGATAACGATAATTATTTTTTTGTGTGCGATTTACATTAAACTATACAGTAACTGCATTCAGGTTCAGAATGACATGAAGGTGAGTAAATACATAACAGAGTTATCAAAGATGAAATATTACATATATTGTTCTATCGGTTTTTGCAGTTACACAGCATGTATTTCAATTTATAAGTCAACCATTACAAAATCCTTGAAAAAAATGACAGACTGCTGTACTTTAAGGCGTATTCCTAAAAATCATAATGTTTGGTCTAGTTTTTGAGTATAGTACATATTTTATTTCCATAAATGAATATAAAAATATAGATGCACACAAGGGATGGTAAATATACCTGACACAGAGTCAGCATGAGGCTTTGAATAACAAGCATGCAATCCCATCCTCCCTCCGCAAGCTTCAAAATAATCAATCCTCATAAAAAAAATAATAATGAGGTGAAAAACGTATGTGTTATGAAGCTCCCGTATCTGTTCAGCGGAGCTTCCTTCAGAAAACTGACTAGCAGAAAGTGAACCTCTCTGTTGCTCATGTCATGTCAGAAGAAAGCTATTTGTAATGACTTCTGACATTCCTGCCAAAGCAGCTTTTTTTAAATTTTTTTTTTGTCTACAACTAGTAGTCTGAGATGTGTAAAATTCTGTCTTCGTTGTTGTTGTTTTCTTTTCTTTTTTCTTCTTTTATTTTGTGCATTTTGTGTAAATAATCATCTTTATACAGTATGACAATAATATTTCTGATATTCTTTCTTCTGTGAAACACACATTTTGGCAAATATCTCAGTATTTTTGAAACACAGTAAAAGTTATATTGCACCCAAAGTACATACAGTTAATATATATATAAGTCATATATACAGGTCTACAGTACATCCCTAAAAGAAAAAAAGATATACGGGTCTATTGTCTCTTTAATGTTGCTAATCAATCACATAATTTCTAATCAGATGTATTTTGGCTAAAAGCTAAATAGTTTCTAAATAAAGAAGAAAAGCTAGAACAACACAGCAAGAGTTCACATGCTGCTCATGTGGATGATGCAGGTTCGAGTCCAGCCTGTGTCCAGATACATTAAAACTACGTTCAATAGCTTGGTTATAACGTTTAAACTACAGTAAACTACTGTAACTCCATACCTCTTAAAAAAGCTATTTACCTAAATCACATCACAGCTAATTACACTGAAACAAATCAACAGTTGAATTTTTTTATTTTATTCAAATATCGTGGAATGTTGTAGCTTTAATAATGATACAATTTAGAATTATAATTACAGATGTATAGCACAAAAAAATATTTTTTTGAACGAATCTCAATCAGAGCCACAGCATTAAATTTAAAACTACACAAAAAAAGAAAAAAAGTTATTTAACTAAATCACATCACAGCTAATTACATTTAAACAAATTAACAGTTCTATATATATTTTATATATACACACACACACACACACACACACACACACACACACACTTTTTCTCAGCATTAAACTTAAAACTACACAAAAGACTAAAATCTAAAAATATTTGTGTGAACAGATCATAATATACCTAATACAACTGAATTAAAAACAACATAGTAAAGAAACCATTTAACAAAATATTCATTATAAAAACTAGGCCTAAAATGCAGCGCCATGCTTAAATTGGCAAATCGTTGGCTTTTGATTGATTCTTTTACATGATTTACTGTATCTTTAAGGAAAAAATAAATACAGTGCATGTGAACGCTACTTAACCCAGCTTTCCACGGACATCAAGACGGGTGGTGGAAGCTCAGCCAAGACCAGGCTTTCTAAGCTGCTATTGGGCGTGTGAAAATCGAAATGGCAGGGCTAGTTGGCACTCCAGGGATGCACCAAGGCTGCGTGTTGGGCATGTGAGCGAGAGGAGAAGCTGCAATGCAGACACACTCTGTTTGTTTTTAGGATTAATGTCCTGTCTCGGCAGGACTCGTGTTTGCACAGCCAGCGAATGAGTGAGAGTGTGAGAGACAGAGAGAGAGGGCAGGCGGTACAAAGGAAGCTAAAGTCCATGCGCCTTCCATGAAATACTCTCTCGCATGCGCTCAGTTGAGAGGAAAATCCTCTAGAGTATTCCAGGTGTCTGAGGCAGAGGTCTGACACAGGCAAGGATGAGGACAAACTCGAGCTGCATGGCAATGATGCCGATATGAGTATCGCACGCTGTCTGGAATGAGAATAGAGAGAATGGAGCTGGCTGAGAAGGATGCGTGGATGGACATACACATGTGAAGACGGGGTTGGCAGGCTGGTTTGCAGGCCTCTGAAGCTCAAATAATGGGGTCATGAGCTCTCCGGCAATTGAGGTTGTGGGTTAGAGCTATCTTGCTATCTGGACTCTGATTTTAGCACACGTATTAGGACAGAAATTACACAATCTGTCTCAGTTACAACGGTTTGTTCGGCGCTGGTATAAAGAACGTTGAAGAATGAGGAAAGCACTTCCCCAAGAATAATTTCCTTTTTTAGGTGGAGCTGGGTTAACAGTATTTCTGATGAAAAGACCGGTTAGGACTGTTTGGGGCTAGTCTAGTGTGATCTTTCTGTTCAAAGTGGTAGACAGATTAAGAACATGCAAGTTAAAGGTGGAATACACTGCTGGCAAAATGGGATTTTATTAAAACTTTAATATAAGACAAAATACAAATGAATAAAGAGTTATCTGGGTGTAGGTAACAGAGACAAACATAGGTAGCACTATATTTTAGGTCATATTCAAAGACATAGAGGGGCAGTTTCCCGAACAGGGTTTAAGACTAGTCCTAGATTAAAATAAATGTTAGATCTGTTTAAAATGGAAAACAAATAGCACACATTTTTATGATATGTTATGGTTCTTTTAGTAATGTTTAACAGGACCAAATGCTTCTGTAATTTCATTACCTTCAAAAACCAGCTTAACTTTTTCAACCAGCTTAAGTATTTATTTACTCACCCTAAAATTTCAAATCCATTTGATGACTTCTTTGGAAAACAAAATGTTAAAATTAAGACAAACTAAAGGAAGGTTGGGCCATAAGACTTCAGTTTAGATTTTAGATGACTGGGAATATAATGCAAAAGCCAAAGTCCATTGATGGTATTTATATATTATGGTGATTTTGCTTTTTTTTTTAATGTTTTATAAACCAACCTGCCCTCCAACCAATATGCCTGTATAAGTCATTTGTCCAAATCCATGAAACATGACCAATCAGAGCGTATGCTAAAAATGTGCGTCTATAGGCAACATAAATTCCATATCAACGCTTTGTACTCCTATCTGTGTTGTAATTTGGGTTTCATGTAGCTCAGTTGGTACGCTGCAAAAAAACAATCAGTGAAAAACTGGCGGCGGTGGTTGCTGGAATTCTACCATAAAAAATACGGTAACAATGTTTTTGCTTCACAGTGAAATACCGTCATTTCATTAACTGATATAATGTTAGCATACCAATCTATTAAAATACTGAAATCTGTTTTATACACTGAAATGCAGGTGGTGATGAGAAAGTCACATGATGAACCAAAGCCTCACAAGTAGCTTTTATAAATGAAATATGCAATAATCATTAATTAACATAACATGTAACATACAACCATAACAATCATAACTGATAAGTTAACTGATAAATGCGGAGAAACAGATTTTAAAGAAAAAAAAAAACGTCAATTTAAGTCAGTTTGTTTCATTACATTAGTGATCATGGGTTCAATCCCAGAAAATGTTAATTTTACCCAAAATGTATATGCACTATAAATTATGATTTTGCACTATTTCTGTAAGTGGTAGGTTTAGGGGTGGGTTAGGTGTGGTCATTCGTATGAATTAAACCTATTAAAATATGTACGAACTACAGTGAGATCGGAGTAAAAAAAGTCCACACATTGCATTTAAATAAATACACATTTTGATTTTGATGACAGACGCAAAACGTAAAATAGATTGTAAGGCTCCTGACCTAGATTAACCAGCTAAATGTTCTTGTTGTCAACAACCTTGAACTATTAATTCTGCCGGTGCACAAGCCAGACCTGCATAAACCAGCTCGGACAGTCACAGAAACTCATTTACAGCGAGGTATGCTTTAATGCACACCGTGAATAATTTGAAACGTTAAAAGAGACATGTTCCTTCCTCATGGAAATGTTGAATTTGGTTTCTCGCCTTCCAATTCCATCTTCAAAACAATGCTGTGAATATTTAAAACATTAAACCTGAAGGTCCTTGCCGCACTCTCATCTCCCGGTGACAATATATGAAATCTACAAGCCATGAAATCAAATAATAAAGGCATGTGGCCTTCAAGACAGGCTTGTTAAGAGCACATTTCAAAAATTTGCACCGGAACTTGCACAATATTCCTGTCGAAACCCATCCTATACGCTTGCTAACCTATTTTTGATCACATCAAGAGCAACATGCATTATGTGTGACAGAGCATTGCTTTCACAGAGCTGGTGTCTCCATTGGCTTTGCCATGTCTTAATATTTGTTTCTAAGCT
Organism: Enteromius anoplus; assembly: GCA_032359395.1. Taxonomy (NCBI): domain Eukaryota; kingdom Metazoa; phylum Chordata; class Actinopteri; order Cypriniformes; family Cyprinidae; genus Enteromius; species Enteromius anoplus. The sequence goes on along the minus strand of JAUMHG010000062.1, from coordinate 4,126,433 downwards.
ACAACGTCCAGTCCTCAAATAACACGACCAAGACAAAGCAAGGTTGGAACTACAACCAAGGTCTTTTCTTCCACTTTGAGCCTGCTGTCTATAACCAGTTAAAGGCATGCAAACTTATCACATTAACGAGATTGTGTGCTCTGTGCATCTTTAAAAAGGTTAGGCATTAATAATAAATTAGTTGGACTTCAGGCTTTATTGGCACACGTCGTCCTTGACTAGCGCTTTTGATTGTAATCATTCACCTGCCCTTCACTGAAACTTCAGAAAAATCACCCATGATATAATAGATGCGGTGCTAAAGGGTACTGCTTGCAAATGGATCAAAAGAGAGGAGTAGCCTCTCATATCGGGACATGACATGACCATAAGCTAAAAGAACCAACGCCTCGATAGACTCGATAGATGACGATCTATCAAATCAATTCTCTTTCCGGCTCTGACTGCATTTCATAGGGTTACGGGGCAATCACGTCACGTTATGAACGGACGACCCAAAAAGACTTTTCAGATGAGAACTGAGGTGAGCTAATCTCAGACTAAAAACCCAGGTAAACAACTAATATATATATATTTTTTTTCATTAGAGTATTGGATTGTTTGTAGTGTGATCAGCGTGTGCATACGTATATACTAGGATTACTAGTGTTTTTTTTTTAAATGAACGAAATGAAAGATATGACTTGAAAAAAGATTTGTTCATTTTGCTGAACGAGACTCAAATGAACGAGTCTGTAAGATGATCCGAACTTCGATAGAAAATCAATATAAAACAGAGGGTGCGAAGCTAGTTTGGTTGCATTAACAAAGGCACTCGCTCACTGGTAACCTAGCAATGTAGGGAGTGATACGCCAACAGCCAATCGTGTAACAGTATCAGTTTGGTTGCGCCATATCGTTGTCTCGCGCTGGTCTGCTGGATTCCTCTTCATAAGCAGAAGATGAGTGCCGCAGCGAGCGAGAAAATAAAAGAGGAAAAGTCAGCTCGCGAGTATGGCAGTTTAAGTATGGAAATTAAAAGTCTGAGCGAAGTCAGACCAATGTCGTTTGCAAATTATTCAAGACCGTTGTCCCCGTCAAGACCACGAACTTGATGTCCCACTTTAGCTGCGCTCACCCTTTGGAGCACAGCCGTATTCAACCAAGAACATCTGTAGCTGCAGCACCGCTCAAGCAGCAGACCACCGTGGAGAGGTACTCTACATCAGTGCCTTATGACAAAGAATCTAAATGGTACAAACATTTTTGGTACTCAAAAATTATTTGAGTTTTCAAGGGTTGTTGACATTTCTGTCTTAATAACTGAGGGGATTGTGATCCGAGGAAGGTTACGTTTAAAATAAAAATGTTTAAATGTAATATTTTTCTCCTGGTCCTTATACTAGCACTCACGTGCTTTCAACAAATTGTTCTAGTTTATTACAGTACATAACAATAAAATGTACCAAACCCCTATAGCGGCAAGACAGAATCCAATTTATTTTTGGTCTACTGTAAGTATTCAACGTATCGAAAATGACAAACATGTCCTGGGAGTTGGTATAAAGTTACGTTGCAGTTTTTAGAAAAACAATCCTACTATTCTCTGATTGCAGTCACTTTTGGAAGCTTTTCTTGGTGTGTCTGATTAAATTTGAGGTCTCTTAGGATGTGTGACATGACTTTGCCCTCACTTTTCACCTTGCTCTATCTCTTATTGCTCGCTTTCTTTCTCACACTTACTCTGTTCCTCGCTGTTTTCGGATAAAGCAGAGGTTGGTGCCGCTCGTGAAATGCTCTACTTCCCCCTGACACTTTTAGAAATGGCAGTGACAATTCATAAATATTCATGTTCCACCACAGCTTCATTGTGCTGCACATCTACAGGGCTGATAGAGAGAGAGCTTTTCTATTAGCCACCTTTCTGCTCAAATAATGTTGGCTTCTAAAGAGAGGCATTTTGAAAACTGGCTACATGGGCACCTCCTATCAAGAAAGACAGGAAAGAGACGGAGAGAGGCCGTGAGGAAAGGACAGAGAAAAAAGTGAGTGAGTGAGTCAACAGGGTGATTGAGCGAGCGGACTGAAATGAATTGCTTGATAAAGAGGAACACTCACTTCTGCAGTTATAATCGGTTATGCTCATGTAGTGCCCTTTGTCAGAAAAACTTTGCTGCTTTGAGTTAAAATGGGTTTAGAAGTTAAGGGATAATTCGCCTAATAATGAAAATTCAGATGGATCTATAGATCAGACAGAGAGATCATCACATGCTTGTAAAGCGCTTAGGGTGTATAGCAATACACAATAAAAAGCTGGATAAATGCCTCATTCATAGATGGATAGCTGGTCTTCCAACCTGGCCCTGTTTTAAAGGGGTTTTAAAGGCTGGTCTTAGTGTTAGAGACCAGCTAAAACCAGTTACTTCCACCTTAAACCGGCTAAGACCATCAAACGTCTAGGTTACTATCGTAACCCACGTTCCCTGAAGGAGGGAACGGAGACGTTACATATGGGAACTCGCCAGA
>JAUMHG010000062.1:4085569-4096972 GCA_032359395.1 Enteromius anoplus | reverse complement strand
TATATATACATATATGTGTGTGTGTGTGTGTGTGTGTGTGTCTCAGTAAAATATATTACTAATTTAATTATAAAAATACATAAGTTCAAAATTCTATAAAAAATATAAAAATACAAAATCACATAAATGTTATATACAGTAAATATGTTAAATAATTTTTAGGTGAATCGGAAAAAAACCCAAAAAACCTCTGCACTCCTAATAATTGCACAGAAGTGGCAGAGAGTGCACATCCATGTGCGTATAGCTGCTTGTTTGTGTCTGGATTTCAGAAAATACATTTGGATTAACGTGCCCTTGACCTTACAGGTAATCAGGCTGTTTACTCGGCACAGAGGGAATTCAGAGCGTGTTTCCTTTTATAGCATGCAGCAAAAGATGGCACCTTTCCAGAGTCTACATGATAAAGAGCTGTGATTCACACAACATCACCATTACTGTACAGTATGCTTTTCATATTTACAGTATATGCACTTAAATGTGTATATTCGCTTGTGCACGTCAAGTATAAGAGAGAGAGAGAAATATGTACATTTCTTATGGGGCTGGCTAGCTGTTATAGTCTGGCGAATAAATGATTGAAGTATTAGAAAGATTGCAAGAAGAGCTGTGAATATTCCAGCTAAACACCCACACGCTCAAATATAACCACTTTCATACAGCCAATCAGTCATGTGTGTGTGCCCGGCTCTGCTGTGCTGAAACAGTGTGTGCCTTTCTGACATTTAATCAAGACCACGGACGCTAAATGAAGCCAGAATTCTCCACTAAAAGACTTGATGACACAGTCAAGTCGCAAAACTTCACATACATCGTGAATAAAAGGTCCAGTTGGTCTTGGTTAAAACTTCTACAGATTAATCATTCCTTCTCGTATGAAGTTCGTGATTTCTGTAGTGATGGCTGTTTAACGCAGACAAAAAGCAATAGAGACCATGAGGGAAAACTCACCATCATTAATTCATATGATGTGATGTGAGTGCATGATGATGTGATTATGGCTCTGCAGCAATTCAGCATGATGATGATAATTTCATGATCATGTTTCTAGATGCCACAATTTCCATTTTCTGTCATTTTGCTGTTAAACTTGTTCGTCTGCTTGGCTGTTTTCTTTGTTTTGTTTTTTGTCATTTGTATAACAAGCTCTTGACGAGATCTCTCTGGTTTATAGTTCATTTCTGTACTATTGTTCAAAGGAAGAAAATTCGTAATTTAAAAGAATTAATAATTAAAACTGTAATATTGTCATAAAATATAATTTCTATTTAAAAATAAATGCTGCTCTTTTGAGCATTGTATATATCAAATAATATATTTAATATAAGATACATAATATAATATATTTTTTAACACTTACTATAAAAAAAATATTTCTTAAGCAGTGAATCAGCATATTAAAATGATTTCTCAAGGATTATGTGACACTGAAGACTGTAATGATGCTGAAAATTCAGCTTTTTTTCACAGTAATATATAAATTAATAATATAAAATTATTTTAAAATAAACAACAGCTATTTGAAATTGTAATAAAATGTCACAATATTACTGGTAATGCAAATAAATGCAACCTTGAGTGAGATGTCTGGTAAAAAATAAATAAATAAATAAATAAATAAATATATAAATAAATATATTCTTTCTTCTTTTAAACCACATACAAACCCCCACAAAACTCATTTTTACAGTGTCTAAACTTTAAAGTGAACTCAAAGGTAAGTGTATCTTTGTCTGGAGCTGTTTAGTGACAAATATCACACAAAAACACCTATTAATTAAGGTAGCAAGCTGTTGTGTACCAAACCAACCGTACGTTCTCACTCTGTTTTAACCCTAAGATTTGTGCCTAGCTCCAGATGTTCTTTTTGACACTCAGTCTGCCTGCGAAGCTGTCTGTTAAACGCTACACATCCTTACTTCAATCCTCTATTAGCAACACTTGTCAAGCCTACCTCTGTGGAAAATGCGCCTCCTCCAGAATACTGTCCTTTAACCGTTCACAACTGCCAACAGCCAAGACACTTAACCCTTGTTCACTTCAGAATTGCTTTAAGGCAAGAAATAAAACCCCGTGAAACTCATTTCACAAGCTGTCAAAGTTTTTAGCTGCAAAGCACGACCGAGTCCAGAGGAGGAGATTTTGGTCGTCCTGTCACAAATCTAATTTTAGTTCAGCTCTCCCGTTTGATACACACTCATAGTTTTCTGAAGCACTTTACACTAGCACATACAGCTCTTTCCTGTCATGTGTCCACAGACAATGTTAAAACTATTTTTTAAAGGAACTTTTCCTCAAGATGCCAGAAGATATTTCAAATCAAATTTCATACTGAAGATTGTCTATCTATGCAACCAGGGAATACTGTAATCAAAGGTCTCCAGTGTCTTATTAATTCTCTGTCATTTCCCACTTTTTCAGTCTCACAGAGAGAGATAATTGACATAATTAAGGATACGGGAGCTTAAACGTGTCAGAAAATTGAAGCCATCAACTGCCAACAGATTGTGCATTTCACCTGATGGTTCAAAAAGGTTGACTAAAATCCATTGTTGTGTTTTTTAAAATGCCCTTTAATTCATTTAAATTCAGCCTTTGTTCCATTTTTTAATGTTTAATGATGTAGATTTATAATAAGTTATTTTTTATAATAATATTATTAGTAAATATTATATACTGGATTAATATTTTGTATATACATAACTGGTCAAAAGCCATTAACTACAGGTCTTTTTTAATTTAATATTATTATTATTATTATTATTAAACATAAGTATCTTATATTCACCTTGGCTGCATTTTATTTAATCAGTAAAAGTAGTGATTCTGTGAAATATCATCACAATTTCAAATAATTCATAACTCATAATTCATAAGTCATAATTATAGTTTCACTAGTTCCCACTACCTCGGCGATAAAATAGCTTGTTTGGCGAACTGTCCGGGGGACAGGCAGGGAGCCCACCGGCTAGTGTTAACAGATGCTCGGAGCCCAGTCTGGTCCCCTCGTGCCCCCCGAAGGAAGTGGAGAACTCGGCAAAACGAGGAACCTTTCGCGAGGGTCGGCTTTAGCTCGGGTGGCAGAAGGGGAGGTGGAGGAAGACAAAAAACACAGAAGCCGAGGATAGGGAGTGAGCGGTATTTAAGGCGGAGGAGGAGAGATTCGCAGGATTATCAGTAATAAGGAGATTGGTGGCAGCTGCGATCGTTCGTGCATGCTCCTCCTGAAATTCGATTAATTGCTTAATCGTCATTAAATAAATTGTTATATAATTTTCTGTTTTGACACACACACACACACACACACACACACAAATATATATTTGATCAATTCAGTTCATTCTTGGTAAAAAATAATAATAATAATTTATTCGTTTTTTGCATATTAGAATGAATGACAAATCAAATTTAAAAAAATAGCTTTGCAATCACAAGAATAAATTGTATTTTTTTAACAATTGCTAAATACAAAAAAAAAAAAAAAAACTGTATTTATGATCAAATAAATGTGGTCTCAATAAGCATGAAAGAAAACATTTGAAGAAATCTTCCAAACATTTGAGGTAGTGTATTAAAATAGAAAACAAAACACACAGTATTAATTATTTTATATATGACATTATTGGTGCAGTCAAACAATCAAGAGACTGTTAATTGTATACAAAATAAAAATTGTATATACAATATATATGTGTGTGTGTGCTGTGTATATTTATTATGTATACATAAATACACACATACAGCATTTATTTTGAAACATTTTTTACATGTATACATTTATATTTATATAATTTATATAATATAAAAATACATTTAATATATAAACGTTTTATTTTTCTGTGTACAGTACACGCATATATATTGTGCAAACAAAAACTTTTTTTTGGATGTGATTAATCGTTTAACAGCACTAATAATTATATATTAAGCATTTTAATAGCTACATTTTAATAACAACTTTTAATAGTTTAATTAATTGGATCTCTATTAAAAACACGTTTTCTCCATTAGATTCAGATGATCTTGTGATGGACAGCAGTGTGTTGTCAGCTGAGTTTAAGCTAGGAGGAACAAATGAAGGTGAGAGGATATCCCATCTGAGCCTGAAAACTAAGACTCAGTCACTCACAGAACTGAGCCTTTCCCTGCAATCACCCCATCTTAAGGCATCTTCAGTTAAGTTACTAACTTGTTTTTCAATCACATCACTTTGCTGGTCTCTATTTCTGAGTATCAGCATAAGATCAGCATAAGACCTAGAACCACCGCTGGAAAATGAAAACTCTAAGTGACCAACAGTTAATTTCAGCAAAGAACAAAAGATTAGCGAGAAAATACAGAAATTGTAAGCTGTTCAATACATTTAGTCTCAAACAACACGTTGACATGCATGCAAAAAAACACTTTAGATTTTCTTATAATATGAATTTATTTTGGCCTGCATATGCATTTGTTAAATGACTCCCAAACGATTTGTTTAACATTCATTTTCCCAAACTCCTCCAACGATTGATCTGTTTCATTTAAAGCAGTGTTTGTGGGCTTTTACCACTCCAAAAGCGACACATAGTGGTAAAGAAGAAATTAGCATTTTTATTCACACCAACACAAAGAGATTTAAAAATGGACTGCAATATGCTAATGTTTCATTTTGACATCATGAAATAGCTTGGGGCTCATTTTTTTTAATGATTTCAACGATTCAGAGTCGACTCTTTCTTTTGAGAGACAATAACTTTATATAAACATTTTTGAAAATATCTTCATGGAACATGATCTTTACTTAATAATTTGACCCGATCGTTTTGACCCATACAATGTATTTTTGGCTATTGCTACAAATAAACCCCAGCGACTTGAGACTAGTTTTGTGGTCCAGGGTCACATTTATATTCTATCCTCAAATTTTCTCCAAAAAACCTGAAACAGATTCAGGAAGTTGCAATAAAATCCATAATACTCCTTTTGGATCTGGAGATGAAGGAAGCGCTTGCCAGTTTTGTGTGCATATCAGACGTTCCAGGAACATCTGAGACTACCATGTTCCCTTCTACTTTCACACACAATAGACAAAAAAACATGCATGAAAAGAAAGAAAAAAATAAAACAGTTCCAATGCCTTGCAGTCAGTTAAAAACCACCATATGGGAGAGGTGAAATAAAAAGAAGTTGAAAAATCAAGCTTAATATGCATGAGCCACTGCACTTGCGAGAGTAGAGTGAGAAAAGTCAGTCGACGCAATTCTGCATCCCTGCAAAAGCCAGCTGCAGTCTAAATCAAAGAGCAATCACTGTCCCCGACCCGCTGAACAAATGAGAACAATACCCAGCCCTGATTAGGGAGAGCATTTGAGGCTTAAAATGGCGGGCCGTGATTGCAAAAGAGGTGTCAGTTATCCAATCACTTAGCCTTTACCTCTGCAGGTATTTAAGAGGAGGAGGAGGGGGAATCAAGCCGGGAAAAGGGCATAAACAGCAGGCAGATATGGAGGGTGTTAATGAAGATTGAGTCACCGTGGCGGTACGGCTCCTGTCTGTGGAGATAAAAGTCTTTCAGGCTGTGCAATCGCGGTTTCTGTAAGCGTCTAGCAGATGTGGGATAACGTTTGTCTTCCTGTTCTATGATCTGAGCTGGGTTTGCTGTGCGGGATTAGATGGAGAGATATACATCAGGTCTCTCCCATAGAGGTACTGTAGTTTGAAAGCTGATAATTAGCCCAAACCATCATGGTTTTTCCAACCCCAGAATGATTCGACAGATGATGAAACATCCTTTGAAAAATAGCGGACATTGTCTTAGTGAAAGATCTTGGCCTGCAACAAGAACTCTGTTCCTTGAAGAAACTTTCCCAACAGGATATCCCTTTGAACGCAAACCATTAACAAGACAGCTTGAACAAAAATAGATTCCTCTCTGCAAAAAAAAAAAACGGATGCTATTGTATCAGCATCCTAATGGAATCATTTCTTCAAAGCGCTCCTTTTTGCATATCTAAAGCTCGCTAGTCAAATAAATCCTTTCTTTTTCCTTCACAAACCTCAGCGCTTTTAGCATCTGCTGCTCATTAGCTTCTAGCAGCTGTATGCGGGGAACCGTCCGCCGCGTTGAATCCCAGGAAAAGAGCTGGCGTTGTTGTTCGCCGATTATTTTTCTGGCAAATGGCGGGACGGAGGAACAGATTGGTCAAGTTGATGACTCCATCGAGGTTAGTTTACAAATGGCACCATCTCTCTTGGGTCTATATATTTTTCCGTTTCTCCCAAGCGGCCCTTCAGATCCGGTTTAAAAACCCAAGCCAAGTGTTTGGATGGATGAGCTGGAGGAAGCGAAGCGGAAAAGCAGGAGGCTTTTAAAAAATGGATGCACCAAAAGGAGCTGTCTCTATTTTAAAACAATGACAGCTCTCCTTAGTTGACTCAAAGCATCTAATAAACAAGAACACGCCATCCTGAAAAACAATGTGTCCAGAGAGAGTCACATGCTTTCTTTCAGGCCTCTGAGTCATCTATATTTTACAGGGTCCCAAAACCAAGGAACAAAAGGAGTGAGGTAAGACTTAAAATGAAATCTGGGCTGCTGAAGGCTTATTTTAGCCTAAAAACTAGACTTGTGCAGAGGTGCGAAGTTTCAGTCACGCCAATCCTGCTTCTCCAGGATCCCCAGGGAGTCTGATTTAAGCCTCATCATCGTTTAAAGTTCTGCTTAAGGAACATCCATGTATTCTGGGGTAATCTTTGAAATGTGTTATCTGTCAGTCGGGTTTCTTTAAGAAAGGCTCTAGATTCTTGTTGTTGGATAGCTTTATAGTCTCTCTACTGTGCTGTATGCAAAGTGTGAAGCTTTAAAAAACGTTGCTATGTGTTACGTGCAAGATTTCATATTGAACCCTTCTTATATTCAACAAAGGAAATACCATGGTTAATAGTCCTCTTTGAACATATTTGTCATTTTTTTTGTATTGGTGAAGGCTAAGACTGTTGTAGGTTGGTTGCATTGAATTCAGTCACTATTGAAATAGAGCAGATATACAAAAAGGAATAAAAGCAAACAAAATGGCTTTTTCAAAATTGGTTTGTCTGCAAAAGAAAACCTGGGATGAGCTACTGATGTGTAAAGTTAAAATGAATTGGATTAAAGTTTGGTTATGCATTTCAGGGTTAAATATATCGAAGTAATTAACCAGTGTGTAAAAATTAATACTAATAGTTGGGTCACTATGCATAAACCACCATATAAAAACGCATGGAAAACCCAAGATCTAACCAAAAAAATCCATGCAATTTTGCAGTAAGATGCAGTTAATTGTACAGTTTTTAGAAGTAAAAAAGAACAAACACACTTGTCGTGTGTTCCATATGGGAAATATCACCCTTCGAAGAGCATATTTGAGTGAAAACTATCATGGCTGCCATATTAAAGGGTCGTTCCAAACTGAAGACACCTGATGATGGTTTGTTCTATTCAAAAATATGTGCCCTGCAAAGAGGACATCACCAGATATTCCACCTTGATTCCAGTTCAAAGCGAACTTATACATACATTTCATTGAAAGTGCATTTAATTGTATGAGACGTAATTTAAAGCATTTATTTACAGCACAACCTGTGAATTAATGTTCTGAAGTGACAGATTTCCCCTGCTCATGGAGAAGGGGGAAATGAACACTGTGTAGGGACCATGTCGATCGGAACACAGTTCACGCACAGAGCTCTCTTCAAACAAGCTGATAATCAGAATCAGGTAAGTTATCAATGAGACATACATTGATATGTATATGATATGGATTGAGAACCACCGTCTTTCAACCCTTGAAAGCTCTCACTCCGGATTGGGGCCTAGAGATGGGCCCTTCCAAATGGATTGAAGGGTCTGTTAAAAACAGTAAACTGATATTCCCAGAAATTAAAACTAAAAATATCAAAAATGAAAACAAACAAATAAATAAATAGTATAATACTAAAACAACACGGCCCTAACACTTCTTACTCTCCATCTGTTTTCTCGCACTTTCTTTGCAGGAGCTGGAGAAGTTGGGAAGAGATCCAGATCAATTATGTGCACAGAGCTGACTGAGTCACTGAATTGATTTTGATCAGCACACATTGGGAATCGGAGGGACAAAAAAAAAGGATAGAAAAGAAAATTCTATAATTCTAGTGGCCTGGTTGTTTGTACATTGTTTTTTTCTGGTCAAGAGCTGAATTATTATTTGGTGGAGAGCTGTATGTGCAGCTTCTCTGCTGATAACAGAAAAATACTATATTTATGTGTAGAGGAAGCTTCTTGATTACATCCAGTGCAATGCTGTCACAACCGGCAAGCGGGAGAAGGTCAAGAAACATGTAATTATGAGTTTGATAAAGACATACTTGTAAACTTTTACACTAATCACAGTAATTCAGACATAACATGAGCACACCTTTAGTCTTTTCACATCAGTTAAAGCTTCTCTTAACACTAATAAAGGGTATAACCCTTTTTTTTTTTTTAAGACCGACTAGATTTTATAGAATAAGAGGGAGGAATGTGAAAGTCTGCGAGTACTCTATAAGAAAGACACTCAGGGGCCTGTGATTGCTTTCTTTCTATGAGCAGGTACAGCGATATTGTTCTTTACAGTTATTACACGCCTCTCTGGAATGCTTGATTCTGATTGGTCAGTTGAGACATTTACAGGTTCGTTCTTTTCGAATAATAACCGCTCCAAAGTAATAACGCATAGCCGGTACTACTTATGTTTAAAATCCCTCCGCGCCAACAAAGATTACCGTTTGGCGCCATCCTGTGACAAACACTGGACAACATAAGGTGCAATAATGAACTCAAATACATCCGTTGTTATATATTCATATGTAGATGTTATAAATTGCCTCCGCTTCGCGTCGGGTCCTGATCACACTGTCGGGGCTTATTTCTGCGATAACTACCGGCTGCCTGTACATTATCACTTACTTAAATGATGTTTAATTCAAAAGTGAGGAGGAAACATGTTGGAGACATCCATATGGATCAGAGCAATATCACACATTGGGATGAAAGGAGCTTCAAAACATACGTCAGGAGAAGCAAAGAAACATAAAACCGGCCAAACCTGCAATTCAGGTCAGATTAATTTATAATGGGTTTTCTTAACCGTAAAATGAATCTTTAAACTGCATTCAGACATCTTGAGGTTTACTACTATGTAGCAATGCATGCTCTGCTAAAATGTAAAAAAAAAAAAAAATAGGTTCTGAAATTGGGGCAAATAATGAACAGTGTAAATGTGTTCTTGAACTATAGCAGCACACAGAACAATCTGTACATTACTCAACATTCAGTCAAAGTGCAAGCAGCACAACATAGCATAAAGAGAACAAAATGTCTTCTAAATGCCAACATAAGAAAATATAAAACACTTACAAATCACTAACAAAACAACACATGAAACAACCCTTTAACATTTACTGTACCCATCCAACCCCATTCCTAAAGGAATCAAGCACAAATGTAAACAAATTGTTTGTTTTTAAAACTCAGAATTCAGAGGGAACAAGTCAGTATTGCCAGATTTCTAAATGCATGAGAGAAAAATAGCAAAATCCCAATATTTAAATGCAGAATTCATAGGAAAAAAGCTAAACCGTGAAATTAAAATGCAGAATTCAGAGAAAAAAGTCAGTATTGTGAGATTAAAATAAAAAAATCAGAGAAAAACAACAAAACCATGAAATTAAAAAGCAGAATTCAGAGAAAAAAGACAGTATTGTGAAATTTAAATGCAGAATTCAGAACAAAATAATTAGATTTAAATACAGTATTAAGAGCTGTGAGATGTAAACTCAGAATTGTGAGGGAAAATAAGTCAGAACTACAAGATAGATAAATTACATTATCTAATGACCTTAATTTAGTTTTGAATTCTTGGCAAGAAAAAAAGAATAGTGAGAGACACATTTAGAATTCAGAGGGGAAAAAAGTCATCATCGCAAGATAAAAACTTGCTAATAGAATGTTAAGGATTTTTTTTTTTCCCCGGTTAGAAAACCAAAATAAAGTCTGAATTGTGAGATAAAAAAATACTAACTATTTATTCATTTATTCATTCATTGATTTTATTCCATGGTGAAAAGGGGCTTCCATACAAACCTATATGAATTTGTTTTGTTGTTTGGACCCCACTGATGTTTAAAATATTTTTTTAATTCATGCAGTTTTAAAGTTAAAATGTTGCATTTTTAGAGTGTACCTAAACAGGTCTGTGGTGCCGTCAGGTCACTCGTTCGATTCCAGTGTTGAACATGACCTGGGAACGCTTAGGATTTCAAAGTCCTGTCCCTACATCCTCAATAACACACTCCGCTCCAGCTAGTTCTTAATTGCAGTTTTCTATAAACCTGCCCTGGAGGTAAAACAAGAGCTTTGAATAATTTATCGAAGCGTGTCAGACAATTTAGAAGGGGTTGTTCATTTAAAATTTAGAATCAGAAGACTCTTTTCATTAACCTCCTGCCAAACGACCACAGAATTGTAATTAAGAGATGAGGCGCGGCTGATTGGCAAGACTGACATTCGAAAGGAGAAACAAGCTGACGAGAACGGAATATTTTCTTGTTGTACTCACAGCCCAATACTTAAGGGATAAGAAATCAATGAAACAAATTTCCTCCCACATGCATATAGAGGGAGATGCAGTCATAATTACTCCAATTAAGAATTCTGCACAGAATAGGGGGGTGTTTGAACACTAGGTAAAACATGAGGTTACTGTTAAGTCCACCATCATGAAGACACTGCCACTCTAGCTGGATCTCCTGACCTCCCTCTATCAGGGGAACAGGATACATTGCACAAGCAATTGTGATGAAAGAGACCGCTAGCGCTTACTGTCTTTATAAATGCACATCTCTGCTGAGAACGAGACACCTCTGCTGTTTAATTACTAGCAGTGCTTGTTCTAAATGGGTGAATATCACGAAAACATGTCCAGGTCACACATTCTGCCCACAAAACGAGGTACTCGTGGCATCTACCAGCAGGAGTAATTAAACCACACTAACCAGCAAAACTCTTAGACATGTTTTTACATTTACAGTTTTACAATGGCATATGCTTTTATCTAAAGCCAGTTGTCAGTCTATGCATTTCCTTGGAATCAAACTCATAACATTGGCTTTGCTAGCATAATGTAATAATTAGGTTTATTTTATTTTATATAATTTTATTTTGTATATATGAACGTTTAAATAAAACAGTAGTAACAAATAAATAATTATAAATATATATATATATATATATATTTTTATTTTTTATTTTTTATTTTTTTATTGAATTAATAAATTATAAACTTATAAAAAGAGAGAGTGAGAGATAACAGCAGTCTGAATTTTATTTTTTCAAGCTGAGTTCTATTTTTGTTTTCA
>JAUMHG010000062.1:4039303-4051245 GCA_032359395.1 Enteromius anoplus | reverse complement strand
GAAGAGCTCCTCTATAGGGTTCAGGAAAGGGGAGTAGGGTGGCAGACAGAAGTTTACAGTAAAAAGTGGTTACTGTTGGTGGTGAACCACTCTCTGGAGGATGGTGTTGTTGGCGGTCCAGGAGGATGCCTTTTAGCTCCTCTAGGAAGGTAAGGAGATGTTGGGTGTTGTAAGACCAAAGGACAGCATGCCGGTGGACTGAATGCCCTGATAATGGTGGCCACGTTGAACCTACTCCGAGTTGGACGGACTCTTAGTCCTGCTTCAGCCATTGGCATGCCATGGACAATGACATGGTCAATGACTGCAGCTCGCATCTCGTCCATAATGATGGTGCGAGGTTGTCTTTCTCTCCCTTCTGGACCTTCTCCTCTCCCTCGTTGGCCTGCTCCTCTTTTTCCATGGCCAGCTCTTCTCCTTCCTCTGACTCGAATTTCTCTTCCCCTGACTCGGCCTTCATCCATTGTGTTTGTTTGGAATCTTCAGCAACCTGTGCACTCTGAACTTGCTTTTATACATGTGGTCACAGCATTAGAAACAAGTGTCTACAATTTTGAGTGGTTGTGTGTAATGAATTGTGCCAGGTGTGTTCATTGTGTTCAAATATTGCTGACTGTGGCAAGCATTTTGCATCACATGAGCTTTCATTTAAGAATACTGTATGAGCATTGTTCTTTTGCTACTTGTGTTTTAGCAAGGAAAAATGTGTTTAGATTTATGAGAACGGAGGATTGTGTTTTTTGAATTGTGTCTTCATGTGAAATGTGTTTATGATATTGGAAAATTTTGGCTAGATTTAGTAAATGCGTTTAGGCAACTGGTCATTTGGTTTAGAGGATTGGCTTTTGTGTTTTAGCATTTGAGAAAAACTGTAACAGTCATTTAATTTTTATTTGTTTTATTTTATTTTATATATTTTTTTCTATATCACTTTAAATCTTTTTTATTAGAAATTTATTTTGCTAACTTAAACTAATTTATTTCAGTTTGTTTATTTATTTGAAATCAAAATTTTAAAGCAGCATTTTTTACATTTCTGACATTTTCATTCTTGCATTTTATTTTGCAGTTGCAACTTTGTTTCTCACAACTGAGATTTTATATCTCACAATATCACGGTTTATATTATATTATCACAATGTCACTTTATGTCTAACAATAAGCCTTTTTTTCTCCTCCTAATCTGGCTTTATATCTTATATTTTAAACTTTAAAAGCTCCCAAATTATTACGTACACTCTAACTCTTACCAACTTACCAAGTGCACTGAAGCTTGTTGATCTGTGACAAGGTCTGCCCCGGATTCAGCTAGCGATTTCTGCTTCGCTGAAATGTCATGATCCTCTTTGCACAGATGAGAGTGTGACCTGTGTTAGCCAGAGGCACCAGCAGAGCCCTGAGAGCCTGCGTCCTGACCAGAACACTGTACACAAAGAAACCCTGCGCTGATGCTGCCAGCCAAGCGGATGTCTATAAGAGAAGACACATCTTGAAAAACAACTCTAGGAACAATAATCTGTGTCTTGCACTTTGACTATTTCAGGTCAAAGAAGATATTCTCTTACTGCTGGACTCACACTAGACCGAAAACAGAGCTACATGCAGAAGAAATGTCAGTATTACAAGAGCAGACTAGTTTCGCCTCAGCAGTCAAAAGCAGTACTTATTTATTATTCATTGTGATCATGTTCTTGTAGCAGCTGGGAAAGACAAATTTCATCATGCAGAAGCATTAGAACATAGATAAGGACAAATTAAAAGGTCAATTACAGTAAAGCCATATTAAAAATGCATTTTAATTAACCAGTTGTTTTTAAGTTGTATTTTTGTAATATTTCAAATCATTTTTTCTTTCTTTTTTTTTTTTTTTCATCTATTTCAAGTTTGAGTAATTTTGTTGGGTGTTTTTGTCTTCTTTTTTTATCAGTAGACTTTTTTTTTTTTGTACAATTATACACTTTTTTTACATTTTTATTTTATTTTTAGAAATATTGGCATGGGAAATAGACCATTTTTTTTACAAAAATAAATAATTTTTAACACTATAAATGTATTTATGGTCACTTGTGGTCAATTTAACGTGTCCTTATGGAATGTATTTTGTTCAACAACAAGAACAAATCTATTGAATGGAAATGTAGATGGTACCTTGTATATGTTAGTATGGTGAGGTGTCACACAGAGTGCTCCAATGTGTCAGAAGTGCCCTGTGTTGTGATGCTCCAGGGTTAGTTCAAAGAACTGTCAACGGTGTTCAGAACAAGCCAGCTTGGACATTTTTCCCAGCCCTAGTGGAATTTCAACATGCCCAATTTAATTACAGAGATGCTTTATCTGTGTTGCGGATTAACCTTCTCTGAACCGCCCCATGTGCATTGCGAGAGGTGAAGATTAGCATTGGACCAGGGCTAATACACTTTGGGCTGGTTTTGACGTCAATCCCATTAAGATCACTCCATATCTGGTTAGTGCAAAAATTGAGAAATAAAGTAGAGAGAATACCAATTAGCTTTTCTGTTTGACAAAATTATTAATTACACTTGTCCCAAGTTA
Source organism: Enteromius anoplus (assembly GCA_032359395.1). Taxonomy (NCBI): domain Eukaryota; kingdom Metazoa; phylum Chordata; class Actinopteri; order Cypriniformes; family Cyprinidae; genus Enteromius; species Enteromius anoplus. The sequence continues at coordinate 4,048,692 of JAUMHG010000062.1, read as the reverse complement.
AGCAGGGGAGCTTAAAAATCCCACACTGAAGGACACCCACTTTGAGCATCTGCCATTTGGATAAAATGTTTTAATGACAGACTTTTTCTGTCTTAAAAATTCTTGCCTTTCATCTGTGTATTTACACAAATGTGTTCAAATGAAGAGAATATCCCTTACAATCCAATACAAATACACTAATAATCAAAATGAGTCATGTATATACTTTTTTAATAATATAAATACTTTGGTTTAGCAAGGGTGCATTAAAATATTAATAATTGGATGTAAATGTTTCTAATATCATAATATAATTCTATTTCTTTTCAATTATGTTATTTTGAACTTTCTCTTCATCAAAAAACCTAAAATAACTTGAAAAAGTGAAAAAGAAAAAGTGTTTTAACTTAATTATTATCATTATTAGTAATATAATTATTTTTCTTTAACAAAAAATAAGTATATTAAAATGATTTCTGAAAGATCTGAGTACTGAAGAAATGATGATGAAAATTCAGCTATGCAACATTTATTTTTAAGCTTAAAAAATTAAGTTAAAAGTTAAGGTAAAAAAGAAAATACATTTTCAGCGAGGGTGCATTAAAAATGTTTTAAATGTTTATAATGTCACAAAATATTTCCATTTATTGTCAGTTCTGTTCATTTGAACTTTTTTATACATAAAAAAACTGAATGTAAAAAAAATCATAATTTCAACAAAAATATTAAAGAACAAAAACTGTTTTAACATTGCTAAACAATAACAACAACAAATGTTTCTTGGGCAACAGATCAGCATATAAAAAAGGGTTCTGAAAGATGGGACACTGAAGACTACAGTAATAATGCTGAAAATTCAGCTTTGCAGCACAGGAATAAATTACATTTTAAAATATATTAAAATAGAAAACACTTATTTTAAGTTACATAATATTTCATAAAAAAACATTCCCAATCTCAAACTTTTGAATACAAAACAGTGTAAATATTTGAAAGGTAAGTATATAACTAATTTTCAGTAGCATAAACAGAAGACAAACTGCCATTATAATTGGACTGTGGCTGATTTCAAATGCAAACAGCTCATTCTGAAACCAGCTAAACATATCACCTCATAATAAACAAGTTATCGTGATTACTTCCTGTCAGATCAACTGATATGGTCTGTGAATACTAAGGCAAACCCTCTTTCCAGACCCCAGAGCTCCCTCCTGACATCCCAAAGTGCTAGCAGGCAAATCGGCCACATCAGAGCACAACAGAGCATGCAAACATGGGCAGGCGTGCCAGGAATCCTGAGAGATCCCTTCTCCAGAGCCAGACAAAAGAAAAGCTGCAGTATTCTGGCTGTCCGGCCTAACAAGCATGCAGAAAACGTACAAGAGAAGCTCCTCGGAGGAGCTGGCAGCGCAACAAGGACCTGTGGAGCATCTTAAAGCACAGCGGCAGAAACACACACTCCTGTGAGCTGCTTCTGGCATTCTACTAGTTTCTTGCACAACACTCGAATTCATCAAAGACATAAATGTCAAACGGTTCAAATCGGCTAGTTTGCGAACAGTTACTTCATACGTTTGGTTCTAATCTGAAAGTCTGTGTATAAAATGTTTCTATCAAAAGAAAGAGTCTACTCTGAATTGAAACGAGGCATTTTTAAAACAAATTAAAATGAATAATTTTAGAAACGTAAGCATGTTGCTGCCCACTTGGTCTTTTCGCATTGGTCTGAATGAAAATGCAAATTCATTTTTTTTCATTCATAATGAGATTAAAATGACACCAATCAGACCAATCACCGCATTAGTGTCACGCAAATGAAAAGTTTGGAAAAACGAATCGTTATTTGGGAGTCAAAATAAATGTATATTATTATAAGACAATTCAATTGTTTTTTGATCTTGTATGCATGTCAACCTGTTTCTGGGGACTAAAAAATATGAGCATTTTAAGGAATTCAAACAATAAATACTATTTTGTGGCGTGAAATAAACATGATTGCACATCAGAAGGTATCTTATTTTTAACTGCAGGAACACGTAAATACACCATTTTTCATGTTTAACTCCACCAACTTTAATCTACTCTACTGACTGGTTTGTTTATCAGATAAAAATTTTGGATTTGGCGGTATATTGTTGGTTTAAGCAAAAAGATAATAACACATTTATGACCATATTGAGTTTATGTAAAAATTGGAAACTGCATTTTAGGACTTTTTAACATGTGATTTTTATATTTCTAAGCATCCAATGGATGTTGGTTGGAGAAATAAGTTTATGAAAATGTATTAGGAAAACATATGGAAACCTCCAGAAGTCAAAACTTTCTTCTCATTTCCACAACTTTCTGGCGCCAGACAGATAAGCATTGAACACAGATGAACACAACAGATGAATGCCCACATTTACACGTCAACGACGCCCTTTCAATGTTCAGAAATGTGGAAAACGAGAAACTAAACTGTGAATGTTAAAACTTTGACTAACATTATAATGTAAGTGAAGCTAAAAACAAAATGATTGAAAAGGCATAAAATGGCTACAGCAGCTGCCAGATCTGTGTGGTAGGATGCATATAACCTGACAGGCTGTTTATAGATTGCATAAATACAGCAAATATTGTTTCCAGGCTAGCATCTTAGAAGTCAGTACAAAGATCATTTGTCTACCTTCCTGTTTATTTCATTCTTGGCTATATTTCCTATGGACTGAGCCAGGATGACGGAGGAAAGCAGATGAGAGAATATCAATACCTTGATGGTGTATTTTGGTATGACACCAGACAGCAAACCTCAGCAGACAAAATAAAATGCATAATCTATGAAGCCATGATAAAAAAAAATAGTCTTTGTGAAGACCAAACCACAGCATCACTGAGTTAAAAATAAACTCAAGAGCATTCAACAGAACAATGTCAATGTTTGAGAATGCCATATACTGGTAAATGGTGCATTCTCATTTACATGTGGTATGGATATACATGCAAATCCTTATTCTTATTTATTTTTACCGTTGGATTGATTATTATTCTTTAAAGATACAAACTTAAAAAATTTATTTCCAGGTTTAGATTAAATATATTTAAAGATGTTCAATGCATAAAACGATAAGACAAGACCAACAAGGTCATAGGTCATGTTTGATTACCTTGAAATGCATGATAATGCGCAATACCTTGTATGCATGTAAGCGGGAGACTTATTTGCAGGTTTTTATTTATTTATTTATTTTGTTTTATTTTGAAGTTGTTGATCCTAATCTACAAAATAAGAAATCGAATCAAATCCTGTAGCTCAAATAGTAGAATTTAACTAGCAATGCCAAGATTTAATTATATATATATATATATTCGAGTTGCTTTATTTAAACATTCTTTATTTAAAAAAATAATAATAATAAAACTATATTTGCATGCCGTAATTAGTCAGTCAAAGATGAATGTGCAAGGACGAGTGTTCATACATGTTCTAAATTTGAATCAGATGTACTAATGCCATAACTGACAACGAGTTTGATAGCACATTAAGCAATTTATGAAATGACACATAATGAGCTTGTCACATCATTACACCTGGTGACATGCATAATGTCCCATTAATAGCCCAATAATTGATACAACGAGCACAGCACTTTAAGCTTTTCCAATCAACTCAAAACGTGCACAGTTCAACTATCAACAAGTACCTGCATAATATTTAGGCAGTAATTGACTAGTTAAAAATAAACATGACGATGTGTTATTAGCTCATGAAAAACAATCTAAATTGGGAAAGAGAATAGAGAGTGTGAACAATGAGTCACTTCATTATGTGTTTTTTTTTTTTCTTCTTTTATATACAGAGAAAATATTGTGCACCTAGAATTTCAAGTCACTGTTTAACACACTTAATGAGCTATGACACATTTTTATAAATGTATATCTCTATAACTCAATTTTAAGTGAGAGAACACCTCACCTACAATGTGGAAAACAGCACATTTCCAAACTCACATCACAGTTCATAATGACTGCCAATTAATCGTCTCAAACTTCCTAAACTCACAGTAAAGCAGTAAGAAAAGCAATGCAACCACCGAACGCTAACCAATGCAAGAAAAGCAACACAACACAAAAACTGATTTCTTTCAGGTAGTTGCCAACATGATTTAATTGCTCTAAAAATGGTCTTAGATGGTCATCACATTGCTCAAAACAACTAAATGTTCTTCATGCTGATATTGCACATACAGTATTACTGAATTTCAAAACAGGCTGTAGCTAATAAACTTGTCCGGGATGCACAATATTAAAATCTGCATACATATTTTAACCTTTGTATTACCATCTTTAAAATCTGACACTGTTAAATAAAAAATCTCAAAATGAACATCCATTCTTACTAGAGCTGTCAAATTATTAATTACGAAGGTTTTTGTTTGCATAATATATGTGTGTGTACTATGTATATGCATTATGTATGAATACACATACAGTACATGTACTATGCATATATTTCAGAAAAATATGTTGTGTTTATATATTAAATACATTAAATAAACATATTTGTTTATAATATAAATTATATTAATATATAGACATGTGAACACATGTAAATATTTTCTAAATATATATACTGTGTGTGTGTATTTATAAAAAAACAATAAATACACATAGAATACACACATATTAAACAAAAATAATATTTTGTATGCAATTGTAATGAATCGATTGACATAATTAATTTTTATACTCCTCATTATAAAAAATTCAAAAGCATTTAAAAGGACTGATTTTAGTGTTTCATTTTGGTTGTATTTATTACTTTGCATATATACATAAAGTTGAAAGATTGAGGCATATCTTATTTCTTTATATTATAATTTATTTTTAACATAATATTTATTTATTTATTGCATTTAAATGTAAACAAAAAATTATCAGTTGAACAGTTATTTATTTTATTGGATTTATTAAAAATCCAATTAATTTTAATAAAATGCATTGTTTTTCTGATCCATGGCCCTCATTTAAGATTTTTGGCTCTTTATATTCAAGGTTTGGGCACATCTGATTAAGACTATTTTAATAAAATAAAAAATAATTATACAAAAAACATATTGGTACAAAAAATAATAACAATAATCAAATAAAAATGTGTGCAGATTTAGAGATTTAGGTTGAACCATAACCTCTTATAAAGCTTAAATACTGTGGAACATCACTATACATTTATGAGGTCAAACAGTCTATAGAAGAAAAAAAAACAGAATTGGTTTGCAATGCCAGCTGATTCAGACCTGCTTTTCCCACACAAGTCTAAACATCATGTGCTAACCGCCAAACCACAGCTCAGATCCTTTAAATCTCATTTACCTGAAAAAAAAACTCGAAGCCCAGCCTTTTTCCATAAAGAAATCTACAGACTGCATGATGAAGCACCAGTGCACGTTTAGAATCACGGAGGAAAGTTATGATTAAAAAAGCACAGTGGGTGGCAATAAATCAACATGTGAGACAAGCTGTCTTTGAACATCTCTGTTAAAGAAGGGAACAGTCGAGCAGGGACATGATAGATGAAAGGTTTTTCAGACAAACATCACAAAGCAGGCTGTTTGTTAGCTCCTGACTGACGTAATCCATAGAGCCACAGACAAATGACTGACTTCATTGACAGCTCCTGCAAAAGCCTGTGGGCGGCTTTCTTTACAGTCTCAAAAAATGGCCACACGAAATGGAAAGAAGATCCGCTCCTTCAAAATCAGAAAGATGCATTGCAATGGGAAGCGAGGTGACTCTTAGACGGTTTTCTGAGGTAAAATACTGTGTGAGGACCTTCGACTCACAGCAATTCGGAAAAATCCGACTCTGTAATTTAACAAAATGACCCTCTAAGAAGGTCACGTCAAAATAAGATTAAAAAGTTTTCACTTAGCCTTCCAATAACACAGCTTGCCCTGGACCTCGGATGAACTCTGCATTACTCCTGGCTTGCATCAGGTGATGGAGGACTTCTTGATATGATGCCTTACAGCAATCTGTCCAAACATACAAACATGTGAAACATACAACATAAGATGACGCATGTGTATGGAGAGGTGGGCACTTAGGGGTCTACAGTATTATTTATAAGAAAAAACTGAAAAATTGTTGTTTCAATCTCACAGATTCACAAGAACACGCGTCCATAATTTAAAAGAAAGAATAAAAAATATTAAAATAATAATTAAAAAATTATTTTATTTTATTTTACTTTTGCACCAAAAAGCTGTACTGTAGAAAAAATTACTCAAAATAAATAAATAAATAAAAGTGGATGTCTTTATGACTTCCTCCCTAATATCAAACCAAGTGTATTTTTTTAATAATTCAAAAATCCAAAACAGGAAACTGCACTTTTCATCTCCTCACAAAGATGCATGGGTGTTACTATCCATTAAAAGTTAATAGCCATGTGTTACCCTTTCAGTCGAATCACTTCGACGTTACACATGGGATCTCGCTTGAGAGACCAATCGTCTTCGAATTCTTTGGAAAAGGCCAATGAATATTGGCATGCAATAATTACAGCCAGGTGCACCTTATCACAGTGTGAGCATAAGAGGGCATGGCTGGATTGCACATGCAGCTTTTCGCTTTCGGCGCCTCGTCTGAATGACATTGAGTCTGCTGGAAGAGAATCTACAAACAAACAGAGTTCCTGTCCAAGTTCAAGCTCTCTCGTCGTTGCAGCATCTTCAACTGGGCAGCTGTCAACGGACCCACGGGACTGGTAGCCTTTATAAAGACTCACAGAGCGCCAGTCTTTTGCTCGCCAGCGTGAGATTGCACGGTGTGCTGTGAGAGATCTCCCCTGGGCAACCGGACATCAAAAAAGAGCAATTTCCTAACGGTTTCTATGCGACTGTGCGCTTCTGTGTGCAGAGGTTGAGATGTCTGCCACAGCATCAAAGGGAGAGTCGGGTGGCGAAGCGCTCGCCAGTGTGGGACAGGGGCGGTCCGCGGCGGCTGCTCCATCCCAGGTGGACACTGAGCTCTCGGCTATGCTCCTCCGAGCCGCCAAGGTGATCGGTTTGGAGGTGCCGCATGCGCCTTCGGCAGATCTGTCTCGGCTGGATGATTGGTATCGGAGTTCTCGGACCGCGGCCCAGTCGTGGTCCCCCTTGGTGCCCTTCTTCCCGGAGGTGCATGAGGAGCTGACTGGATCGTGGCGAGCCCCGTACTCTTCACGCCTGGCCCACAGCTCCTCTACACCCTCGACGGAGGTGCAGACAGGGTGTATGTGTCGCATTCGAATTCGGCCCCAGGATTGGTCAGCAGCCATAGACCTGAAGGACGCGTGCACGCCTCGCCACAGACTTCTTCGGCGGTCTGATTTCGAGGGTCGAGCGTGTCAGTAGAGGGTTCTCCCGTTTGGCCTGGTCCTGTCTCCCCGAGTCGTTTGTAAGCTCGCGGAGGGATCTCTGTCTCCCTTATGGCAGATGGGCATCCGCATCCTCAACTACCTCGACGACTGGCTAATAATAGCTCACTCGCGAGAGTTGCTGTGTCATCACATGGACCTGTTGCTACGGCACCTCAGCCATCTGGGCCTTCAGGTCAACCAAGAGAAGAGCAAACTCTGTCCAGTGCAGAGGATCTCTTATCTCGGCATGGAGCTGGACTCGGTCGCAATGACTGCCCGCCTCATGGACCCAGACCCTGTGCAAGACCTAGGACGAATAGCAAGTTCTGGTGGTAGCGCCTCACTGGCCCTCCCGGACATGGTTTCCGGACCTAATGCTCCTCGTGGCAGTCCCTCCTTGGAAAATTCCCTTTGAGGAAGGACCTTCTTTCTCAGGGGATGGGCACGATCTGGCACCCGTGGCCCGATCTCTGGAACTTGCACGTCTGGTTTCCGGACGGGTAGTGGCAGACCTCTCCGGCTTGCCAGCAGCCGTGATTAACACCATCTCTCACTCTCGGGCCCCCTCAACAAGGCAGGCCCACGCTTAGAGATGGGGTCTGTTCGTCGACTGGTGCTCCTTACGCCAAGAGGACCCACAAAGATGTCCGATTGCAGGTTGTCCACTTCAACTATTAAAGTGTATGTTGCTGCCATCGCAGCATACCATGATGCAGTGGATGGAGAATCCCTAGGTAAGCACCAACTCATCGTTAGGTTCCTTAGAGGTGTGCATCAGGTTAATCCCCCGAGACCGCCCTCGGTACCCCCTTGGGACCTTGCCGTCGCCCTAACCAGCCTGCGGCAAGCTCCTTTTGAGCCCTTGGAGTCAGTCGAGTTGAAATACCTGTCATTAACCGTCTGAGGTCTGAGGTGATTTTGGGGCACTTGAGATGTTTGGACATGCTCTGATATTTGTGCTTTTATCAGCTTCTTAGAACACAATATTGACCAACCTGTATTTTTCTTGTAATCAGCACAAATTGTTCTACAATAATACGAGACAAAGATGAATTTACATGTTTGCATTTTTCAGAAAAAAAATATTATACATGGTTAGTAAGTTTTGTGAAAAAAAGTAGCTGAAATAAGGCCTTGAAACACACACTTAATAGTAATGCACAGTACCTTTGAGTAACCAGTCTATTAGGTTACAATATTTACTTCACAATGATGTGAAAATCATTCCACTTTTTCAGAGAAAACAATATAGTGTTTTAAATTTTAAAAGACATGTTTTGAGGGTGAAAGCCAGTATGCGAGGAAGTGTGAATGGTCATTAATATTCAGTGATTCCTACCTGAAGAGACAAAGAGCACTCCCCTAATCAGTGAGGCAGACAGGTAATCAGGTAAAAAAGAATGTGAGGAGATGTGAGAAAAAACTGTTTTTAAAATGATTTGTTTTTTTTATTTATAACACAGTATAATTAAAATATACATAATAAAGGTCAAAGACACATTATTGATCTAACTACAGAGTTTGAACAGACTTTGAGTCAATCCTGAAAACAGATTCTGTTCAACAAGTGAATCCTCTACATAATACCTAATATTTCAGTGTTTGCTGCTTCTTTTCAAGAAAAATAAAAGCTTGTTTTACCATAGAATCTCAGAGTAATTAAACGTCTGATGTTGGTAACAGTGCTCCTAGGAAAACAGCTCGAAGAGAGGAGACAGGACTCTGTGGTGCAGGTGTCTAATCACTAAAAAACAAACAACAAAACATCTGCGAGCATGCTAATATCAGTGTATGTATCAATATACGGTTTGTATTATCATAAAAGAGCATTTTACAGTATATCCAAAATTGTATTATTATTGTTTAGAACATTAAACATCTATAGACATACATTTATAAAATTGATTTGTGAACAGAGTATCAATCAACATTTTAAGACTTACATGATTCATCATTCAAGTCAAGTCAAGTCACTTTTATTTATATAGCGCTTTTAACAATACAGATTGTAGCAAAGCACTGAACATTA
>JAUMHG010000062.1:3994796-4007198 GCA_032359395.1 Enteromius anoplus | reverse complement strand
ATACGACCCTCTGCTTGACGACCCTGTTAAATAAAGCCTTGCAAATGGATCCAAACGTTTCTGATGAATCATTACATTTTTAAGTTTTATGCATTTAAATATTTTAATTTTAGAAGCTTCACAGCAGTTTAAGACAGCAAAATAAGGTTCCCTGTTGACACTTCACTCGTACTGCATTTCCTAAGACGCTGTGGGAACTGAAGCCTTATTCAATCACGGCCATTGGTTAGTGCAGTGCTATAAAAACGAACCAAGCGGTTGGTCGCGGTGCTGCGCAAACCAATGGCCGAGGGGGGCGGGGCCACGGGTATATAAGCGGGCGGCTCGCCACAGAATTCCGATATCTTCTCGTTCAGTGACGAAGCACCTTGCTGGTCCTGACTAGAAGCCTACTCCATCTAGAAAACGCCTAGCAGCTGGAAGAACCCACCCCCTCCGTGCCGTCAGAATCCGAGTTGACTGGAGTGAACCCTGCCTCAGGAGCCTTTGAAGAGTCGATTGCCGCCCTCAAGTACCCCGTCAAAGGTCTACGCCGTTCTTTCCCGAGGTTCATGACAAACTGACGAAGTCTTGGCGGGCGCCGAGGAAAAAGGCTTTGAGAAGCAGCCCACCCATCCGTCCTCTGCCAGTCAGGCGGCTACTGTGTTACATTCGATGGCTGTGCTCCAGGTATTCCAGGCAAAGCTCCTTGCTGCAACTGGACGCAGAGACTCTGAGAGAGCTGAGGAGCGCGACGGATCTGGCACTGAGGGCAACCAAGGTTTCAGCCCAGGCAATTGGCAGATCGATGGCCAGCCTTGTCGTGCTGGAAAGACATTTGTGAGTGAACTTGTCGGAGATCAAGGAAGCTGACAAAATCCACTTTCAAACTCAAAAAAAAGTCTCCCTCAAAGTCACACAATCACGAGTCATATGACCCTAAGCAGCAACAAAACACTCAATATAATAAACCCATTATCCCTACGGCAGAATACCTGGCGCGCCATTCCCGGGGTATCAGATTGGCTTATGGGGATAATAAAACAAGGTTATACCCTTCAGTTTGCAAGACGGCTGCCACCACTGCCGCACTGCGCATGAGCTGCAAGCCAAAGTGAAAGCGCTGCTCTTAAAGGGGGCGATACACATTATTTCCCCCTCAGAAAGAGAAAAAGGGTTTTACAGCCTTTATTTTCTAGTCCCCAAGCGAGACCTATACTCGATTTTTTGGACGTCTTATCGAACAGCCATTCAGAATGCTCACCTTAAAGACTATCCTTTTGCAAATATTTTCACTGGACCTGAAAGACTTTCATGTACAGATAGCCCCTCATCACAGGCCATTCTTGAAATTTGCCTTAGAGGGGGTAGCATATCAATACACGGTCCTGCCCTTTGGTCTCTATCTGGCCCCATGCACTTTTACAAATGCACTTTTTCCCCTCTAAAACAGATGGGAATCCACATTTTCAATTATCTCTGCGATTGGCTCATCTTGGCCAGATAGTGAGCCGAGGCAGAGAGACACAGGGAAATTCTCCTCAGCCATTTAGATCAGTTGGGGCTCAGGGTGACTTTTGCAAAGAGCAAGCTGTTGCCCAGCCAACAAATAGTGTTCCTGGGCACAGTGATAGACTCAACATGAATGAGAGTGTCTATCTCACCAGAGGGCGCCGCGGTCACAGCAGAATGCGCGGCCTCCTTCAAGATTGCGATTCCCCACCCCCTGAAAGTCTTTCAGAGAATGTTGGTGTCTAATGGCAGCAGCCTCATCAGTACTGCAGCTCGGCCTCTTGCATGTGCAGCCTCTACAGTACTGGCTGAAAGCACGGGTGACGCCACGAGCGTGGTGTCACAGGCGCGTTTGGCTCAGGACAGACAGAGCCTGCATTGCAGCTCTGCGCCTATGGAGAAACGTCCAATGGCTGCAGAGAGGAGTCCCTCTACAAACGGTCAGCAGGAGGAGAGTGATCGTGACAGATGCCTCCAAGACAGGTTGGGGCGCGCTTCACAAAGGGTCTCCAGCCGCCGACCTGTGGTCAGTCGCTGACAGCAACTTGCACATCTACTGCCTGGAAATTATGGCAGTATGGCACGCGGGCCACGTTTTTCTGCCACAATTGAGGGACAGTCATGTTCTGGTTCGCTCGGACAGCTATTCATTTGCTTCGATGCCCGCTCCAAAGGGTTATCGGTCTCGAAACAAAGGCTTTCTAAGTGGCTTGTGGATGCTATTTTGCTAACCAACTCCTCTATGGGCCAGAGTTGTCCCATAGGAGTTAGAGCCTATTCAACTAGGGGCATCGCCTCATCATTGGCGTGGTCTAGCGGCATCTCCCTGTCAGAGATTTGTGAGGCGCCGTACACATTTGCCAGGTTTTCCATTTGGACATCCCAGAATTACATGCCATGGTCCTTTCTGCCTAAAGGGTTAATTTATTAGTCTGCTGTGTTTGGCCGTCACACGCCCAAACCGAAAACTAAGTGTAATGACAATTTAAATACATATGCAGGGCATTGTTTCTCCACATGCTTATGTGACTGAACGCCCCGGCGCCGCCTGGGCTCATTGTTATACATTGATCGTTCTTCACTTACAGAGCGGTGGGATTGAATTCCCACAGCTAGTACGAGTGATGTTTCGACAGTGAATGAATAGGTTACTTCCGTTACCCAGGTTACCTGAGACACGAGAACAAGTTTTGCGTTCCATGACCTGCTGTAAGTATTCGCGGCTTCAGTCGAAGTAACCTGAATCCTGTGGCGAGGTGGCCGCTTATTTACCCGCGGCCCCGACCTGTGTGATTGAATAAGGCTTCAGTTAGGAGGAAAAAAGGAGTTTTTCCCATAGCGACTTAGCAGACGCAGTACTTGTTCCCGTGTCTCAGGGAACCTGGGTTACGGAAGTAACCTTTTCGATTAATAATAATAATAATAAACACATTTTTTTTTTTAATTACTTGAGACTTCAGAAAGAGAAATTCATGCTTATTTAATTAGCAATTGAGTACAAAATCATCATAAAAAGCTGGCTTATAATATAATATAATATAATAAATGTTAACTTGTTTTTATTACATGACATAATATGCAATTATAGCAATAATTAATTTTGTAATTATAACAATCAATTAAGTCATCCTCTCAAAAATATTACTAAAGAAAGAAAACATTTTGTCCAAAGTGTTTTGAAAATCCCTATATTTAAAGTATTATTTATTTAGTATGAGCTAGGTTGTTGGGTTTTTTTTGTTGTTGTTTTTTTATCCGCACATATGCGTGTGTGTGTGTGTGTGTGTGTGTGTGCAACAAACACAAATGGCTAGAACGACCCTTAAACTGATGCTCAGGTGAGAGAACAGACTATCAACAACTGTTATTGCCAATAAATCCCACATAGTCCCCAGTAAAAGATTTATATGTCGGTCAGAAACACCTATTTAAAATATATTGCTTCTTCATAAAAGCATAACAGGTTTTTATAAGCTCTGACTTCTCTCCTGCCATCACCTTATGCTCAATCCGTATTGTCTAAGCGCTTGTTAAATAATACTTCAAAACAATTACACAAACCTGTGTTTCAGAGTCTCAGGCAGACTTTGTCAAACTTGTCTGACTTATGAGTCCTTCTGCTGTTCAGTGATTAATGAGGATATCAGTAGAGGTCACACAAACTATGTGGCAGAATAATTGGTACAATCAAGCCAAGGTCTAGCTTACCTAAAATCGACAGTGTTTTTTTGTTTGTTTGGGGGTGTTTTTTGCATAATGTCCTTACACTTAGCAAGTGGATTAATTACCTATGAGGATATGAAGCGATAGAGAGACGGGAGAAATTACCTGCCTTTGTGAGTCTGTCTACTGAGAGATTCTCACTCAATCAAACTTATCTATCACTTACAGACACAAACACAGCCCCTCATCCCATCTAAACCAACAAACAGCATAAAGGTTCAACCAACAGTTACAACTATAGAGGTACAAAATCATTATTTACTTACCCTCATGTCATTATAAACCCAAACGTTGCATTTTATACTGTTGTTTTACAATTATTTCTCAATGGCTGTCATTTGCTAAAGACAGAGCCAAAAGTAAAACAATGAGTCACAAACAAATGACCCCTATCAACCGATTTTGTTTAGTCAATCAAAATCATACAATCCAACCAATTTAGTTTAGAAACAAATTGCTCTTACGAACAGATTCTGTTAAGTGAATAAAAGTTATTAAGTGAATAAAGTGAATATTAAGTGAATTTATTACAATAACTGTAGTAATAATAAAAATTTAATAATGTAGTAAAAAAATTACTGTTATTAACTGATTCAGTGAGTTAAAACATACAGTGCAACAAATGTAGTCTAATTTAAAAAAAATACTCCAATTAACTGATTCTGTTTAGTGAATCAAAAGAATGCAACAAATGTAGTGTAAAAAACAAATGACTCTTATGAACTGTTTCGGAGTCAAAAACACACAGTACAAAAGTAGTCTGATTTAGAAATGACTCTTATGAACTGATTATGTTTAGTGTATCAAAAACACATTGCATGTCATGTCTTCTCTGTGCGCTGATCCCTGCGCAGTCACGCCATCTCTGTCCCTGTGCGCTGATCCCAACGCAGTCTCAATCACCTAACAATTAATTAGAGTCACCTGTCAGCACTTACCCTCACATGTCAAAAGCCTCTCCTGCAAGTTGCTCCTCGGCTGAGCTCATGGTAACATTCGGTTCTCCTTGCCTCTGTCTGCCTGATGCCCTTTGGAGAAACTGGTTTTCAGACTTACCTGCGGTAAAGAGACTTCATACTTTTACCCGTCACTCACCTGCACCGAGCACCTTAGTCCTGGAGCCCTCACAACCATAAGACTCTTACATTTATACTTATGTCTACACTCGCCTGGATTGTAGCACGCGATCAGCAGATTGCTCATGTTTATGTTCCCTCCTTGAAAAGGAAAGCTTTATGTTACTGTTGATCAGGAGATCGCTCAAGTGAGATCGCTCAGGAGATCGCTCAATTGAATGAACTCACCAAAAAGGAAAGCTTTATGTTAATGTTTTGCTCCCTGCCTGAAGTTATGTGCTGTTTCTTTTGTGTTCAATAAATTCTACCTCTTGAGCAACCTCTGTTTGTGGAGATTCAGCACAATCGTTAAAGAAGCTCAGCCCCTAACTGACAAATGACAAGCTGTTACACCGCAAAATATGTTACACCTAGTCCAGTCCCTGAATCACGGCCAGGAGAGCCGTTCCTGAATCCAGTTCCTGAGTCCCGACCAGGAGGGCAGATCCTGAGTCCAGTCCCAGAGTGTCGACCAGGAGAGCCGATTCCGAGAGAGGGGGGAAGACCCCCACAAGGAATTTTTTGAGGGGGGCTACTCCGTCCTACAGCTGCCGCAGTCCTTAATCCACCATGGCCTGTCCTGGCTCCCAATCCACCGTGGCCTGCCCTGGCTCCTGATCCATGGTGGCCCATCAAAACTCCAGATTCAGGCGCCCACCCTCCCTCGCCTTGGGATGTTTTTTGGTGCGAGGACACACCTTCCAGTAGGGGGAGGTGATGTCAGAATCTGTGTTTAGTGTGCTTTGTGTTTTTGCCATTTTCATCAATGTTAATTAGTGTCCAGCCGTGTTACCCATGTCTGTTGAGTTCAGTCTCGTCAGTGTTTGTATTTATAGTGCCTATGTTCGAGTCTAAGTTGTCGATCCTCAAGTGTCAATCCCATATGTGAACTGTATCCAGTCTTGCTTTGTTCATTAAAAACTATTCGTTTACAAGATCTGTGCCTACCTAAGAGAGAGTGAGCATGACAGTGCAACTAATGCAGTCAGTCATATTAATGTAATAATAATAATATTTTCTCTTGTGAGCTGACCCTGTTTCGTGAAACAAAAACACACAGAACTGATTCTTGTGAGTTAAAACATATAGTGCAATACATTTAGTCAGATTTTTTTTAAATACTCTACAAAGTGCGTGAAAGCTAGTCAGTCTTATTAAAAAAACACTCCCATGAACTGGCTCTGTTTGGTGAATCATAAATGCACAGGGAGACCAGTGTAGTCAGTCTGATTAATAAACAAATCACTCTTATCAACCAATTCTGTTTAGTGAATCAAAAACAAAAACGACTCTTTTACACCTACCTGACTCAGAAATTCCAATTTGAAACAGACTACCGAATCCTTTTAAGTTACTAAAACTTTTTAAATCACAACTTATAGCGACTGACAAATGTCTTTATGCATTACAGACTGGATGGATGTAATATTTTATAGTACACAAGGACAATTCAGATCTATTTGGGAATCCCCTCAAAGTATATATATTTATGTTTAGATTTTATATCAAGCTATAAAAAACAAGAATACCCATATGAATCTAAATCAAAAGCCTGCAAATCTGAATGTAATCAAACTATTTAGGAGGACTGTAATGCAAATCATTTTAGTATTTGAAAGCCATGCTAACTGTGAAATGCTGTACTTACCGTCGGAAATTCTCAAGGTACATAAATGCATAAAGGTTTTGGGACGACTTGGGGCATGAGCAAATCCAATCACAAGCCTTCTATTGTTACATTTTCCCTTATGTTCATGAAAAGAGCAATGTAATAAAAGCTGAACGCAGTTAAGTGGCAACTACATCTCTTCTGGTGATTGACTTCCACCAAGCAGCGTGCTGAAACTGTTTCCCTGTAATGAAGAACACGTCTCCCTCAACGTTTTCATGCAAGCGTGAATCTGAAAATGAAAAACAACGGGAAATGTTAAAGACCTGAATTGCAAAGCAAAAGTCCAGGATTATATCAGCTAACATGATTAGGTGCTACAAAACGTCCTGCGCCTCATTTTCTCTCATGCTGCTGTGCTGGAGACATGGAGATGCTCTCAGGCCTGAATTATGTAGCTGAGAGTCATTCACGTCTCTTGTGAAAAGGTATGCACACTTCAGCTCAGATTTATCATATTTACAAGCTGAAGTGTTCTCAGGATAGAAAAGCTGCGTAATTATAGCGACTAGTTGAGTGGTGATTGCTTTCTCATTTACAGTGAATGCTGACTGCAAGAGCATACTTCAAAACAGCTTACAGAACTAACAGACAAATATTGCTGAAATATGACTATGTATAATAAACAACATGCTTATCTGTGCTCTTTTGAAATAAAAAGCTTAATGCCATATTTCAGTGCTTAAAGTTCAAAGCTTCCTCCACAACAACAGCTCAGTCTCAGAAATTATTAAAAATGATTTACCAAATAAGCATGGATACATTCTAAGGTTTAAATTTCATTAATATTATATACAAAAATTTGTTACTGAACTGGACTGTTTTATTTATTTATTAAAAAATTCTGTTTTTTTTTTTTTTTTTTTTTTCATTGCAATTTTTAATACTGTAATATTGGTTTTATTCTTTAAAAATATATCTAATTAATTTAAATCATTACAATAAAATAATTTAACAACTACTTAACAATAATTACATTTAGGGCCTAAATTTTTATTAGGGCCAGTTTTATTTGTACCAGTTTTTAGTTTTCCATTCATTTAATTTCCATTAATTTTCTGAATTCCATTTTATTGATTTAATTACATTTTAATTATCAAAGCATCTCTAATCAATTGCTTTATAATAAAACAAATTGTATTATTATATAATAATTACTTTTTCTGAATTTTTTTTTACAAAAATTCTGGTACACAATTTTGATTATTTGATAAATAGTTAAAATAATCATTTTATCATAAGCAGTAGTGCTATAATTAAATTAACACCACATGAAATAAACTGCAAAAAAAGAGAGGAAGAAGAAAAGGCAACATCAGTGGTTTTATTAATTAAGAACAGTTATTTGTTTCATTTTCTATTATGTTGAAGTACAGGAATTACTTAAACTGAAACTGAAATAAAGATTAAATCAAAGCTAGAAATGCTTAAAAAAACGAATAAACAATTAAATAGGCAAAGGCGCTTCTCCTAATGCAACTAATAATAATACATGAACTGTTTTTCCAAATAAATATTAAATATGCCAAATTTAGGTGAAAATTACAAAAAAAATTTAATAAATAAATAAAAGCTTAAGGGGAAAATCATTTAAGTACAACAACTCACATAATTTGAGGTTTCATTCCTATCTGTAGTACAATGTATGTGCATAAACCAAATTTAATTTCAACGACCCCTTAATCCCAAGCAATAGTACTAGAGATAGTTCCTCAAAATACTAACATTTTGCCTCTAATTGGCATTGATGAGCTGCAGAAAAAAACTGTAAACCATTTATGAATTAGCTTTACCCCAAAAAGAGCATACAAACACATTGATCTTGTCTTCCCAATCTCTCTCACACACAAACAAGCGCCTACCCGCCCTTAATTTATGTGTCTGAAATGCCCTGCTGTCTCTGATGGCACAGTGAGCGGTTTGTCTCACAAATGTGTTTGTGTGAGTAGAGGAGCTGTCTGAAATGCTGATCGCTTGCCTGTGATGGACCACAGAGGGGACCAGTGGAGGGCACAGCCAGTGGCCCCTAAACAGAAGCACACAGACTCTTGAGA
Source organism: Enteromius anoplus (assembly GCA_032359395.1). Lineage (NCBI taxonomy): Eukaryota > Metazoa > Chordata > Actinopteri > Cypriniformes > Cyprinidae > Enteromius > Enteromius anoplus. The sequence goes on along the minus strand of JAUMHG010000062.1, from coordinate 3,998,646 downwards.
AGATACCCACAGACTAGGCTCTTTGTAGGAGCTGCAATCTTTATCACGCACGCAATCGGTCAGGCAGCAGGGAAAAGACACGACTGCCGAACCTCACAGACTACAAGCTGTTCTTTAGCTGTCAGTCATCTAGGTGTGGACTATAGCGGGTGAATGAATAAAGCTGTCCTGTTATATTGATGTTGGTTTACGGCGGGCTGTATTGATTTCTGTTGCGCATTTGTTGCTGGTTTTGTTTCTGCTTGTGATTTGACATGTTGGCAGTTTATTACAGCATGACATCTCAATCGTGTTGTAGTTGTTCTGTGTCTGTGACAGTTCGAACAGTCATAATAGAGTAAAACACAGTCCGGTTTTCGAGAAATGATAAGAGTGAAATGTGATCTCTACATCATGTGAGGGTGATAAGGTGTCACTGTCAGGCTTTTCACTTTTTTTCGACAGGGTTTTCAACAATTGTGTTTCTTGAAGAATCCTTGGAGTAATTCTATTTGCTGCATTAGAGATCTATGCAAACTCTGTGCTAAATTGATAAAAGGTGATAGCCAAGACTGATCAGAAAAGTTTCTATTTTCAAAAACTATTCTTTTTAACTAAATTATAAATCATCATATTGTTAACAAATCAGAAAGATTTCGAAAGGGTCATGTACAGTAAAGCACTGTATACACCGGGACGATTATCGCATATGCTAATTGACAGTGTTTTTTGAGACTTTTTTCGACGCATCTTTGTGTTTTCACCCAAGCAATTTTCAACTTGCAAATTCACTGCCTTGATATTAGATAGTGCAAAATAAAAAACAGAAATGCCCCATCAATGCATCTTCTTTGTCTAATTACTTTAGGTATTGATGTGCGCTTTTTAAGACTGTTTTGTGCTTGAGCACAACCAAGTCATGTTTAACTGTAACTTCAGCAGCTAAAGTCATGTGAACAAAAGTACGACCTCACTCGTACGGTTTTGTCTAGACCCCAGTGATGGGTTTTGGGGTTGGGTGAAGGTCATTTGTACAAAGTCATACAAACTGGTACAATACATACAATTTACCAAAAAAAATTTGTCGTACAAAGTGAGGTTGCACAAATTCTTACAAATTAGCCACTCAATATATATGAATTGCATGGCATCTGACTGGTAATGGCTGACAAAAATTCATCACATGAATACATATATTTTAAAGTATAGTTAAAAGTATTTAACTTTTAAGTATTTAAAAAAAACAAATTAAACAGCTGTTATTTTAAAAAGTAATACTATTACACAATATTATTGAAAGAAATATTTTGGTAAAATATTTCTGTTCCCAAATTTTTGAACGGCAGTGAATATATGGATATTTGACATATCAATGTGTCCTATGGTGTGACAGAAAAATGACTAAAAAAATAAATAAATCCCTCGCAAGTCCACCAAAAGCATTTAGGGAAGTAAAGATCCCAACATTTATAGATGACTATTCAGTATTCAGCAACCTTTCTCTCAATTTGCTTGCAAATTACTATAACTTTACTCATTTACATATATACTTTTTAACAACACATTAGCAAAAACAGCCTGTTTAACTCCAAGGGTAAAAAAGAAAAAGAATAGTCATGAACAAAATGTTCTCCTAAAAAAAATTAAAATAATAAATAATAAAAGAAATATACACATAAATACTTGGAATGAACTTTACATATTTTTAATAGGTGAATATAAATGAGAATAAAAGAGGCTAAACCATTATTAGTATTGTTTTTATAGAGCAGAGAAGGTAAACAGAGCAAGCATTGCAGATGGCAATAAAACTGATTATTGTTCTAAACTAAAACCAGTTCAGAATTCTAAAGCAAGCAGCATTCTGATAGGTCCACAAGGAAATATTAATGTCAACAGATGAGGAATGTCCTAAATGAGTGTTTAATTGAAATGATCAAAGTCATCACGCTCTGACATTTGCATGATATATGGTCTCATTTCAAGGTGAAAAGCAGTGGAGCCTTTCAAAGCAATCCCTTCCTCAATGGTTAATGCAGTAAAGATGGGTGGTCCTGGTCTCCACAGGGGCGGGAAAACTATTATTCATCCCCACATGGGGAAGGATGCCACGTTATGGAGTGTGAGGGATGATAATAGGAGAGCTGTTCACAGAACACGTCTTCAAAACCGTGTCTGTGGAGTCCAAAAATGAACATCTGTTCATCTCTTTAACCTTTTGTAAATTGGATCATTTAGAGCATTTAAATTTCATTTTAAAAAGTAAACCCAATTATCCTGCTTTTATCTTTTCACATTTCTGGTAAGAATGAAGTTAAAAGGCTAATCAGAAAAATACTGCTAGCACAAAACGCCTGCCTAAAAAAACCTAATCTGTAGCGTTCTAACACACAGGGGGATCCCTACAAGCTCAGAAGCCTTATTTATTACTTGTTAATAGTTTTTGTGAAATTTGCTTCTTAGAATTAGAACAGAATTGGCTTCTTAGTGTTGTACGAACTAGCAACTTGTTTTGTATTTAATGGCTGTGCCATTCAGAATTAAACTGAGAGTGTATGGAGTCAAATTAAAATGAACAATAGAAGAATAAATATGGAAAATAAAACAATAAAGAACAATAGAATAATAGAATGACAGAAAAAAATATGGAATTATACAACGATAAAATAAAATGATGGATATAAAGTCAGACATAATATCAGACAGAATGACAGATAGATAGATCGATAGATAGATAGAGAAAGAAGACAGATAGCCTGTGCCTGTGTGTTGTTGCCAAATTAATTCAATTTTTCAACTCATGAATTTAAAGGAACTAAATTACTTTAGAATTTTGCCTAAGGCTGTTCACTTAACATGCCAAAAAAATCATGCATAATACTAAAAACTGAGTAATAAGAAGTTTATATAAATTGGCAGACACTTTTATTTAAAACAAATTACAAATTAGGAACATCACAGGCCATTTATTTTGCTATTAGTAACTACAGTAAAAGTCCACTGAATAACAGATCCATAGTGGAGTTTTTCTTATTTTTCCACTCAGCTCACCCACACACCAGTTTAACAATCTCCAGCGAGGTGATCTTACATTTTTCAGGCTACAGAACTATACGGCGATCAATAAGCAGATTTTGCATGTGCATGTAACACTCCAAGACTTGAAACCCAAAGGAAAAAGAAAAACAGGAAGCATCGATACACCTCCAGCGTTTCCAGCATCCCTTGGCTTCCTCATACTTGAAATACCTCTAAACAGGAAGACAACACTCAAACCGCTACATTTCCACTGATATGCTGGAGCCAAAACTGTGAACTGCTCTCAAAACAATTTCCCAACACTTGAGTCAAGAACTTTTCTGGGTGAGGATCTCATACCAACCCAGCAATCACAAAGCTTTCCAAACTGGGCATCAATACTGGCACACTATCTGTGGAAAATGGGTTTTGGATATCAGGTGGTCAAATCTTCAGCTGCTTTTCACATAAGCAATCTTTCATTTTTTAAAACATGAGCATCAGAATGTGTTTATTTCATTTAACTCTCACTTTATAGCTGAACCTCTTTTCTGAAAACAGAAAGAGGGCATCCTGCATCTCTGTCGATTTGCAGATGAATGGAAAGTTGACTCCAAAAAATATTTGGACACCTCAGGCACACTTAAAAATGTATGAATGTCACTGCATTATACAACAAAATATCAGTCCATTGTGTCTATGCTCTGTGAATCGGATTTAATGCAGGCCCCCTGTGTTTAAAGAAGAGATGTTATTAATATTTTAAACAATTAGGCTGTAACATCAACACCAGCTTCTACACCAGGCTCCACCCCCGCTGGCACTCTACGTTCACAGTCTCCGGATTATTAAT
>JAUMHG010000062.1:3910857-3935106 GCA_032359395.1 Enteromius anoplus | reverse complement strand
TAGATAAATAGACAATTTTATGATGTAGGGCGAAAATGAGCTTCCCCTATTTGACAGACCAGTAGCCGCCACTGGTTGACAGCATGTTTCTAGCATTATTAGCATGTTTCTATCATGTTTCTAGCATGATTAGCATGTTACTAGCATGATTAGCATTTTCCAAGCATGATTAGCAAGTTACTAGCATGTTGTTAACATGATTAGCATGTTAGTAACATGTTTCTAGCATGATTAGCATGTTTGCTAGCATGTTGTTAGCATGATTAACAAAGTTACTAGCATGTTTTAGCATGATTAGCATGTTGCTGGCATGTTTATAGCATGATTAGCATGTTGCTAGCATAATTAGCATGTTACTAGCATGATTAGCAAGTTACTAACATGTTTCTAGCATGATTAGCATGTTGCTAGCATGTTGTTAGCATGATTAGCAAGTTACTAGCATGTTGCTAGCATGTTTCTAGCATGATTAGCATGTTGATAGCATGTTTATAGCATGATTAGCAAGTTGCTAGCATGACTTCAGTGTGGTTAGATTTGAATTTAGACAGTTGGCAGAGTCTTGGCTCATCTGAACACTCAGTGAATGAGAGTCTATGGGATTTTTTCCATTTTTAATCGCAATTTTTACGAAAACTGCAAGTCGGATCAGTTAGAAAAGATATAGCACACCCCGTGAGATCAGTCTGAAGATCTGGTCCGAGTTTGGAGTTTGTAGAGTTAAAGCTCTAGGAGGAGTCGCGTTTGAAATTTAGTCTCAGAATAATAATAATAAGTTTAAGTTGGATATCAGTAAGTTGGCTTTCTAAAGCCAACTTAATAATAAAAAAACAATTCTCATATTCAATTTTGGTGCAGAAACACTTCATATAACTAATTTAATCTGTTGTTCACGTGCAACAACAACAGTCCACACTAGAATATTTAGTGACTCAACAGATTCAGGTCATTTAACAAAACTACACTGAACACCGACAATCAGTTGGCAAAGTGCTATTGCCGTATTACATATTCATTCCCCTAAACTGTGCAAAAGAGTGCATTTTTGGATCCCCTACGAGTCTAATCCTGCACATTGCATCCTTTATCTCAAAATAATTTTCCTAAACATTTTTACATCCCCAATTACGCAGAGCATCTAATTGTTTTTTTTTTTTAAATAAACAACAGCAGAATTAAGCTAAATGGTTTTAACTCGCAATAACAAACATGTGCAATATGTGCTTTATCAGAACATCAGGGACGCGCGGTTCTTGGCAGCAGCACAAAAGCACAGAGAGTGACCTCACTCTGACTGGGTAAACACGCAAAGCAATGCGGCAGTTAAAAGAAAACGGCCTCTACCACAAAGCACAGCCGACACACTGTCTGACAATCTTGCTTTTATGGAACGAAGGGGAAACATACTATACCCACTGATTCAGCATTACATTTCCAGTCCTACTGCTTACATCCAATGTGTAGATTTTTCACCAAGTGACAGGCGAGCAATTAAAGCCAACAGCCTTAGCCAGTGTCGGCCCCCTGGCAGTATCGGTAATGACAGCCCTGGAACAGCAGTGGCAAAGAATGGGAAGAGTAATGTGATTAGAGGCCAGAATTGCAATCTTGTCACATGGAGCAGTCCCGGTGTCTCCGTCTCTCTAGGCAGCGACGGAGAACCTGATTTATTGGGCCAGGAAGCCTATGAACAAAGTGCAAACAGAAACGCAAAGCTAGTTTTGTTGAGTTATAACCACCGAAAACTGCAAACAAGCGAGCATTTTTCTCCACACAGCACCACAGAAGATTGCGTGGAGCGGTGTGGAAAGTTTGTTTCGTAGTCACTATACCCAAAACGCAGGTCTGCCGGGAGAGGCATCGTGAAGATAGCGCTTTTGTGAACCTGCACTCAAACAAAGAAACAAGTGTGAGTGTGTATACACATGTTTGTGATTTATAACCTGAGCGGAGAGTGGGTTTCCATAGCAACTGGCGTTATCTCTTTGATAGGAGTTGGCTGACTGGAACCTCGTTGTGCAGGAATAAACCTCACCTGAGGCTCTGAGGCATTTAAAAATAGAAACCATCGAATTAGCGTCCCTACGTGAAACCTGTCGCAGAGGAGAAAACAAGAGCTGCAGAATCTAATCTTATTGTGGGTGAGGTTTCGGGATGAGAGAGAAACTGTGATTTCGGTGTTTGTAATTAATTGTCAGGGGGCAAAGCTAGCTTGAGGAAAGTCAAAAATGAAAAGTCTACTTAATAAGGCCTATTATGAGAAATGACAAAACAGGTTGTTTTTTGACACCTGCAATTAGCAGTCTTGTTCTGACAATGTCTTCTTAGTGTCTAAAAATTAAATACGTGTTCGTATTCACACATTAAGGCACACATGAGTTAATCAGGCACTAGAAATACATTTTCTCCTGACTTTAATTTCAAATAGTCTGTTCCAACCTCTAACTACTGTTTGATTCATGATGAAAGTACATGATGAAACTTATAAAAATGTACCATGGTAGCCAAAGCTTCAGCTATGTTGACAGATTTTAAGTTTGTGTTTGGAGGAAACCTCAATAGACACTTACCAGGTTACTTTGATGATTTCTCCTTGAATCTCCTTGAGATGTTCTGTTTTTATTTCTGATAGCCTAAATACTTTCTGTTGAAAAGTTGTCTGAACAGCTGCTCTGAAATCCTCGACAAGGGCTGCCAACTCTAACGCATTTAGTGAAACACTCACGCAGTTGACACTTTTCTCACGCTCTCAAACCCATTTTCTCTCGCAGTGAAAACCACACTAAGTTGAAAATGTAATTATAGGATTATGGGATATAGGATAGAATATAGGATTTGGTAATGCCTACAGTTACTATTTATAACATATGTTGTAGCATTGAGCAATGTAGCCAATCTTGATCGCTTCTGGTTGGCCATTTAATTTCTAAATGAGTCTAAACAGACTTTGTTTAGCAGGTTCGCGAAATCTCCAACTTTAACTAGATGTAAATAAGACGATCAACAAATATAAAGGAACTTTGGAAGAACGCAACGTACTAAAGTAAGTGTGATAATAAAGCAAGGACTATTTTTAATTTTCTAGGTTAAAATCCGTTCACAATGTGAATAAGAATGTTGTTCTTTGCACTTTTTCATTATTCATACTTTAAGGGAGAAAAATATAATTAGTCAGAAAGGATGTTCATTAAACAATGCAAATGCAGACTAATACATTGAATTTTTGTGAAAAGAAATATGTTTTTAAATATGGTTTACAAAATTAACGAAGAGTCAATCTTGCAATTCTCTCACCCTTCATTGCTGTTCTTGTTGTGTTTGGTAAAAACACAGTACCATGACATTAACTCCTAGGCATATGAACATGAACATGCATCGAAGACTGACGGGGAGGAGAAGAAATTGTTGAATATAACAAAAAGTGCACACAAAAAGTATTCTCGTAACTTAGTGTTTTGCACCAGTTTTTTCCAGACTATTTTAACAATGTGCTTACTACCTTTCTGGGCCTTGAATGTGGTAGGTGCATTGAATGTCTATGAAGGATGAAAGTTCTTGAATTTCATTAAATATATCCTAATTAGTTTTTTCTAAAGATGAGCCAAAGTCTTATTGGACTGGAATGGCAAGAGGATGAGTGATTAATGGCAGAATTTTCATTTTGCTGTAAACTATCTGTTTTATGTGCAGTCATGATTACAGATTTTCTTTTTTTCCGGAAATCCCCATCATTGATGCAATCAGTCGGCCATTCATTCACTGTTACAATATATAAATACATAAATAAATTATTCAATGCAGTGTGCAGTATTTAGCATAAAACTGACAACAGTCTAATTATATTATTGCAGTTATATTATTATACTTTACATGAACAGAATTACATGCATTCAAAAAAGGAATTAGCGGCCCATTCTATTATTTAAAAACAAAAATAAAAATCACAAGTCATATCGCAAGGGGAAAGCACCAAAGTCGGACTGCCCGGGTAAATAAAACAGCTTGTCTATTTTCAGTCCATCTCTGTCAGAGTGCTTTACTGGAGGAGCAGAGCATCCGCCTGAGTGCTTTTCCTCCACCCAAAAAGACGAGCAGTCCACTTGGAGTCTCCTCCAAGATTGAACAACTGCAAAACAATTGCTCTGGTCCTTCACAGAGATTACTGTACTTCAAAACAAATGACGGGCTTGTCTGTTTTAAGGCTCGAGGGACCGTGGAGGGTGGTAGGTGCAAGATCGGGGTGAAAGAACTGGCCTTTCAGCAGCCTCCTATGGGATACGTGTCAGCGCACAAGGTTCTGGAGACCCGGCAACCGACTGTGGCTACTTGAGCCAGTGGCTTTGGAGTTAAATCCAGAGTCTAAGCCTTAGGCCAGCATAGAGAGGAGGCCAGCGCTTTGTAGTAGGATTTGTCAGAAGAACAATATAAGCATGAGTTTGTCCTTTGCTCTGCAGGCCCATGTGGGAGAGAGCTAGAGTTTCAGACCCACTTCAGGCAAAAAAGACTAAGATATTTGGGTCTTAGTGTGCTGGTTGTGCATTTGCTGATATTATTCTCTTATTTTTTGTGTGGGCATCTGTGGACATCATGTGGGTGTGCGTGACTCTTGAGGACATATGTATATAAATATATGGAATCGCTTGTGTATTATTAGTACATGCTGCGATTTGTTGAATTTCTAAGTACTGTAAATCTTCAGCCAGCATTAAAAGTTTAAGCTGTATGTAATTTCATGCCTCGCTTGATGCCATTTCAAACGGACACAAGATTTCAAGGTAAAACTAGAGGTAAGTAAGGTCACTTAAACATAACGCAGGAAAAGATGAGTAGTGACATGAGCGTTTCGGTATTTTAAAAAAAATCTGTGCGTTTGCTCGGCTAAGTGTAACTTGCACTGCATATTTGCTAGACTTGCTGTTGCCATGGCGCTTCACATGATGTCTAAATCTGTGTGCTGCATTCCAAAAGGAATCCAATGGATCTCGAATAGATGGTAGTGCAGGAACCCAACCAAGCCAAAAAACGAAGTTTAAAAGAAACATAAAAGGAGCCCTACAGGATAGCAATTAGGAGGAAGACTCAGTATTGCACTTTATTTAACGATTTAGGGTAGTCTTTGAGGTATACACACCGGATCTTTCAGAACATTTGAGATCAGAAACCGCAAAGCTCTGCGGTGGTGCAAAAATGGTGTAGATTTCTGGTCTGTGCCTTAGGGCTTTCCACACTACATCAAAATGAAAGATTGAATGCCATGTCCCACTGGAACACAACTGCCGCAGTGCCACACTCAACACTCAAATGACAGCAAATACTCAGATCAACAGTGTATCCCACATAAATCTTAACATAAAAATGCACTAAATGCCATGTGTTTTGGTCTCACTGACTGAATTTGGAATACCGTCCTAGCATATCACTCTTATTATTTCTGTAATATGAAAGAGTCACTTTCAGCAGCAACTACCTAAAGGAATGTAGGAAGCCACTTGATAAAGTGTGCTTGGCACCTACTAGACCCAAAATGTTTCAATTTATAATTCCATAACATTCTAGATATTTGTTGCCAGGAGGTAGTTTGAGCCATCCTGGTGTTTTTTCCAAGATGTACAACTTACTTTTCTAATATGGCTTCAAGGTTTTATGTCATCATTATAAGATAAAGCAGATTTCATGTGCCAGCTCAAGTTAGAATAGACAGTTGTTACCAAGAGTGAGGTTTGAATACACTAAGATTTTTTTTTTGTTGGATCTTAATTCCAAAACCCTAACCACTCAGCCAAAATGGCTGGGACACAGTGTTAATTTGCATTTATCCTTCATGTACTGTAATTTTAAATGCTTAATTACCAAATGGGAAGCCTTAAACACTACTAAGAGTGGGGAATAAACCTACTCTGGACCTTAACCCACTGGAACCTAAGTTCCATGCCTTATCCACCCAGCCATCCTGGTCAGGACACAATAGCTCTACTGTAACAGACCTTCAAATTTACTTCTACCCCTCATATGCTGTTACTTTGAGCTTAAACACCTAACTGAAAGCCTCATACTTGATACTAGGAGTGGAATTCAAACCTTTAAGGACATTTGTCCATTGGATGATTATTTCAGAACCTATTCACTTGGTCATACCGCTTGGGATACAACATAACAGTGCAACAGACCCTCAAATACCGTTAAGTAAATCCTGATCCATCTTATAAGTCATAGTTGTAAGTATTTATAATTATAGGAAGAAAGCAGGTTCATGTACAGCATGCTAGAACAGACGCCTTCTATCATTAGTAGGATTTGAAATCACAAGGATATTTGCTCATTTGATCTTAAATCTAACACCTTGCCGACTTGTATCCTGGTATATTTTTCACATATGTCTTTAGCCATGTGTACGCTTCAACTCATTGCATTCTACAATTATTTAAAAAATGACATAAATCACTATTTAAACACCAGGAGTCGGGTTCTAACAAAAAAGGACATCTGTCTGTTGGATCTGAAGTACAGCCCCTTAACCTTTTATTCATCCTGGTCCCTGTTTGCTCAACTGGACTCCCCTAACATAGATTTGAGGGCAGTACTAATCACTTCTTGTTATCTTCCTTATCATGCATTATTTATAATGGAATTTTGTCCATTAGATCTTATGTGCAATGTTTTTAATTAAGAGATGTAATTAAGGTGCCATTGTTCATGCAGTAATTCAGTTAAGTTAGTTCTTGATTAATAGATGTCTTAACTCATCATTAGTTTATAGTCCAGTAATTGTTAATTCATGTATTAGTACATGATAATTCATGTACTGTTTTTGTAAAGTGTTACCAATGCTTTATTTTTTATTGTTGACATGACAAGCGAAAATTAGCCTTGATCAATGCAGTAGCAGATGTCTAGTTGAAACTCACCAGTTGAACGACCTCACCAAAGCAAACTTAACATCAATCCAGTGGGTTTAATTTCTCCATTACAACAAGAGTCATGGACAGATGCACTCTGGAGATTGCAGTTTGTTCCGATCCCCTGCGAGCCTCAGAACCAAGCTTTTGAAAGAACAAACTGTTAAACTAGCCTAAGTGACACACTAGTGTCAGTGAACAAGCCAGTTAAGCCATTTAGAAGGGACTCCCACACCCGCTTATTAAAAGACCCTGGTTTCATTGAGCTGTGCTCAATCACTCTGCCTTTGATGCTTGGGGGAAGGAATCTTGCTATTGATCTAAAAATCAAACTGTTCTCACATGACCGCTAAGAAAAAACACTGACCACTGACCACCGCTGCACGATCACCCACAGATAAAGTGTCAACAAAATAATTTATTCATGTACTGAGAGTACTAGTCTACTATTATTCAGACTCATAGGGAATAAAAACCAGCCTTACCTGCAGAGCAGTTCACAATCTCTAATTAAAGAAGTATCTTATCATTATATTGCTTAAAGTAGGCTAATTGAATAAAGACTTTTATTCATCTATTATCATGTTCTTAATGCTACTCTTATTAGGAGCAGGTGTTATTGTTAAGCATTTCTTTTTTTTTTAAAAAGGCTCTTCAATAGTTCTGCTAGGAATCCTTTTCTTATGCAGAAATACTTCTTCTGTATAGTGTTCTTCATTTAATTCCTGAAAAGTTCTCGAACATTTTTTATAAATTTTAAATGCTCTTCCCCCTCTTTATACTACTTTAAAACTTCACACTGGGCTCTGGGGACTCTTGCTGAGTGCAAGACAAAATGTCAGAGAGAAATGTTTTACATGTACTGAATTGAATTAATGTTCTCCTTTCTGAATTTCAACAGGACTTTTAAAAAAGCTTTCTTTTTTTACAGCCGTTTGCTTGGTTTGTACTGCAACATTCACCATAGATCTCCTTTTAAACAGCAGTTGCCATAAACCGTTTATTTTTAGGAGCTTATGTTTTCCAGATAATATTATACTGAATATTTTTGATTAGTGCAATGATGAAGTCTTACAAAAATCGGCTATTTACTTTGAATATTTATTTATTTTGAAAACATAATTTATTTGAAATTGAAACCCTACATCTGATAGATGACAATGACTAGAAATCAATATGAAACAGTTCCTGAAATAGTTCTGGCTTTAGTGCAATAATAAATTCCAATAAAAAAAAGCAAGTTATATAATGTTATCAATATTTTGCATTTATAATATACCTTTTTAACAGTTACACTTAGCTTGGCTACTTTGTGCCAAATACCCAGCAGGTTAAAAAATAAATAAGAAGTTTGTGTGGAAATTTTAAAACAAGGTTCACCCTAATTAACTTTAAGAACATTTATCATTACTAATAATAATTGGACAATAATACTGAAGCACATCATTTTAAAGAGAAACAAAAACCCAGCTGATTAGGTTTTTTAGGGCTGACAATAAAAATGTAATTAAAAAACTTAATTAGAAAGATTTATTGGTTTCCATGACCCCTCCAGTCCTAAAAATCAAATTCCCTGTTTTTTTCAGTTTCCATGACCGTGGGAGTTGTGAGAAACTCAGCCTCAGATTATAAAACATTTATCATCAAAATTACTTTCAAACACCAGAAAATCTTCATATTCCAACATCTGAATTGTTACCGATGTCATGTCCTTTCATACAAAGCAATGACTGTACCACAGACACCTGTTCAGACGAAATGTAGACAGCATGATAAAGTTTTTCCTCTCTCCCCTGCATCACCTCTGTGAGTTCAGTGCCCTGAGCCAGTCCCCTCTGAGCTGTAACTCCGTCCTGTTTACCCAGCACTTTTTCCTCTGGAGACGGATCAATAGAAAGGCTTCATCATCCTGCTCATCAGAGACAGACGCCACTAATGAAGCTCAGAACAGCTGACTGCTCACTTTCCACTGAGCGGGAAGGACCATAGGGGGCACGCAGGGTTAGGAAGAGGAACAGAGATCCAAAAAATTGTAATGACCACTCATCAAAAAGCATGCAATTTCTACATGAACTGCTACTTCTGTGAACATACAATGTTTGTATATGTAAATTCCATTTATCCCTAACAATACCATCATGAATGTAATTTTATGTCGTCTTTAGCATGTAGATTTCAACAAACTACAGAATAGCTATATAGCATTATTTCTCTTTTCTACTGTGACTGCTGTGTTTAAAACAGTTCTCAAATGTAACTGATGATGAGGAATAAGTCATAGTAATTTAGAGATGTAGATATCCCTTTGGCCAAAGAAGGCCCGTTCTCGCAAATGGAAGGCTAGAGTACGTATCCATTTACAAACAGTTATATATTCATTTCAGTATGGCCAAGTTTGCGATGAGAAGAAATTTTATGCACAGTTGCATTGATGTTGAGCGTAACCGTGCGGAAACAACCGGATACTCATTCAGCTGACAAAAACACTGCAGAAGACCTGGGGAAAGACAGTACCTTCTCGTGGTGTTTCGCAAAGCAACACTGCCACCATGAGGTGAGAAACAGAACATATTACTAAAATTAATAAATATATATACACATTCAGTCTTGCTTAAAATAGGATTGTTACAAGTTTGTGACAAGCAAATACTTTGAACTTTTGAACAGGTAAACTTTCCTCATTGGGTTTGAAATAAGAACATTTAGCCACTGGATCTTCAGGACCAATAAATAACCTCCCTAAGCCATTATAGTAGGTTTTTACTCCGTAATAAAAGAAACCATTGCTTTCTATTGATAGTGTTATTTCTGCATTGATCATGTATTGACTTGTTTTATTAGATACGACTACAAAAATTGCTGTTCAATATAACAACAAAAGTCTACATTTGCTCAGCTGCTCATTAAGAGCAGAGGTGGGTAGTAACGGGTTACATTTACTTGAGTATTTTTTGAGGGGGTTACTAATACTTTTAGAGTACATTTAAAAATGGGTACTTTTACTCAAGTAATTTTTTAATGAAAAAACGGTCCTTTTACTTCGTTACTTTGGGGGACGCTCCTCTCGTTACTTTATCCTAATGTTGTACAAGTTTAAAAGGCTTCCGTTTATTCCAGAATAGCCGTCTACTTTTCTCTCGGTAATGAACGATTCGCAAATGATTCATTCTATTGAGTCAATTCTGTTCAAAGGCGTGGTCAAACGGGTTGGTAAATCAGTGAACTGGTTCGCGAATCACTTTGAAGGATTCGTTCAGTTCCCCGCAGCACGCGCTGATTCGTCTGAAGAGGTAACAGAGTTTAAGGACTTCAGGAGCGTTGAAGACGTGGCTTTGGATCTTTAGTCAAATCTGAAAAGGATGTTGTTTTCTAACTATGAAGATCTTTGATTAACACTGCGTGCTGTCCACAGGCTAGGTTTGATTACACGATACCACTATGACATTATCAGTTTGTTGTGCATGTACCTTATACATTTAATACAGTGTTTAGTTAATACATTAAATAAGCTGTCAGAAAGTAAGAAATGAGCACGCGCCAAACCCGCGTTTGTTCTGCGCAGCGGCACGCGACCTTTTCCAGAACCCCTTTCCTGACGTTAGACTAAATTAATATTTAAGCTTATTTAATATTAATTGCGTTTACATTTTGCAGAACAAACAGAAGAAGGTCCGTAAATGTGCATTCCTTTAGTTATGTTCAGATGTTTATTAGCGATCGTGTGAGATGTTTTCACTCTTCTCCGTGTCAGAGGTTAATAAATATATAGCCTACTTAAAATAGAATTTAACTCAGTGATGCAAATCAGATTTTTTATCGGCTGTTACTCCAGTTTTCAAACACATACCATCCTTCAGTAATCATTCGAATATAATGAATTATTGCAGTGTTTTGCAGTCTAATATTTTAGGAACACGTGACATTTTGTTCTGGATAACGTACTTTTTTTTTAAGAAAAAGGCTAAAAAGAACAGCATTGATAGTTAATCTACATAAAAGGATATCTAAAGGATTATTTGACACTGAAGACTGAGGTAAAGGCTGATGAAAATTCTGATTTGCATCACTGAAATAAAATACATTTTTAAAAAATAAACATTAATATCTGTGTGTGTGTGTTAGGGCTGCACAATTAATCAATTTTCCAGTTATGTTATTCTGCATGCTTCAGATATGTTTTCAACAGGTTATCTTAATGGTTATTTCATTGTTTTGATTGTAGTTTTAGTATAACATTGATATTTTTTCTTTTTTTATTTAAAAAATATAGGCCAATCCCTGTATAATTGTCGTTTGAGGCTTAATACTATAGAAAAGCAATAAAGGTTTTTCAGTTAGTGTCTTCAGCTTGTTTATATTTATCTATATAAGACTTTGTATATTCAGTATATGATCCAAAGTAACTAACTAACTTGAGTAGTTTTTTTATCCGATATTTTTTTACTCTTACTGAAGTAACTATTCTGACTATTACTTTTACTTGAATAAATATTTCTGCAAGTACTTTTACTTGAGTACAGTTTTTCAGTACTCTACCCACCTCTGATTAAGAGTTGAAAACAAAGCTCTTAAAAAAAAAAAATATATATATATATATATATATAGGACGTTTGCAAAAATATATTTTAAACAAAGAACATTCTTTAGATTTTGTTTCATTTAATTGAAATCGGCAGGTTTTAAAATATGATTTAATATGTTAATTTTAAGAAGCGATTTTAATTTGTAATCCATCATAAATAAAATCCATCATAAATGTCTCAGTTTTGTCAAACTGAAAACAAAGTGTTGTCTTTATTCACAAATTCACTGGATAAGATGACAAACATTTCAAATATGCATATATTAAAAAAAAAGAAAAAAAAAAAAAAAAAGAAAAAAAAATCAAGAACAGATAGGTTGAGAGAAATGTCTTTAATGTCTTATGTTAACGGATGATTTATACAAAAAAAAATTAAAAAAAAAAAAAAAAAAAAAAGCAGACAAATTTGGTTCACCAAAAACAAAAAAAAACAAAAACAATAACTGAATCACTGTAAGATACTGAATGTTTTTACTTGTATATATACACCGAAATGATAAAACTCACATTAGTATTGCGTCGCATAACTGAAAACATCAGTGGCTAAGCTACTGTATGACAAGAACTGGCAACAACGCAACAGATGAAGGATCAGCACGAGAAGCACATTTCGTCAGATAACGTGGAAGGTCTGTGGGTCGTTTAGAGTGATCGTTCTAAAAAAATCAGTTTATAAATCTTAAAAATTCAGAGAGACACTGAAATAACCAGTTGCCAGACGAAAAAAAAAAAAACGAAAAAAAAAATAAAAAGAATTGGGAGATGGAGAATTCAAAAGTAAAACCCACTCAAGAAGAATAGCAAGGGGAACTGCACCTCGAAAAACTAGAGTAACCACACAATGACCTTGAAGACACTATGCACGAATGGCATCCTCTCAACGTCGATCCTTCCGATCAGACTTCCGATCCCTCTCGCTTCTGGAGGACCTCCTCCCTGACCTGCTTCCTTCCGAACTCGTCCTCTTCCTGTCAGGTTTGGAGTTCTTGTCTTTAGAGCCCTTGCTTTCTCGTCCGCTGCCTTTTGAGGACTTGTGTCCCCTCTCACTGCCGCTCTTTCTGCGCTCTCGGTCCGAAGGTCTCCGGCGCCGTTTGTGGTCTCTGCCGTCTCTATCCCTGCCACGACTACGAGAGCGTGAACTGGAAGATGACGAGGAGCCAGAGGAACTGCTACTGGAGCCACTGGAAGAGGAGCTAGATCCACTAGAGGAGGAGCTTGAAGAGGAACTGGAAGAAGAACTGCTGCTACTTCGGCTCTTGCTCTTCTTGGTGCGGACTTTGGCCCGTCCGCGAGCCTCATCGGTTTCCTCGCTAGCTTCCTTTGTGTCTGCTTTGGCTTCTTGTGGTTGGACTGAGGGCTCTTGGCTTTGCTCTTGAGGGATTTCTGGGTCAGGTTCAAGCGGTGGCTGTTGGGTCTCAGGCACCGTGTCATCTTGTTTGGTGTCATGTTCAGTCACACTAGGAGTCGGGACGTCCAGCTGAGGCTCTTTACACTCCTCAGGCTGTATTTCCATGTGGCTTTCGGGGGTTTGCTGAGAGTCAGTTACAACATCCTGCTGAGTCTCCTTCTCTGTCTCCTGCTCTTCCTCCTTTTGTACATTACCTACCTCTTCAACTGTGGCTTCTGGACTCTCAACCTGCAACTTACCCTGTGCCTCATCTTCCCTCACAACTTCTGTGACCTCAATCTGCTCTTCCCCCGCTTCCTTAACCTCAATTGTTCCTAAATCCTCCTCATCTTCGTCCTCATCTTCCTCCTCTGCCTTCTGCTCACTCTCCTCATGTTTGTCCTTCTCTTCACTCTGCTCCTGCTCTTGATCCCCCTCCCTCTCCCTAACCTCTGAGCTCTCCTCTCCTTCAAACATGACTACATCTTCCTCCTCGTCCTCCATCTCCACATCATGCCTGTTACCTGTCCGCCCTACTCCAGCCTTACCCTCCTCTTGATCTTCTTTCTTCATCTCTTCAGCCCGACGGCCATCCTCCATTTCTCTGTCACCTGTCCTCTGGGACTGGCGCCTTGGCCGAGCCTCCATTTTGTTGAGGTGCTCTGCAAAGGCTTCACGTCTCTCATCAAACACACCTTAGAAATTGAAGGGGAAAAAAGAAAAACACATTAACGTGATTTTAAAATCAATGTAGAAAAAAAAAAAAAAAAAAAAAGGCAGGAAATAGATTTTGTATATACAACAATTTTTTAGTAAAATCATAGTTGCATGCATAAATGAACAAGAATTAGCAAAAATGTGGTTTGAAGTCACTGAAGATGAAATATAGCATATCACACCATAGTACATTCACTTGTGTTCAAACTATATAAAAAAAAAAAATTCACAGTTAAATTCATTTAAAAATAGTAGGGCTGGGCAGTACACCTTTTTCATACCGAATACCAGTTTTTTTTTTATGATATTCATTTTTCATATACCCCTATACCGGTGAGTGTATGCGTACAAAGCGTCGGGAACACACTTGGACACTTACAGGTTTCCGAAGTGTGCTGAATCAACGTCATTATGGCAGAAAACGCAATTTTTTTCCTTGATCGTAGCGGAAGAACTGAATGTGATTGAAATTTTCAAAATTAATGTTCTGATTGAATATCAGATATTCGATATAAAGATTGATTACCTTCAGGAACTTAACAAAAAGAAACACGGATGTGTGGAAATACTTTGGCTTAAAAAAAAAATCTGACATTGATCAAACAACCAACATATGTAAATGTTGTCATCTTGTCATGCATGGAATAAAAAATAAATAAATAAAGTCAAATACAGTGAAATCGATATAATTTTGAAAAATACAGTGATGTGAATTTTTGGTTACACCGCCCAGCTCTAAATAATAGTTTACAGTGTTTTAGTTGTTAAATACTAGGTTGATTTTTTTTTTTTGGCCCAATGGCAAAACAAAATACAAGGTAAATGCAGGATGCATAGATGGATTTGCACTATAAATGCATGTTTGGACAACACAATGTAAATACCGGGTATAACCAAGGTCCAAAATACATGCAGATCTTTTCTAAAACCTAGAACTGTAGTGAAGTCCAGCTTTGTCGAGTCCAAGACAGGACCAAAAAAAAAAAAAAGATCCTCTTCAAAACCACATACTTAACTATTGATAATGTATGTGATGTGAGAGACGGCATATTTCCTATTCTAAGAAAATCATTTTGCATTATTATTTGTAATTATCAAAAAGCAGGGGTCTCCAAACAAGATACAGGAGGGCCCACACTTTTTATTTTTATGGTCAAATTTCATATCTATAAAATGTAAACTCAGGAGAAAAAAAAAATCCATGTTTTATAACATTTAGAAATGAAGTGAAGCTTTATAGAGAGTACATATTGCCCTCAAAGAAACAAAAAGCTCGGGGTCTAGTGGTTTCCACGTGTTTTAGGCACGACATGCTAGTGTGGTTTTGTTCTGAAGGAAAAAGCATATTGCTGGACCAATGACTAAGTCCAAGGCGATAGAAAAATGTCTCAAGACTGGACTTGTGTAGTTTTGGCAGGGCTGTAGTACTCGATGAAGACAGCAAAAGCCAAATCAATGAAGAAAAAAAAATCTGTTTAAGGAAAATTAAAATTAAACTTACCATTTAATTTTTTCTGAGACTCTTCGAGGAGCTTTTGGGTAGCGGAGCACATTCGCCCGGGCAGGTAGAAAATCGGGGGCTTAGTCTTCGTGCGAATGAACTTGATAAGCTTTGAATTATGTGCATTCCACTCTTCTTGCTGAAACACCATAACGCATGGAAAAATCAGACCAAAAACTACCCAAATCAAACCACCGCAGGTATACAACAAAAGAACTGCCGCCTCCCTGCAGCTGATACACATACCAGTTGTGCGAGCTCCACTTTGTGCTCGAGAAGCCGCAGCTCTGTTTGTTTGGTACGTCTTTCTTCAAACAGCTCCCTCCTTTCGCTCTCAACTTTTTTACGCTCCTGTTCTGCCTGCACTTCCAATTTCTGCTCAATTTCTTGGCGTTTTTTAAACTGGGAGGGGAAAAAACAAAACAAGTTTGAAAAATTAAAGCAGCACTTTGGTTCAGATATCGTTTGACTACTTGTGCGCAATTTTCTGACTCCCTCTCAACTTGAACTGAATGCAAAAAAACGGGTTGGGAATAACTTTGAGCTTTGAGAACAAGATGAAAATATTTTTTTACTGTAAACAAATACAGTATAATCAAAAGACAATGCCTCACAAAAGAAACAAAAATGTATGGTTTTTTTTGTTTATATACCCACCCGTTCTGTGGACACAGTAGACTCCTGCTTAAACTTTTGCAATGTTCCCATCAATAGGCCAAACATGCGCCGGTTTCTAAAAGAGCAAATAAAACAATGGAGTTATACGTTTAATTTGTCATTCAAGCAAATACGAGGTGAAAAAACAATAAATTAAAAAAAACTCTCAAAAAAAGTCCAAGACACAAGCAGTACCTCTGCTTTCCTCTCTCATCCATTGTCTGATCTTGAATAAGATCTCGGCGCGTACGTTCTTTGGAGGTAGCAACCACAGATGACTGTAACGCTGGCTGTAACAATAGAGAGAGAAAGGATGTATTAAAAACAGAAGCAAACAAATCCATGCAAGTGGAAAACATTTAGACCGCATACTTTTTTGACATCGTCATCATCTTCAGCGTCACTGTCATGGCGTGAATCTCTCCTGGCTCGCTTATCCCCTGCCAGCCTAGTTTGGCATGAAAGGATTGTAAATACATTTGTGCACATACTAAACACAAATGAACTCATTTCAAAATGTATCCAGAATCTCACCTCAAGAGTGCCCCTTCGATGTCTCTCTGTTTGGCTGGGGGTCCTCCACTATCTGAGAGTCCACGCCTTGTAAGGTTTGACAGATTAAGAATAAACCCAACATGCAACTACTACAATCATTTGCTAACATAAGAACAGATTCTTACCTCAACAAATTGATTCCACGCCCCCTACCTCCACCTGGGCCTGGGATGCTAAGTCTCCTATTCTGACCGGGTCTAGAAAAAGCAAAAGATGATTTTATAATTACAACTTTATTAAAAAAACACATATGACTATGACTTCTTGCTGAGCTATATAATCTTCTTTATCACAATCTATACAGTCACAGACATATACAACACTAGATAAACCAATAATTTAGGTCTGCAATTACTGAATTATACTTTAATTGAAGCTGTAAGAATGTATCATTTAAATTTCATTTAAATTAGTCATGTTCAAAACCGAAAATAGATTTTTGCCCAATCAAATCTTCAGGAGAATGAAACTGACACGTAGCAAATCACGTTCATTTCTGTGACTTAAAACCTTTTGGCTATAAAAAAAAGGCAGTCTTTCCAGTCCTGATCAAGCAACAAATAAACATGCACATCTAAAGCTATATTGGGTCTCTTTCAGAACATTCGTTACTTTCGTAAAACAAACAATTACGATACTGCTTGGTGTCGCTGCTATCCAAAGCAAATTCACCAACATCCCTCACTTCCCATTCAAACAAAGCAGGAAGTCCCTGCAGGACTCGTCTCTCACCTTTTTCATCTTTGCAAATAGTTTAACTCAAAAGACAAATCTTCGAAGGGAACCGTGTTTTTAATTTGATTAACACGATACCGAGACTAGATTTAAAACCAGCCTTCATTATTAAGAACTAAGGCGAAGAATGGCTTTTATGATGCGTGTCATTGTGCTTTCAAACACAAACTGCAGACTTGCTGATAGCTTTCTGGTATATTTATTTATTTATGGCGGCCTGGGTGATATAGATAGCTGCGAAATATCACAGCACAAATATAAATAGACTAATTAGTGCAATATATCGCTGATATAACCCCTGAAATTAAACACGTGATTCTTTAGCGTGCGAGCTAGCCGCAGTCTATGCTTGCTAACAGGCCATGGGTTACGTTATTTGACCCCCAGACACATGTTACTATTTAAAACGCTCCGTTAAGTATTACCTTAATTCACTCGGATCTCTGCCGGTTAGTTTTCGAATATTTTCGTCCACGCTTTTTAAGCTTTCCTTGGCTTTTTCCAGCTGGTCTTGCAAACTTCGCACGGCGACCGCCATCTTGCTCTTCTTCTTCCAGAAGCGCGTGGAGCGTCGTGCGCGCGGTCGGCTCAATGAAGGCGCAGAACACTGATCACGTGGGCGGTCCTGTACAGGTGGCGCGCAAGAACCTCCCCAGTGATTGACAGGATCATCCATGAAAAACTAAATTTCTTTCATAACGTTAGATGTACGTTTTTTTGTGTCCCAAAGTTATATTTTACCCCTCATTACAGCATTTGTTATATCAACGGTTCCTCAATGGGTTCTCTTCTTTTTCTTGATCATTTTCTTTTAAGCTATTTCACTGCTATTTTGTTGAACCGTAGGCCTATTGAATATTCTATACATTAGCCTATATAAGTATATAGCTACCTATGGAAACATGTTGGCTTGTTTATCTCAAACATCATCTTAAAAGGTTTTCAGTTAAACCTCAAGATGGTTGTCTTTGGTTTTTTGAAGGAGATACAAATGTTTGTTTTGTTATAAATCTAATTTTCTATCTTTGTAGGATTTACATACATAAATGCAAATTCTCTGATTGCACACCTATCTTTGTTGTGTTTCTACAAGAAATTTAGCATTATTTAAAAACTATTTCAACTTCTCATAATAAAAAAGCAATTAAGACCTATTCAATTTGTACAGATAACAAGCTTATAAATATACCCAATCTGTAATTTATCCTGTGAAGTACCCTTTAATTTATTTTAAGTTTTTTTCTGTTCTCTTTCCTTCTATTTTGTGCCTTTTGATTATTCTCTGCTATTTTACATGTAATTTTTTTTTTTTTTTATTATTATTTAACATCTGATGTTAAAATACCTGTATTATTTATATATTTGTATATTTTTTGTACTCGCTGTTTGTTATTTCCAAAGTTCAATTAAAAAAAAAATTTTTTTAAGTATATAGCTACATATAAGTTACGTTCGTTCCCCTTCTATCCTGTCATTCTCATGAGTCGAAGCAAAGTAAGAGTTACACATGACACATGTAAGTTAACAAGTGTTGGGAAAAGGTAACTTTTAAAAGTAATGCATTACAATACTGCGTTACTCCCAAAAAAATTAACTGATTACGTTACATTACTTTTGTCCTTTGATGATCCAGTCTAACCTTACTTACAACACACCAAAAAGTGTCACGAATAAACCTCAGGCTGAAGAAAATTAATATCTGTAAAGTAGAATACAGAAGAAAGCTCAATACTCTCCAGCAATTAAAAAAAATGAAGCACAATTGTTGGGCTTTGAAGTAATTTTTGCTTGTAAGTAAGGTTGGACTGGATCATCAAAGGTCAACAGCAAAGACATTGGTTAATAAAATGAGATTAGATACATTTGTGTCATTTAATTACATGTTTGTGTCACATTTAATTTATTTAGATGAATACTAAATCTGTTTTTTGAGCATGAGATGCACACTAATGCACATTTACATTTAGTCTTGAACTACACCATATTCACGCACCGCGCAAAATGCTCTGTATTTCTGATTTCTCCCAACATGGAGTCAGGAGACTTGTCAGTCAATAAATAAGAAAACAACGTTATTTTACAAAAAGTAACTCAATTACTCTAAAATTAACAAGTAAATGCATTACTTTACTAGTTACTTGGGAAAAGTAATATTATTACGTAATACGTAACTCAAGTTACTTGTAATGCGTTACCCCCAACACTGGTTATAACAGGGTTACAAACATCTGTTGTTTTTTTCGGTCATGAAAAATATTATAAAAATTATTATTTTGGACAGACAGGTTCTTGAAAAAGCTTGTTTCTTTATCTTGCATTTCACACATATGACATATCTATATAGCTAAATAAAAATAAGGATGTTTTTGTTATTTAATAGGCCTAAATCTGTCTGCTTTTATGTATTAGGCACATCACAACAACACCATGACAATGAAATACCAAGAAGCCAAAGATGTTTGACAAGTTTTATTTGACAACGACAGTAATTTGTAGTTTGTAACAGGTGTACTTCAATATTACATGGAACTCAAATGCAATTGGCAAGATAACGTATAGCCTTTTACAAAATCTCCTGAGAATCTCTCATGATTCCCTTCACGCACATGTATTTTCTTCACAAAGGCTCTTGCATCTGTTTCCAAGTTATTCTCATTCTTTGTCAGCCAAATCATTTTGCTCGAAATACCTTTAATAGACAGGAGAGTGATTATACTTCATAAGACCACATGCACATATTTCAGGGAACACTAAATCTGACTACAACAGCACCATGTCAGTTACCTGGCAACAATACAAATCATCAAGTTAAGAGCTGACAAACGATCATCATCTGTGCTCTCCTGGAAGAGAAAAATAATATGCAGTCTATTTTAGGCAACCTATTTCAGGCTGTCAACAAACAAGCCTTCACCTGTGTAACTGCAATGGAAGCAAGGGAGGAAATAATGATACCCCAAGCTTTTAATTCAGAGCAAACCAAAAAGTGTTTACCAGATTGGCACGCACTGCAGAACACCGTCTTGCCAACTGTCTGATAAGGGAATGTGCTTCAGGAAGCAGCGGTTTCTCAAGGCACGCTAGTAATGCATAAAGCCATCTGCCCTGTGAAGATAAATAAGCAATGTACAGCTAAACTCAAATAAAGTTCAAAGATACCATTTAATCTTATAGGGGAAAATGCAAAACATTTATTAGAGACAAAAAAATACATATTTTACCTTTTATTTAAATATATATCCATGTATATTGGATGTGACACACTAGAGATTTTTAACTTACCAACTGTGGTACAAAGTCTCTCTCCTCAAACCAAGTAATTAAATACTCAAGCACAGCTGAAATGGTTGACTGAAAAGGGAATGCAATGAAATCAAATTAGGATCTGTGGTTTATGTGTGAATAATAAATCACATCTGCGGTTACCTGGTTCAGTTTGCTGACAATGCTTAGGAAAGGTGGGAAACCAGTCTGATAAAAAGAGATAGAGGAACTTCAAATCATGGCAGAATGTTCACATTTTGTAATAATAAATCTACTCAGTGTAATCTACCATTATCACAGTGTGTGTTGATAATCTTATGGGGGGAGGTGTTATTATTACCTTAATATAATCAAGCCCCGGGTTAACTATGTCTTCTTCTTTCAACTGGATGTCAAGACAAACATTCTCACCCAAGCAGAACCTCTTCCATCCATCCTCATCCTCCATTTTGGGCTAAAATGAGGAGAAGACATCATTTAATCCAAAATCTAAACAAAAAGTACAGTAACTGAAGCTACTACAGGTCTACTTGCAAAGTATGTTTTATGTGAGTATAATGTTTAATATCTGTGTAACGCAATTGATTGTTGTATAATTGCAAAGATTTCAGATTCAGTCTGACAATAAAATTGCATACGTTTTCTGTCCAGATGTCGATTATCTTACCATGACAACATTATCATCCAGAAACTGAGATTTCCAATGCTGACGATGCTTGTTAACACTCTGAAAAAAAGAAAGAGAGGGGAAAAAAAAGTTTTAATAGTTCTCTGCAAATTGACAGATGCTAGACGCTATTGTAAAAGTACTTGTATGAGTAAAAATTGCACACCTGTCTGACTTCCGAAAATTTGCTGACTTGTTGTTGCTGCCATTTCAAGCTGGGAGAGAAACCCTGAGGTGCAGCCAGACAACCTGTGATCTGTAAAAATTAAAATAATATTATGCAAAATTATTACACATATACATGTTACAATTTAATAGCCGCTGTTCACTTTTCACACTCACAGATGCATTCACAGATTGTTTCTTCTTCAGCTTCTTTGGATCAATTTGTGCCACAACAACATCTGGGCACAGAGATGCTTCCCTCCTGTAACATAATGCAACTGTATGATTTTTTTTACAATCAAAATCATTAGATAATAAACAAACCCAATTATGTTTTAAAAACATGTAAGAAAGAAACAAAAACATAAAACAAAGTGATAAACTACAAAGATTTTGTAACCAGATTTTCATGTAAAAAAAAGTCCTGTTTTGTACAGACTTTTTATATATATTAATAATGCAATGTTTTTTGTTTAGTTTTTTTTACTTTTGCAATTGAATATGACTGAATAAACACAAGCTAAATCATGCATACCATTACATTTTATTTGTAAAAAAGTATCCCAAAGCACACTATATCAATCAGAGCTTTCCCAAATTATTAATATACATTTAGTTTGTCGTTGCATGGTTTTGCATTTCATAAATAGCCTTTTAATTTAAGATATAGTTGTATATATTAGAGAAGTTCATATTTATGCACTGTATGTATGTAAAGCATAATGGTGCTTAAATAAAGTTCTACTTAGGTCTGTTTTAAAACCTACAACTGATGAAGAAAGACCACTTACTGGACCTGTCTGAGATATTCTTGGGGGTTTCTGGGCGGTTCGTTTGAGTTGTATTCCTCTGTGTCGTAGGACTCCACAGGCAAAAGTCTGGGCATTAACTCCTCTACGTCTGATTTCATGTCTTTCCGTTATTTTCTCTGCACCATCAAAAATAAGTCAATGTTCACGCGTCACGCTGCACGTTCTCTATGTGCTTGTCAACCTCTCCATTTTGAAAACATTGGCCATGATGACGACCAATTGTCGCGACGGTTACCGTGGTGACTCTTATTCGTTAGCTATGATTCAGATGGAAAGACGGAAAAGGTATATAGTGACATCTGTTGTTTAGGAGGGATAGGAAAATAAATTTAAGCAAGATAGTTGGTACAATACTGAAGTTAAAGAATCATTTTCAATTCTGTGCATGTAGTGGGTTAGTGTCAGAATTGTAAGTTGGCTCCTGGGAGTGATTTCAGGGGCATCTTAATAACTTGAATGAGGTAATCAAATGTTCATGAGGGAGCCACAGTGTCAACAATGTTATATTATGTTAAATAGTGAAATGAAATTTGCCATGTAAATAGCAACCTTATTTATAGACTGATATCTCAAATGCCGTCTGTTCCGCAGGCAGAACTTCAGACTCTGCAGACCTTTGCTCAGTCAGTCAATCTATCAGTAATCTCTTATTTAACAACACTGGAACAGATTGAGCTGGCGTGTTACCCATATGCATCTTATTTTATTATTTTATCCTATTAAGCCTCTCTTGTGTTGTTATACTCACTATAATAAAAATAAAAATAAAAAAAGTTACTGTCCAGTATCTTATTTGATTACCAGTATTAAAAAAACATAAAATAAATGGTGTTAAAAAAAACATAAAATAAATGGTGTTAAAAAAAACATAAAATAAATATTTAAAAAATAAGCATAGCCTATATGGATCTATGAAGAAACTTTATCATCCTTGGAAACTTTCAACTGCACAAGAGTTACTTTATAGTGTGAGAAAAAAAGGTTTCTTTAGGTTTTTTCTTAAGTTCTTCAAACAAAGTAAAAATGGTTATCTTAAGATCCGTTCACTGAAGGATCCATTGAGAACTAAACCATGGTTGTTGATGCTTTTAGAACTGTTAAGAGCATACAGAATAAGTGCATTTGCATTCTCATTTAGTCTCATAGTTTTAATCTAACAAAATAATAATTAAATGAGGCTAGTATTTCTTATGTCTGTTTTATGAGGTTTACTCATTGTACCATCTCATGTAAAATCCAAAGAATGTAAAAATACTACTGCTTGGAGACGTCTATTATTGTGAAACCTTATCTGTTTGAATGTTTCTTTGGTCCAGTGTGAGTTTGTGATGTGGCGTGTGTTGATGTTAATGATTTACTGACAGTAACCTCTAATCCAATCTGTGCTTGTCAGACTGTGATCTCCTTGGATTGGCTCATTCTGTGACAAGACTAAGGGAATGACATTTCGCCGGGACTTTGGTTGTCTTTCCTTCTGACAACTGGATTTGGAAATGTACATAAAGGAACTGAACTATTGAGATGAAGGGAACTGCTGGATAAATCCAAACATGGCAGCTGTACATGCATTCATTTTGTTTCATATTGTCTTCGGTTTTGTACACCAGGGTTTGGGTTTAATTTCAGACTACAAACTATGTGGAGACCCCGAATGTGAAAGTAAGATCATCATATATGCTCATATACTGTAAAAGAAGACACATGATTAGACTGAAAGTGTGATGTGTGTTTATTGTTTAACTTAATTAAATGTATTCATGCAAAATTATGTGATTCATGTTTAGGTTATTGCTTTCTTATCTTTAAGTTTTTGTCTATTTCTTTAGGCATGATAAGCCAGGTGCAGGCGCAGAGAGACCATAGTACTAAAGACTGCCGCTTTCTAAACTTCAAAAAAGGGGATGTAATCACGGTTTACTACAAACTTACTGGAAAAAGAAATGATCTCTGGGCAGGAAGTGTGAGTACTCTTCTCTGGTTCTGTCTTGATTAAAAATATGAATGTATAAATCAATAAAGTAAAATCATTATTAAAAAACGCTTTAATCTGACATATACAGTGGGTACGGAAAGTATTCAGACCCCCTTAAATTTTTCACTTTTTGTTATACT
Source organism: Enteromius anoplus (assembly GCA_032359395.1). Classification (NCBI taxonomy): domain Eukaryota; kingdom Metazoa; phylum Chordata; class Actinopteri; order Cypriniformes; family Cyprinidae; genus Enteromius; species Enteromius anoplus. The sequence continues at coordinate 3,911,056 of JAUMHG010000062.1, read as the reverse complement.
GCAACGATTTGCTAAAATCATTTAAGTTGATTTTTTTTCCTAATTTAATGTACACACAGCACTACATATTGACAATTTTTGCAGATTTATTAAAAAAGAAAAACTGAAATACCACATGGTCATAAGTATTCAGACCCTTTGCTGTGACACTCATATATTTAACTCAGGTGCAGTCCATTTCTTCTGATCATCCTTGAGA
>JAUMHG010000062.1:3891254-3910757 GCA_032359395.1 Enteromius anoplus | reverse complement strand
AGAAATAGTCTTGAATTTTAAAAGTTGGATTTTTCTTTTTTTCCTCTGCATTATTGCCGCTTGATTATTACTGATGACATCATAGACAGTGGCAGCTTTAACAGACTGTATTCAGACTAATCTCTTTCCATATATCAGATGTTTTGCTCTGCTCTGAAAACATAACTGACGGTGTGTTCATCAGTTTAGTATGCATGCCTGTTGAATACAAACAAAAATGTCTTTAAAAATACTAGTTATTTACGGGTGGTGAATGTGATATAATAATATCTATTAAATTATAATTAAATAAAAAAATATTTTCTTACACAGACAATATTTGATCAAACTTTACTCGAAAGTATTCAAAAACATAACTTTTTCCCCCCCCTTATATCAGTCACTGACAGAGTGCCTTTTGAAGATGCGAGATTGGGATTCTGAGGATGAGAGCTGCGTTGACAGCAGCACTAATACAGCTGGAGCTGAGAATGGGGACAGTTCAGGTACAAACACTTGAGGTGCATTTGGAAATATTATTAGTTTGATTAGAAGTCAGGTCTTGAAATATCATCTCATGTTCTTTTGTGCTTGCAGATTTGCAACAGAAGGAAAAAGTACAGAAACTTATTGAAGCGGCCAAGGTAACCCTAACCATATACGACTGCCAAACATGCTGTTAAGTATGGCAGCTCACTGGGGTTTGAAACACAACTCTTATGTGTCGGATTAAATGAATAATGTCTGTCTACATCCAGAATATGCAGATAGGCTGCTAACAGATATGATGCTGTCGATAAGTTTAGCCCTCTTCTTTGTCTCAGATGAGTGCAGACTTGAAGTCCATGGAGGAGGACAAGAACAGAGTATTCGCCAAACTCGCAGATGAAATTAAAGCCAAAGAAGATCTCCAAGGTAAAACTTAGGCTCCACTAGAGTTGCAACAGCTGCTGATGCATTAACCTTTTAATTTGAAAAATTATTACATTTTGAATGATTGTAGAAAGACAGTCAAACTTATTAATCCATAGTGAGAATCTTTAAGCATGTTAAGCTTTATTTTCAATTGATTTGTACTCTTATCTTGCTGAATTAATCATAACATCACAGCGTGTTTGCTTTCCTTTATGCTTTTATAGGAAAACACCTGCTCTGCAAATATTATGAGCAATAAAAGTGGATCTGATTTGCTTTGGCCTGATTGTATCAAACACGATCATTCAGACTGTACATGAAGACTTGTTTTCGTGTTTCTCTGTATTCTCAGAGGGGATCAAACAGATTGTGGAGCAGAAGGAGGTGTTGGAATCAGAGAGTGCCAACTATGCTAGCGAAAGCCAGAAACTCCAGCAGAAACTCCAGATCATGACTGAAATGTACCAGGAGAATGAACTCAAACTACACAGGTTTGGACTCATTATACTTACATAGTGCAGTGTGGTTTTATTGGGAATTCAAATACTAATGCTAATAACTGAATTATTTCTTGCACTTTTGTTAGGATGTTGACAGTGGAGGAGAAGGAACGCTTACAGAAGGAGGAGAAGCTCAACAAGGCAGGCAAGAAGATCAGTCTTGCTGCAGAGGAACTCAACAATTACAGGTCAGAGCTACTTGTATCACACACACACGAGGAAGTTAAGTTAAATATGATATAGCATGTGATAAAATCAAAGGAAATAGTATCTGAGAAGAGCAGGAAACACAATATGAGTGTTAATCGAAACAGGAAGTTTACATTTAGAGTCTCTTTCACTATGTTTATATAGACATCGAGCCAAAGACCTAGAGGAAGAACTGGAAAGGACCTCACAGGCCTACAAGAATCAGGTGACACACTAGTAATGCTATAGAGAGTTACAACATCTCTACATGATTTATATTGATAAAGGTTCTTCATTGTAAAATTTAATGTTTGTTATAGCCTATTATTATTTTTACACAAAATTTATTCAAAAAGCTTTTATATATATATATATATATATATATATATAAAAAAAACTGAAACCATAAAATGCATTGTATATTGATGAAATTGTTGGTAGATTTTGGAATTGACATTAGGGGGAGACATACATCCTTATACACTTTAATGCAAAAGTTTTGGCACCCGTTGCAGAATCTGTGTAAATGTACACAATTTTAACAAAATATACTGTTATTTAATTTTTTTATTTGAAATAAATATTTATTAAATAAATAATATTTTCTACCGTATTAACTATTCTTTTACCATAACAAAAGGGATTAATATTTTATAAATATTAACATAATATCAGTTTATCAATTTTATATTATTTATTGTATATGTTTGTTATTTTTTTCTACCAGATTACTTCTCATGAGAAAAAGGCTCATGATAACTGGGTAAGTTGTTTTCAAGACCACTTATATTTGATCCATACCTGTCATCAGTCGCTTCATTGTCAGATACTGTTTTAATACTGTCTGTATTACAGCTAGCCGCAAGGGCAGCAGATCGAGACCTGGCTGATATCAAGAGAGAAAATGCTCATCTCCGCCAGAGGTGAGATAGTCTAGAAAGCATTTTATTATAGTGTTTTATAAATAGCAGAAGCTGTATTTATTCATACATATCAATGTGTTTACTATTGCAGGCTGACTGATGCCCAATTCAAGTTTGAGATACTTGAGAAGGATGTACGAGAGGGCAGACCTTTATTTAGAGGTCAGCTACTTTCTACTTCCTTTTGGCTGAAACATGTCTATGTTTAAAGTGGCGTTAAACTTTACGTATTTCCCTATCTCACAGGTGAAAGATCTCCATATGGGCCCTCTCCTCTTAGCAGACCATCCTCAGAAACACGGGCTTTCCTGTCCCCTCCTACACTTATGGACGGACCCCCTCGACTCTCACCACAGTTTATGGGTCCAGGCAGAGGTGATTGTACACACATTAGTCACTTAGGTTTTTTTTTTAATCCCCGGGAAAAGTCTGAAAAATAATTTCTCATGGTTTAGTTTGTGTCACAGTTTCAGTATGGTTGTGTAAATAAAAGCTTCCTGTACACTACTGTTCAAAAGTAAGTAATAACATTCAATATAACAAAAATATTAAATTTATTCAGCAATGATGCAAATAAATTGTTTAAAAATGGCAGTATAGCCATTAATAAATTAATTTATTTGATACTCAAAATAATATGAAGTTTATTTGCGAAATCAGATACCTCTGGTTTTCCAAAATTTCAAAAATTCATATATTTTTTAATGTTAACATGTTTTTATTGTGTTTGTTTTTTATTTATTTTTTTATTTTTATTTTTTTATTTTTTTTTACCTAATCGAAATAACCAAACTTCAGTAATATTAATTTAAATGCACAATGACAAATCCAGATTTTTGAAAGCTGTTAAAAACTAAGAAGCAAGTTTACTCTTCATATATTAAGCTAATATTAAACTGTTTTTAAAAATGTTTTTTAAGAAGTAATTCAGCATTTTAGAATAATTTCTGAAGGATCATGCGAGACTGAAGAATTTCAGTCCGTTTAAATGCATACTAAAATCATTCCTCGCGTTTGCATATAGATGAGTCTTTTTGTGTTTCATTACCCTTTGTGTTAATATTTTTTTTGGTTGTCTCCCTTTCCTCTCATTTCTATTCTTAATTTCCGCCAAACATTTTTATGTGCCGTCTCTCTCCACTCCGTTCAACTTCCTTCACTCTCACTGTCACATAATCAGCATCCCGTGGTGTGGTAGAGCCCCCTAGTGGTGGGCCAGAGTTTGAGCAGAGTGGCCCTCACTCTGATAGTGGCTCACTGTCTCCCTCCTGGGACAGGGAACGCAGGGGCCCTCCCCCCCATCCAGGTACAGTGATGGAGGAAATACTTCTTTAGCTCTCAAAGATCCAGGATTATTGAAGGAAAAATGATGAGCACATTAAAGGGTTATTCTATCCCAAAATGACTGGCCATTTATACAACATCTCAATAGGTTAGCCAAACATAAGAGGTCTTTTAGATTAAAAGGTACATTGAAGCAAAAACACTGTTTATTTCTATTAATCAGAGAGGGAGGAAATGGTTGTGTAAAACTACATTATTATGCAAGAAATGTACTAATATTATAAATGCTAAAAAAAACGTTGAATATGCAGCCTACGAGGCTTGATTTGGTATTTACTATGGATTAATGAATACTAATCACTTAACTGTTTGTGCTTGTAATTTAGCCAACAGTTTGAGGTGAAAGGCGTTTCTGTTACTGATGCTCAAACTCAGTTATTCGGGGGTGTCTCGGAAGCGCTGACTCAGCCCCACAGCTCATAGAAGATTCACAGAACTGGGCCTTCTTTGTTCTAGACGTTTCGGTGTTTTGTACGTCAGGCTTTGTCCCACTGCCCCCTTCTGCTCCTCACTGTCAGGCCAAATGCTTTGGGCTAAATGTTAAGTGGAGTGATTAGCTATTTTATACCGAGGCTGCGACTAGCACAGAACATCACTGTATTTATTAATGTCATTATCATCCTGACCATTGTTTTTTATTTGTAGTGCATCATTCCTATTAGCATCCTCTGTGTTTTTATTTTTAGTGTATAATGTGGCTCGAAAGGGTCTTGTATTTGGATAGTTATGTATAAATAATCATGACATATTAAAAAATATCTATAATTTACTTTTTCATTTTATAAATTACAAAAATAATTATTTATAAGTTTTAGTTTTTAATTGTTACATACATTTCTTTGATCTTTTTATAAAGTGCTCAAAAGGCTCTTGAGAATATTAAAATATTTAATAAAATATAATACAATATATTTTATATATGTTTCCAATTCCCTTTTCAAATGTAAAGATTATAAATAAATAAATGTGCATAAAAATATAATATTACATTGCATAAATTGTATATATTGTATAAGTATAATATAATTGTATAATTGTTATATAATATAACAATTCTTATTTAATTTTTTTTTTTTTTATGAAAGGTCACCCTCTCCAAGACCCAGGTTTGCCCTTTAGGAGGCCTCCTCCAGGTCCGTACCCTATGGGTCCTTTGCCTCCTAGACCTCCACTTCCTCCTGAACCATACTTTGGTGAAAAATCAGGTGAGTCTTTCCATGTGACCTCCTCAATGATATGTTTGACTTCTCCTCTGCTTCTCTTAAAGGTCGTTTGTATCTGTGGAATTATAAGTACCCCATATGATTTTCATATACAAGCCTAATAATAATTTAGTTACATATTCTCATAGTAAATGGAGCAACATAATGTGGCAGAAATTCCCTGCTAATTTGTTTTTATGTAGCTTGTGTAATAGCATTACAGAGGCATGAATGAGCGCTCTTTTTAGCAATTCTTAAGAATTAAATTAAAATGAAAATGCAAGAATGGGAGTTTGGCGCAAAGATCCTAAGTGTATTTTTTATTTTTTCCCCAGATTCATCATTTCTAAGAAACAGCTCATCCATCAGTGAGAATGACAGTCGAGAAGTGAGTAAACCTCTGATTGATAAGAAAAAGGTGTCATTTTTTTACATGCCCATAAATAAAACTTGTCTACTCACAGGGTCCTCACTCGATGCCTGGGGACATGAGATTGCGCCCTGATCCAGATTCAAGAATGGGACCTCCATTAATGGGAATGCCCCCACGGATGGACCCTAGAGACCCACACTTCCCACACAGGGGCCCTTATGGACCTCCGGAGTTCTTTCGTGGTCCTGGTGGTCCCCCCATAGGCAGTACGTTTTTTTTTGGTTTTTTTTCAACAATGTTTGCTATGTGTTACTAATTGACGCTTCACTTCAGGCTTCTCAGTCTGATTTATTTGATATTACGTCCAAGTAGACTCATAACCTTTATTACCGTTTCCATTAGTGCGAGGGCCACTTCCCCCGGGAATGTTTCCCAGAGCTCCATTGCCACTTCCTCAACATATGGGCTATCTGCCACAGAGACCTCCATCTGACAGCTTTCCCCCTGGACCACCACCCAGACCCTCTCCACCAGGCAGCGAGCAGCCCCCCGACCAGTCGCCCTCTTCTCATGATGTCATCTGATCTCTCACTCTCTTCCTCTCCTGCAAACTGTTTCCGACTTCCTGTTGTTGTGCTCAGGGGGTATTTCCTTTGATATGTAACCGCAGTAGCCTTGTGGTTATCTCTTACTTCTGTCTTAGTTGAAAGCGCAAGCATGGCAAAGGATGCAGCACAAACCACTGGTTATAATATTATGAGGAGGAAGTTGATGTCTGTGTTTCAGGTACAGTGTAAAGTATGCACCCTTTGGGAACCTGTAGGTAAATTCTGAAAAGCCAATGAGACTGCCTTTTAACAGGATTATAAGTGCTCAGGTTTGTGACGTTCTGATGCTTTTTTTTTTTTTATTGAAGGTAGTTAATAAAAGGTCCTCATATTCATCAAACTGTGTGTATATATATATATATATATAGAAAGTTTACTAAGTGTATATTGTGAATAGGATGCTGTTGAAACAAGACTTTGGTAACTAACTTTCAACAACTCAGTCCAGATATCCGTCCATGTAGCGTATATATATATATTTATAGTTTTCTCTAATAACTCATGCCTTAAAATAGGTGGTCTTAATAAAGCTGTCATTTGAAAAATACTTAACTTTCTGTTCTTAGTGTTGTGTGAATATTTATATAAATAAATGTTTAAAAAAATATTTTCTAGTAGGGATGCACAAAATATTTAATTTAGGCATCACAAAATGTCTGGTATGAAAATGAATATTCATTATTTATCCAAAATGTAATAAAGGGAGTTACAGTTCCATGATTAAAATCTAATACCAGACAACCTATATGTTGTGTACCAGTACCAGTACATTGTGCATCCCTGACAACTAACCAGAATTCTGTATTCATTTGTTTTATGCTATAAATCAAAACTACTTGTTTCAGGAGTTGCAGAATATTAAATGATCTTTGAGTAATATGGTGCTTCAGGAATAACAGACTACAAAAGGTACGCTTAAATTTTTTTTGGAGCATATTATATACATTGAGGAATAACCAAGAAAGAAAATGTGTACGTATGCATCCCTAGTTTCCAAACCTGGAAAAAAAGCAAGGCCAAGCACTGCAATTAATAGAAACGGAGCTTTACAAGAGTAACCACTACATGCACTTTGAAGCATGACAGAAAGAAAACGCACTGTACATCACAATGACACAAGACAGACAACATTGACTTTTTATGCTTTTTATTTTACCGATTAAAAGAAAAATGCATTCGTTCAACATTAATTCAAATCAACATTCGGCTGGTTTACCCAATATCTGTCAGTTAAGTTTTTCAAAGGTTTTCCTTCTTTATTGTGGAACCTCAAGATCACTTTTTCTCATTAAAATCTTCCCACCTGGCATGTTCACACCTGTGCCAGAGTACTTCCTGTTTGCAGATGTACATATAAAATCCAATGCTATGTGCTCACCGGAGACAAAAAAAGTAGACAGAACACACCTGCCCAAATATTAAACATTTAAGATGGTAAAACCATTTTTGCAAAACAACAACGCTTATAAACTTTTTTTTAAATGTTCATAAATAGAACCCGGACATGTGTTGCATAAAAGTATATACACGTTGATATATATACGCATATGCATGTTTATGTTATCTTATTTTATTCCCCGTTAAGTTTATAAGGTAGCAGCGTGGTCTTAGCACTGCTGGTGCCCCATGATGGCCACTTCTTTATTGCAAACTGTCCTGATTTTAAACAAATGCACAACATTCGTACCACTTATAACTGGGGCCTTCTGGCCAGTCTCATAGAGACCATGTCTGTAACCCACGGTCGCCCCTGAAACTGAGTTGGCTTCCGAAGAATCAAGATCTTAAAACAATAATAATAACAATAATAAGGCCAAGTATCATTGCAAGTTGGGTTATTTCCATTTCAGTGACAGAAAAAGAAAAGAAAGAAAAATGAGTTAAGAGCCATTGGATCGTATGCATTCCGTTTGCATAGTTTTGACTTTGCCGTTAACGCAAGCCGACCAGAGATAGAGAGAAAGAAAGAAAGAGAGGCCTGCATTGGACCTGCAGTGGGAACTCGGACTGTTCGTTTTATACCAAAGGCTGGCGATAATCGGTAAGGTAGCTGTCGGAAAAAAGTTGTAAAACACTGACCGTCTCAGATGGGGTCATAGCAGCCCTCTTTCTCCTTACTAAGAGATTGTGAAATGCATATAACGTTTCCGGAAGAAATAAAAACAAACTGGGATCCAACTGAGTTGTAACAACCGACTGGTCGCATCGATCGGGAATAAAAACCTACGCTCGCTCTGAAATGGCTCAAGAATTTTATCGTAGGACCAGTCGAAAGCTGATTACAGGATCCCGCCCCTGCCCGAACCGAAACAGAATAAAAATAATAATAATAATAATCATTTCATGCAGACATTTGGCCATTTTAGTTTGCTTTAACTCCCCAGTGGAATGTTCCTAACACGTCTCATAGCAGCTTATAGGTCTGATAGAAGCAACCTTGATTTTCAATAGTTAAATTACATTCACTCTTCACAGTGAAACAGGTGCATTGTAAGAGAGATCTAACGTATGTTGACCAAAGCCACAGCACAGCTGTGGACCACCGCTTAAGTCCAACCATTAGTACATTTACATAATAGTAGTTGTCGTAATACAATAGTAGTAGTACATCTCGGCCCATCAGCCATTGGCCCTGCCCTCTGCCAGCATTCGGGCACTTCGAAAAAAAAAAAAAAAAGAATCGTATCACCGTTATCTTTGGCAGATGATGCGCTGACAGAAGTTATATCCAGTGACATTGTTGAGAATATTCTTCGTTAATGGAAACTTTCATGGTGAGAGGCCTGAGCTATTGGACTCGTTTTGTTTCCTCCACATGTCTAACAGTAACCCTGAGAATGGCTGTTTCCTGTTCACTGCTGAGGAAGTGGTACGCTTTGTACTGAACACACACCTTCTCTGATGGATGCACTTTTTGAACGTTCACACAACACACTCGCATCCACACATAAAGAGATTGCAAAGAAAAATGAGACGAAAACACTGACGCCATGTCTTTGTAACGCTTGGTCGACCGGGAACGCACGGTGACGTGGGTTTGAAATGAAAGCTATTCTGGGTTTTAGGCACGGTATGAATGCTTCAGCAGTTTGTAACGTGTCATAGCTGTCGTTCTCCGCCAACTCGAGTCGTTCGGCAAAATCGATGCACAACGAACAAGTTTCGAATTAAGAACACGCTCACTGAAATCGTTTTTTGGTGCTGTACTTTTTTTAAATGAACTAAAAAAAAAAATTAATAATAATAAAAACTGAACCCTGGCACACGTTTAAGAGCATTCGACATATTCATTACAGCGTGTTTGGCACCTATGTCAACGCACCTGAAAACAGCATTTTTAGTCTGTGGTTTATTCAAAAAGGGAGTGAATTTAACAGATTTTAAACCACAACAACCCTTTTTGCATTCTGTGCCACCAACCACGAAAATCTGCCGTTTTCACTAATGTTGACATGGGTACTGCTATAGGTTGTAAACTTGTCAACATTTAGTCAAGCTGGATCTCTGCTCCGTACATAAAAAAACAAAAAAAGTCGAATAACGTCAACCCTTTGTGCACGTGCCAAGAGTTGTTCGACCTCATTGGTTAACTGCTTCAAACCTTTTTTGGACCACAAACGACAAATCCAGACAAGATCGTAAGCTAAATTGCTAGGTCACCCCTCACTCGATAAGCTTGCATATAAAAGATGGTTTTCATGCTGCGAAGGTTTGCTTTGGCTGTACGTTGTTTTTGTCATAAGCACAGATCTTCCAGGAAGATTGGGGCGATGGCTTCAAACCTGGTTTGGCTTCAGGTAGTCGATACTGCCAAATAAAAGTAAGTTCTGAAGCCTGACAGAGTAACGGTTAGTGAGGCAACTTAACAGTTTAAAAAGTACTCCGCTCTTCGACAATTCACTTCATCGTTCAAGCACGGCAAAATAAAGATATGCTCACGAAAGAGGGGACTCTGCAGAGCAAAAACGCTGCCACTTTAAAGAAGGCTTAGTTTGACATTCACTTTTTCATCTATGCAAGCAAAAACGATCTCGACTATGATTTTCTTAAAAAAAAAAAAAATGTAGAGCAAATAAACAATATTTGTAAAAGAAAACAACACACGGAGAACTTCAACTGCTAAACTAGGGAAATTAGACACAGGAAGAAATAAAAATAAAACCAGCAACTTCTAAAGCGCATTCTTTTGGAGGAGCTCTCGTTTCTCCAAAAACACTACGAAGTCTTGCCCATCGAGCACGCCAACCTTTTGAACGAAGCTTCAACAAAAGCTTTCGGCTGGAAAAGTACCGCAAGTGCAGGAATCCTGAGATATGGAACAAGCAAATGTCTGTCTCCCGCCATCTAATGCTTTACTGATGAAATATCACGGCCTGGATTCAATCCATTCGGAGCACGGTCGCCCTCAATTACGATCGAGTCCACGCACTTCGGTAGGGACACCAACTCCAAACCGACTGAGGCAGAGGCCAAAATCACACTGATTATGAAGAAGTAAGGGGGAGTTCAAGGCAACTGTGACTCAAGAAGAACAATTAAAACTGACGGAACAGCTGATTGTTTTCACTCTTACCAAAATATCTTAACCTTCATCTTCATCTTCCTTGTCATATAATTTTTGCCTACCTGAGACAGACGGGAAGGACTTCTTAAAACAACACACACACACACACACACACACACAAGAAAAAGAACAAAACACCTATGGCTGGGCCCAGATATTGTGCTGCAGGGCGGTCAGCATGCAGGTGTCAAACACCAGACTGAAAACCTCTACGATTGGTTTCACCAGCAGAGGTGCGTCTACTTCCAGGTTGAGAAAAACCAGCGGGATCTGCGTCCCGAACACGTCGTTTCCACCAATCCTCATTTCCGAATAACAATTACATATTGAGGAACAAAGAGGAAGGGTCGTAACTGCTGTGGATCAGTCCTGTCCCTTGGCTGGAAGACTAATCTCCCTACAAAAAGGTCAATGTGAACGTGGGATTTCGTCATTGCAGAAGCCAAGGAGGATCAACTGATAGTTTGAGGTAACTCCACACTTTCTAGGGGGGAAACCAACAAACAGACAAAGCGAGAGAATGAACAACTCACTGTACAACTTGTAAGCTAGCTGTATAAAAGCTCCTTTCAACCATTCACTCAATTAGCTACTAAACCAATACCCAACTATACTTTCCTAGTAATAAGCAGGATATATAGATATAGATATAAATATAGAGCTAATACTGATTAAACACAGCACATATAAAGGATTAAATTCACACTACAAGAATAAACAAAAACAAAATCGAAAAGCAATGGAAGAAAAAGAAACAATGTAAAATAAGAAGGGCCCATTTAGTGAAAGATCACCAAGCACATGGTTAGAAAGGGCGTTTGGTAACGGGCCCGAGGTGCGTCTACATGCCCGCGCTGAAAATCTGCATCTCGCGGTGGAAGTGCTGAGTGGGTTCATTCAGGACCACGCTGTTGTCTATGGAGGGTTGCCAGACATGGCCCAAGCCCAGGGACACCTCCTTGACTAGGTTGTGGACGGGGTCGCCCTCGATGTACACCGATTGGTCCGGGTCAAAGTCGATGCTCTCTTCGGACACCTCCAGGACTTTGAGGTTGGACCCACGCAGGCGAGAGATGGCCACCAGGTTGTGCGACCACACAGTGTAGCCTGCGGTGCAAAAGAAACAGTTTAACCCAGAGAACAAGTCCGATACAAAAGCATTATGCAAATCTAGAATTCAGACTGATGAATGAATACATTCATATTACAGGATGACCACAAATTTCAGCTCCCTCAGTAGTAACGTTTTTAGAAATGTTCATTTTCCACTGACCAAAATTAAAAACACGCAACACTTTTGTATGTACACAAAAGGCCTATCCCTCTAAAATATTGTTCACAAATCTGTGTTAGTGAGCACTTCTTTGCCAAAATATTCCATCCACCTCACAGGCATTTCAAGAAGCTGATTAGTCAACATAATTATTGCACAAGTGTGCCTTAGGCCACTCTTAAATATGCAGTTTTACTGTACTGGAGGTCTGAAAACGAGCCAGTATCTGGAGTGACCACCATTTGCCTCATGGAACAACGATGTAACTCGCTGCTTAACTACAATAGCACGATGCATTGTTTTGGAAATGAACTAGCTACACACGACTGTTTCCCCGAACACGGTCGCATCTCCATCGTTTGAACCACATTAGCTCAACAACATGTGGCCATTGTTAATGACTTCACAAGGATGTGGTGGAGGAATAACTTCTGCTATTTAACTGATTAGAGATGTCCAAGATGCTACTGTATTGAACATGACACGTATTGACTAATGTACTATTTTTGTTCACTGTCATTTTGCTTTTTTTGATCTTTGAATCATCGCGGGTTCCCTCTTACGTCATACTCCGGGGGTTCCCTTTGCCATTTATGCACAAGTGCACTTTTCAAAAACAGCGTTTAGAATGTACGTGCAAAAATACATAATTAAAACGCATTTTATATTTAGATAGATAGTAATGGATGTTAGTTTGCTTCTTGTGTCCAAGAGAATATTTATTAAAGCCCATATATCTTACTAACAAGAAACTATGCTTCTAACCACAGGTCCAAAGCTGCAAAGCTGTTTGTGAAGTTGACCTATGGTTTGAACTATGCTTTCGTGAAACACTGAATCGTTGAACTGTGTTGGTAACGTCAGAACTAGCGACCATCGTAGGCCAACCATGCTTTTGGAAAACGCACCCCTGGTTGTTGATTGTGGCTCCTCTTGAATGGCTGTGCAAAGTTGCTGGATATTGACAGGAAGTGGAACACGCCATCGTATATGCTGAAGAATCTCAAACATGCTCAATGGGTGACATGCTCTGTGAGTATGCTGGCCATGCAAAAATTGGGATGTTTTCTGCTATCAGGAATTGTGTTCAGATCCTTCCAACATGGGGCTGTGAATTACCATGCTTCAACATGAGGTGATCGTCAAGGATGAACGGCACAACAAGATCTCACCACAATATCTCTGTGCATTTAAAATGACATCAATAAAAAGCACCCGTGTTCATTATTCATGACATACACCTGCCCATACAATAACCCCACCACCACCATCAGCAAACCGTTCATCCACACGACGCCATACACACGTCTGCCATGTGCCCTGTACAGTGATAACAGGGATTCATCTGTGAAGACCTCTCCAAGGTGCCAGATTCCATCGAATGTTAGCATTTGCCCACTCAAGCCAGTTATAATGACAATCTGCAGTCAGATCGAGACCCTAATGAGGATGATGAGCATGCAGATTGTTTCTGACAGTTTGTGCAGAAATTCTTTGGTTATGCAAACAGATTGTTGCTGGTCTCAGACGATCTTGGAGGTGAAGATGCTATATTTGGAGGCCCTAGGCTGGTGTCTTTGGAGGCGACTTATAGAAGAGAAATGAACATTCAGTTCACGGGCAATAGCTTTGCTGGACATTCCTGCAGTCAGCAGGCCAATTGCATATAGTGTTTGTGAGAAGTGTTCACTAAAATGGATTCAGACAGATTTGTGAACAATATTTGAGAGAATTACACCTTGTGTGTACATAGAAAAAGACTTCGATCTATGAGTTTAGCTCATGTAAAATGGGGGCAAAAACAAAAGTGTTGCATTTATCATTTAAAATTAAAATAATAAAACAAATTCCCAGACATACATTATTAAATAAAATATTAATAAAAACATATGTAGCAATAGATAGATGATCAACAAAAATCTCCACTTACCATGGATGATCAGGACAGCGAGGTGCACACAGCGCCATGCGAGGAGAACCAGCGGGTCCTCGTTGCGGTTGATGCTGAGGTCTGGGAATCCAGCGTCGTCTCTCATCAAGATGAAATGGCTCAGGGTTTTGTTGTACTGCTGCGAGATGAGCTCCACGACACCATCCGTCACCAGTGTGCTGTAGCTGTCCAGATGGATCCGCTCCAGGGGCACGCTGGGCTTCAGCACACGCAGAAGGTCCTGGCTGCACACATCCATGGCCATCATGTAGACGCGCAGGTTGGTGCTGCGACGGACCAGGGCTTTCCAGTCGTCCTCTGTGGTGGTTCCACTCAAAGGCTTGACGTCCAAAGCAGCCCCGTTGAGCAAGAGGGAGAGGCGGTGGAGGGGCACTCGGTCACCGCTGGCGAGGAGACGGCACATGTCGGAGGTGAAATCGCAGAAGTCTAGTGACAGAGACTGCAGGTTAGAGAGCCTTTCTAGTTCCACGGTGGAAATCAGGCTGGGCAGCTGGTTGTCGATCAGACTGAGGTGCTCGAGGGAGCTGGTGCTGGGGTTAGAGAGAGAGGCCAGAGAGCAGGGGGTCACCACACCAAGCATGAACGCAGAAGATAACCACTTCAACTGCCTGCTGTTGGACAGGATCTCTTCGAAGAGCTGCTGGATCCTAGAACAGCAGGATGAAGAACAGTACATAAATAATATGGGTGGCACGGTTCGGTTTGTATCACAGTTTTCGGTTCTGTACAGTAGGGGTGGGCGAAAATCACAATTCATGATTTTTATCCTGGTTTTTTTTTCCCAAGTTGGTTTTTTAAGACTATTTTGGGCAATATGGCAAAAATATCATATTACGATGATTCTTAGTCATTGATTTTACTACAGTATTTTGCAAGTTGTCTGAGCAGTACAGACAAACTAATTTGCCCTCTTTTTTTATTCAAAACAAAGCCTTTCAAGGTAACAAAGTATAAAATAAAGAATTCAGCAGTATTAAATTAACAAACATGAAAGGTGTATCACTATATACTTCTACACTACATCCATCATTTACTCTCTCTCAGCTCGTTTTTATCTGAATGAGTTTCTTTTTTCTGTTGAACAATGTATTAAATTCAGTGAGGACCAGCTGCTGTTTGGCTACTCAAAATATATTATTTTGTGTTTAGCACAAGAAAGAAATTAATACAGGTGTGGGACAACATGTAAGAGAGTAAATAATGACACAATTATCATTTTTGAGCGAACTATCCCTTTAATGATAAGAGGCGGCATGTTTAGTTCTGTCCCTTTAAGAGCTGCACACGTCTAATATCCTGCCACGTTTTTCTCTTTAGACACAAGCACCTGTGTTTAACGCTGTGTGTTTGTGACAGTATTACCACAATCACATGTGATACATATCTTAGTTCAGTAATTAGGCTCTATTTGACAGGCTTTTGGTGTACTCGCTGAAAAAGGGTCACGAGGCTACATTGCGCATGTCATGAACCATCGAACCGTGCAACGCATGCATGCTCCGAACAGAGACAAGCGAACTAACCGGTTTGTTGTTTTTTTTAATGGACCGTGCCATCCCTAATAAATAACTATAAATCTTTGCATTAAATTAATTTTTTTAATATTTATTATTTCCAACAGCAGTACTATTTTAAACAGTAGGAAGGGTACGGTCTATAATCTGTGCGATATGCTAGTATTCAATCTGAACACACTCCAAAACAAATGTTTGGTTTTTTTAATGCTATGCTAGCTTTCGTTGCTATTTCCATGGCAAGAAAATTTTATGCTAAATCGGTGTAAAATTATCGAGTTCAAAAACTTTATTTCGTTAAGTGTTAGACTTTTTTCCCCCCTCCTGAAAGTTATCTAATAACACATGCTTCATGGATCAGCCCAAAACAGAAAAAGTGCCTTTTACCAACAAGTAACAGTCAGAATATTTGCAAAGCCAACTTCCTTGATTAGCTTTTGCCCACTGATTGTGCCATTTCAGTGTAGGATTGTAATAGTTTACATGAGTGGAAGGTAGCTTTTAAACATACTCTTTCATTTTCTTGCCCCCTTGGTCAACCTGGCTGAGGTAAGAGCTGTCCAAAATGCGATCATCCTGAAGAATGCATGTGTCCCCATACAGACTCAGCTTCTGGAGATTTCTATAAAAGGAAAAAAAAGTGTGAGTCTCATGTTTTGCAAAAGTAAACTAACTAGAGCAAACAAACTGATTGATCTCAGATATTCCATTCTCAATACATATATGTGACAAATTAAATCATAAGAGAACAGTGTATAAATGTAAACCGAACCATATTTAAATGACCACCCAACAAAAATAACATGAAATCACAACAAGGAGGAACCAGTTTCATTCATTTCAATACCAAACTAGAATAAAAACACCGCTTCTGAAACTTAAAGCTCAACAGATATTGTATTTTTATTACCAATTCAAACTATTCTAATAATACGAAGAATCGACCAATTAATTTGAAGTAAATTCCAATGATCAAACTCTCACTTCTCCAAAGAAACTACTGTATGCTCAGCTCTTTTTTTCTATTGTTTGCACATTTTAAACTAAAGCCTGTTATTTAA
Organism: Enteromius anoplus; assembly: GCA_032359395.1. Lineage (NCBI taxonomy): Eukaryota > Metazoa > Chordata > Actinopteri > Cypriniformes > Cyprinidae > Enteromius > Enteromius anoplus. Next base: position 3,894,361 of record JAUMHG010000062.1, on the reverse strand, counting down.
AAGGCAAAGGCTGGCCTATGAGTCCTTCTAGTGCTTTTCTATTGTGCATGAACAGAATTGTAGTTTCAAATCAGCATCAGGAACAAAACACAAAGCCAGTCTTGTTTAAAACATTGTTTGTAAGATCCTAAAGATTCTGTTAGAATGCTAACAATGCAGTAAGGCTTCTGTGGGAGTTTAGGCAGCAGTTTTAACATTTGCTACTTAGAATTAACCAGCATTTACTTTATGTTTAAGTTGTTATTCTTACAAAAGTAACTAGAATGTTTTTTTTTTCCAATTTCAAGATGTATGCTTTAGATCAGAATGCATTACACGTTTTAATTTTAATAATTTTTATTTTATTTATTAAGCTCTGGGGAGGGTTACAGTTCACCCAGTAGCAACTGAATACACACTATAATAACAATTATGGCCTACTTCTATATAGATGGATGCAGATCTTAGTAATTTTAAAATGGCACAAAGGTTGCTAAAATAGTTAAAACAATGCGTTGTTAATTCGGTTTAAAACTTTTCAGTTTTACTTTTGTTACATTTAGCCAAATGTACCATTACTAGCAGTATGAATATTGTAATATTAGTAGTCTTACTACATTTTAAATTTACCTATAAATTAGCTTTTCTAACTAATCACTGCATGTGACAAGTAGGAAATTAAAAAGCACACAAAAATAACTAATAGGAGATAGAGATTAAAATGTATGCTACTGGTATCTACTTAAAAAGTACTAGCAACCATCAGACGTTATTACTCATCAAGCAGGTAAAGCTGAACAATTTTAATACAGACTAAATGAAAAAGAGAAAAAAAAAAAATTTGTTACCAGTTTACCTCCTCCTAAAGGAACAATAACTAGTAACGTTACTTGCATTCAATGCATACTGAGAAAATGTTAGTCATTCACTTCCTAGTAAATAAAGTTTTTTAGCAATTTACAGAACTTGTAATAAAAAAATATGCACTAGTAAGTTACAGTCTGAGGTGATCGCAGTTATGCACAAAGCAGGCAGCCATGCGATGCTTCAGACATGAGCGTTACGTAATGCGCAGGGTTTGTTTATGGCTGCTGGTGCTCATCAAATGTAAGCAAAGGAGGCAGAAAGGAGGTGTAACGTCAACACCAACGCATGCAAACCGTGCCCAGATCCATATACCTGTTATTACGCAGACTGCCGAGCACACACAACACCTGATCCAAATATGTCACCATCGCATCTTTGGCGAACTGCGGGTCGCTCTCGACGGCTTCCACTCCGTGCTGCAGCGGGCTAAAACAGCCGTCCAGCGGGGCGAACTCCAGCTGCAGCTCCCGCACGAACGAGCCGAACTTGCGCATGAGAAATTCTAATCGCGGGGTTTGTTCTGATCCAGATCCGCCGCCGTTGGTTCCGCCACCGACGCGAAGCTTGAGCTCCGTCCACAGCGCAGGGTAGAAGAGACACTCCCTCCAGCGAGAGCATACGGCCGAGGCCCGGAGCTTGTCACGGTCCGACAGGAAGGAGAATATGTGAACGATAAGCTCGCTGGGTAACGCCAAGGCTCCGACGCTACTGCACAGAGCCATGGCAGGAGGCTGGAAAGATGCAATGAAGATTAAAAACGTAACCGTTACACAACCCCGCGCCTCTCCTCTACGCTCTGCTACTGCGCTGAGTGAAAACAAACAACTGCGCGATGAGCTTTGCCTTCAATACTACTGGATCAGTCCACTTTCGTTTTCCTAATAGGGGCGGCAAGAAATTTATCACGAGATAATGAGCACGTGCCGAGCGAAAACGACATGTCAACGTATTATGCTTAAATATTAACATTTGTAGATAAATCTAGTTTCCGTTAATAGTAATTTAACTCTTTATTTCGTGTAACGCATTTTTAGTCAATTAGGTTGTTGCAGTGGTTCCTTCCGAAAATGCCTTATTTTTGCCATACAACGAATTACCGAGGGAGGGCGCCACTTTAATATATATATATATATATATTATTGCAATCAAACAGCCATGTGCACATGGTAAAATGGGAAAAGAATACAATTATTGTTGTTACCCTTTATGGGAAATATTATATAAATAAATCATGTCCGCTGTGGTAGGCAATTTTCCACTGATTTAAAGATTTTATGATTCTATTAATTCAATTTTAGATGCAAGATGAAAAGTTATCATATATTTGCAATGATCGTTTTTCAATTGCAATTTAAAAAACACTGGAAAATAACTTTTAAAGACCTAAAAAGAATACGACAACCGGCATAAATAGAAACTTCTAGAAAGGACTCAAAAATTATTAGCTGCAAAACACAGTGTTAAGACTACTGAGTGATTAAGAGATTGAGATTATTCAAATAACAAGTAAACCTTTTTTATGCTGTATGCTGTGGTTGTGTTTAAATATAGTAGGATTTTAAAATAATCCACAGAATATTTATTTTGTAAACAGTGCATATTTTACACACTCCTGCTTACTGAATTCAGTTTCCGTTGCACTTTTAAAAAAAGGGTGTAAAAAATGCATTGCAGAAGTACACATAAAACACAAGAAGGCCTGAATAAGGTGGTGCTACAGCTCTCATTTATTAGTCATTTCAAAAACACCACTGACAAGTTTTACGGGCATTGCAGACAACACTAAGCCATTCTTTTTTGATTGAACTTGATCTGGGCGAGGAAAGAGAAATCAGTCTTGGTAATTATTTTATTTAATCTTGTCAAAGGTTAATCATGCTGAACAAAATGAGTCAAATTTTTGCACAAAGAATCTGACTTTTAAGGAGTTACGGACAAGGCTTTTATCGTTTGAGCTATTAATAACACATTTAAGATGAAAGGATTAGAATAAAGAAAATGTGTAAATTAAAGGGTGAAAGAAGAAAGAAGCAGTGGCATGAAATTACAGCATGAATCTTAGTAATCAAATATAGAAATTATATTGTCATACTAACAAAAGAATGTAAACCATTGATATACTGAATAAAGTGCTATATTAGTAGAGGCCTGAATGTCTGAGCATGAGTGTGTGTAGCAGTTTGCAGTGTTTGCAAAAGACGACCGAAAAACGGTCAAATTCCAACACAACACAGACTGTTACGTAACAGTCTAGAGGCGTA
>JAUMHG010000062.1:3879437-3891154 GCA_032359395.1 Enteromius anoplus | reverse complement strand
ATAAATGGTGTTTAGCCTACATTGCGTGCAATATAATAATTGATATAATAAAACAATAAATTATTTAATTTACATAGTGCTTTTAACAAAACATAAAAAATATGAAATATTTTTTATAATACAATCATTTTTATAATAATTAATATTAATTCATAATAAAAATAATACCGAATCAATCTCTGATACTTAACAGCATTTATATTAAGTTTATCATAAATAAATATTACATTAATATTAAATGTCCATTAATGCATTGTCTTAGAAATAATTATCAGCATCATCATCATCATCAACAGGAACATCATTATTATTTGCCTATTATATTTATAGCCTATAATTTCGATCTTTTTACAAAACGTTCTGACTTTAATATTCTAATAACTCTAATATAATATTTAACAATGTATAATACAAATATATGTAATACAATGTAGCCTAATAAAGCTTTGATTATAGCGACTGGAATTTAAAATGCGGTTTGAATTTCATTTTATTTCTGTGAATTAATAATTATTAATATAGTCTAATGGCTAGTGCAGCCTGGATCATCTTTTTCGTTGAGAAATTAATCATTCATGCATTTTTATTTGCAAATGAAAAAACAAGACGCTTATTTATCATCAGGCACGGGCATAAACAGTCTACAATGATAAAATATACTAGCATTAACAATACAAAACGTTATTAGGTATACACCTATACTCCGGAAATAAATATATGAAATAAATTAAAAAAAACATAGCCCTAACAAGTTAAAATAATAGAAGATTATACAAATAGTATAGAATATACAAATAGTAAATAAAATGTTTAATGTAAAAAAAATAATCTCTGATAATCTCGGGTTGCTATGGTCACGCAGGTTTGTTTATGCAATAAACTCGTGGCCACGACTTTTTATGTTGAGAGAACGACATATTTTTTTGTGGCCACGACATGAGGATGTTGTTACCTCGAAAAAACTAGTATGACCACGCCATAATATCACGTTCCCACGAGTTAATAAGTCGACAAAACTAAGTGAACCGAAGACGTCCCCTACCGGTCACCGTACATATTCAACACAGGCTGGAGTCAACTTGTAATAAAAATAAAAAATATTTTATATGTCTTTTTTTTTATAAAACTTTCAGCTTTCTTGCGTTGTTTTCATAACGTTTTCTATTCTAATAATCTATTCTAATCTATCAACAGGCACTGTTTACATGTGACGTCACTTCCTGGTTGGCGCTGCTAGGAGGAAGAGCTCAAAGAAAGCAACAGAAAGGAGCGAAGAAGACATGGCTGAACTGTCATTGTACCTCACAAACGTTAACGTGTCTCTGGGGCAAAATATGGACACAGAAAAGGTAAAGTCATTTTTAAACATAACTAGTGAGGCCATTGTATTATATATTTTGTATTTGTTTTGTTGTGGATAACAGTCGTAAAATATCAATCTACTTCCTTGTTCGTTACATTTTAGTTAACATTTTAAACTAGTTTGATAATATGCATAATGTAAGATATGAATATGTAATAATAATTTCCATAATATTAATGTGGTTTACAGAATCTAATTTAATGTACATAATGATAGTATAATATTGTTAAAACCTTATCATTTACGTTGGTTTATATAGGCCTGTCTAACGTTACCTCTCTGTAACTGTGCAATGTTCTTGGTAAATGAAATTTAAATGTATGAAACGTATCTCCTGGTTTAGAGTTCTCCAGTGGTGAAGGAGTTTGAAAATGTGGAACTTGGAGATCTGGGCAAAAATAAGCCAAAGATTCCTCGCAGAACAATCTACTTTGCATCTGGTGAAACCATGGAAGAGTACAGTACAGATGAAGAGGATGAAGAAGAACCAGAGAAAGGGAAAACCTTAAGTTCGGTGGATACGGTGAGTTGCATCAGATCGCTAAATAGAAGTGTGGTTTCAGTTGCTTCTTTTTAATAATGTGTACATCACTTTGCATGTCTTATTCTAGTCGAAGTTGACCTGGGGACCATATGTCTGGCTCCATATGTGGAGAGTGGCTACCTCAACCATCTCAGGTAAAGAAACTCTTCCCACCCTGTGACACTGACTCATGCAAAAATGGTCCAAAATTAACATTCCAGCGCAAATATTTCAGTTTGTGACTATCTTGGAGAGAAAATGGCCTCGCTGCTGGGAATCACGACGCCAAAATATCAGTATGCAATTGATGAGTACTATAGAATGAAGAAAGAGGTATGTACACAGATGTAACAAATATGAGCTGTAGTCACGTACACGATTTGAACAGCGTTCACCCTAATGTGTAATCCACAGGAGGAGGAAGAAGAAGAGGAGAACCGTCTCTCTGAGGAGGCAGAACGCCATTTCGAGGAGCAGCACAATCAGGAGGGCCAGCAGCCAAAGATCGAGCAACCGGAAGCAACTGCATCTTTTGTGAACGTGACCTTTGAGCTGGAGCAGGAATCACATGCTACATCTGATGCGAATAAAGTGCCTGCCCCCATTCCCTCCTAAAATACTGGTTAGTTGATTGAGCATTAGATGGTTTTTACCATATTAACCTTTCGGAGGGGAAGTTTACATGAAGTTAAACATTGTTGATGCATAGCTGACAACGGTTCTGCTTTTAACGCAGAACCGTATTAATAATTATTTCACAAGCCATACATAAAACTATGGAAGCTTATTTCTGGCATGGAATAAAAATAAATGATAATTTGACGTTTATATCTTGCAGTTGTGTTTAAGACAGCTATCCTCAATTGAAAGAAAAAGGCAACCTCACAACTGCAAGATATAAACTCGCAATTCTCAAAAAAACTATGGATTTTAAAGAAATAAAGTCACAATTAGCAACCAATCAGAGTGCGGTTTAGCAAGACCTGTCTCTTTCAGAACATTATGTAGACATGGGACTTGGCTCTTTTGACTCTTGCTTGCCACGTATTAAACAATTATAAAATTCATAAAAAGACTGTAGCAACTGCCCAGGGCCGAGTTTTGTTACAGTAAGCACCACTTACGTTTGTAAAATGTAAATATATTTTCATTCTGTGGTGGAAGTAATGTTCCATAGTCACTACAATTCACTATACATTTTAATAATTATAACCACCTAAAAAGCCTAAGACAAACATTATAACAACTGCATGGACTACCAATCTTTCACAATGCTGTAAAATGTGAGTACTTATAATAGTAGACATTTCTATGTTACTGGTAATGCTAGGAGTTGTTGAAAACAGAGTAAACTGTCAGATGGGAATATTCCCTCTTTCTTAAGTCATAGCTTTCAGGGCTGACAACATTCAAAAAGTTATTTTTGTAACCAAATATTCTTTTTATGTGAGCACATTATTTTTGGTGTGCATGTAAATGTGTGCTTTACCCATGAGATTTGAGTTGAATTTGTCCTCCCCTCTGACAGGAAAAAAAGCATTTCATTTTGAAGATTGTGTAATTTATTTGTGTACAATAATTTTGTATGATGTAGGTGAAAGCACACCTACCTTTCTATAATGTAGGTGAAAAAATACGGTTTTGTACATATTACGTAATAAACAGTTCGATATACAAATGAGCTATTTATTCTGTGTATTCCTCTCGGCTGATGTTTTTTCCTCGTTCAGAGTAGCTCAGTTGGTCCAATAGCACAACTCGATTTGGCAACAGAATGTGATGTCATGTGTCATCTAAATCAGCTGTGTTGCTGTCGGTGTCATTAGCCACCAGCACCTCTCTGTTCTCGTAAGTCCAGAAGCCATTGAGGTCGATGAGGATACTAGTGACAGTATCACCCTGGCTGCTGTTCACCAGGTCCTGTAGCATGATCTTATACGGATCTTTAGGCTTCACCATATCAAAGATTTCATCCTGTAGACACATCATTTTAATCACCATTTCAAGCCCCAAACGCTCACTTCCCTACTTGTTAATAGAGTGTTTTATAACAATATAATGGCTGTTCACCTTAACATCCTGGAAGGAAACTGGCTCCTGCCCATGGATTTTCATTTGTTCCTGAATGGCCTGATTTCACAGATGAATGGGTTAGTTTCTTCTTAGTGTAAACGTCTAAAATATATATTTCTATGAAAACTAACATGCATTTTTGCTTGATTTCAAAAATGTTTCCTTACCCTGAAGAAGTAGTTGAGGGCAAATACATTGAGATAGCCTTTGTTTTCCATGTCCAAAAGTTTGAATATGTACTGGAGGGCCGCAGGCTCTTTCCTGTTCTCTAGAGCCAGTACAAAGTCTAGATAGGTCTTATAGTCCTAAATGGGGATGTTAAAAATAATACAAAATTGCATGGTTATGTTTTTAGATACTGAAATTCTATGCATATAGGAATATTATACGCCTATTTTCAGTGGCAAAAGTTTTTGTTCAGAGTTACTTTATATTATTCAATTATTTTTTATGTTGAAAGGCAAAGGTTTAAAATTTAAGTAAGTGATCAGTAAGATATTTTTTTTAAATAAATGAATCAGTGTCTACAAAATTATTAAGCACCACAACTACAGGACAACTGTTTTTAACTTTATAATAAGAAATGTTTCTAGATGACCAAATCAAGGCTGTGTATATCTGGAAACAGGACATGACCTCAGGTCTACCTGCCCACAAAGCTATAATTTGGACAGCATACAACATCTCTCTCATTTAACTTAGTCTAATGAAAATTATTCATTAAGACAGAATGTTATACCATTTCGCCATCATAGGTTAAGCATTCCTGGTAGACACGGTCTAGGAAAACACTAGTTAGAGTTCCTGTGCCATATCGAGACAGCTCTTCTTTACTGAGCATCCCATTATGGTCCTTATCCAAATTGAGGTACTGACCTGTAAACAGAAAATATGATGGTGAACATATGAGATTTAACTTATATAAACCTGATTAAGTGTGTTTTGCAAGCATACCATAAACTCGAAGAGCAGAAGGTGCAGAAAACCAGTTAGACTCCTGACTCTCTTTGGACAGCTCCTCATCTCGAAGCTATAAATGAATAAAACTAATTCACAAATGCTGTTCTTTTGATTTTCATATTAATCAAAACTTTCACAAATATTAGCAACCGTTTTCAAAATTGTTAATAATAAATGTTTCTTAAACAATTAATAAAATATCTCACTTGAATGAGAATCTATACGCTACCTCAAGTAGGTCATCCAAGAAACTGCAAGCCAGAATGTCCTGAATTTTTATCTTCCCTGTAGAGCAAGTGCAAAACATTAGAACGATTCTTTTCATTCCAGTTTTTCCACAGGGTAAAATCTAAATAATGTCTGCAGGTGCTCTGGCGTAAATTAAAAGGCAAATTGTAACATCACAATCTCGGGAGAATTACCAGTATGTAGAGGATCAAGGAAGAAGAAGAATTTGCGGACAGCGGTGCAAACATAAAACGAGTAGAAAGATTTCTCCAGGCCATCTAGTTGAGGGAGTGTGGGAATTAACTCTAGAATGTAGTTCTCTAAATCCTGCAGCAACAAAGTCGTCATGTTAAAAAATAGAGTTGAACTGCTAAGAAGATCGATACTGTGAATTTTCCTGTGTTTCTGAGGAAACAAATGAGATTACTTACAGACTCACGGAGATAACCCTGACCTGCTACATCATAAAGACTCAAACCAATCCTGGTCTGGTGCAGCCACACTGCAAGAGAAGAAAGGCAGAGCAATATGTGATTCATCTACACATTTCTATTAATATGTTCAGTGTCATTTAATAGAACTAAACTTGCATCATAAGCTGAGAATGCTATACCTTTTCTCATGACATAGTTGAAGAACTGCATAATTGATATCCTCCCATATGGATCATTATGAAGTAGTTTGGCGTAGACTCGGGCGGTGAAGAAAAGCCTAATTGGGTGTAATGATTGTGAAACGAACATCTCAGTGAGTCATGAGCAATGTCCACCTACGAATCACATTAACTTAGAATACAGTCATGCTTTTTAATGAAAATCGTTGATCACTATAGACTTTCCTGTGATGCACTTACTTGCATTTGGAGCCCGCTTTTTCTCCAACCTTTAGGAAACTCTCATAACTGATCATGGCTTCGTCACTGGTCGTGGGCGGCACTTGATGCTTATCGAGAAGAAACCAAAGGTTCTGTAAAAAAAGAAAAAAACAAACATTTAAAATACATTTAATCACTAAGCAGATAATTAAAATGCTCTCTTACTTGTAACTCTTCATTGTCCAGTAGTTCCCGGCTTTTCCTTTGGAGAAACACTGCCCTCGACTCTTCTCTGAGCTTCTGCAGCAAGACCTCATCTTCTGCAGGAAGCTGATATGAAATATTGGAGTGTTAAGATTAAGAAGGCAATATATACATTCAAACGTTTGGGGTCAGTAGGATTATTTTTAAAGAAATGAATACTTCTTTTTAGCAAGGATGCATTAAAGTGATCAAAAGTGACAGTAAAGACATATATAGTGTTAAAAAAAGAAATGAGAAAAGCTGTTAGTTTAAACTTATTCCTAAAATATCCTAAAAAACAAAACATTTCACTGTTTCCCCCCAAAAAAAGCTGTTTTCAAAAGTGATAAGAAATTATTCTTGATATATTAGAATGATTTCTGAAGGATCGTGTGGCATTATGTGGCAGGAATAATTAGTTACATTACATTAATTGTAATTATATTTGGCAATATTACTTTTTTACCATATTTTTGATCAAATAAATGTGACATGACTATGCTCTCTTTACTGATTAGAGCGTGATCAGCTCACTCTGTAGTAGAAGCGTGGGATGTGTTTAAATGAGTCATCTTCTCCTTTTTCGCCTCCTTTCCATTCATTATAATACTTGGTGAACAATTCGGTTTCCTCTGCTTTCTTCTCCTCCTCTGTCCTGCCGTCTGTTCAATACAAAGAAAGATTATTCAAAGAGTGATTATTCACACTGTACAAACCTCCTCCATATTTTACCATTCATAATAAAAATCAAAGTAATCATTGCGTGGCTTCTCATTACCAGGGCCTTTCCTACTGTATGCAATACATTTTCATGTCGCCATTATTTACGGTCTTTAATATATAATAACGCTTAATAAGGCATTTAATAATTTTAATTTTAAATATGGAAATCATAGTAGCCAAGTTTTAAATTTTCTTTTTACAATATTACAATTGATAAATACATAATATATAAAGTTTACCGAAGGATACTTGTTTAAGTCTGATATACCCTTTATTTATTTTTTTATTTTTTTACACGTTTTGTCTAACGTTACACAATGGGAAGGGTTACTATGGTTTCTACACAACAAACTAAAATATTTATTATATTTACTAATCCCTAATCTCTTAGTCCCCTAAAATAAAATATTTAGTATAGTCTAAATCTACAACATTTTCACTCATGTTAATGACAGAGTATTACTACGGTAAAACCACGGTATTTTCTTAAGCGATTTTTAATGCTTTTTAGTGTGATTATGCAAGTTGATTAGGAGATTTATATACAAATTTAAACATGTTATGTCATTTAAAATTGCTCCTTGATCTTGTTAAAAAATCTCTTTAGTTCCTGATTAGCTAACATCTTAACGTTACCTTGTTTCGCAGAGGCGAGTCTTTTCCGCAGTAAATCTTTCCAATGTGCGGTTTTATCGTTTGCCATTATTAACTTTATTTGATCATAATATATTTTAAGACTTATTATTGATCAATTGTAGTATGTTTGAGTAGCTTAGGCGGTTGATGAACTGTTTACATCGCTGAACTAAAGGCGCGCGAGTGACGTAATTGAAGTGCGACTACACGTGAGCGTTAATGGCTACTCGCATTGACATGTACTCGCCTTCTGGTTAGAATTCAAGAACGTTTGATCAGATCCTGTAAGTTAGATGCTCTTGCTCAAATTAACGATTATTATATTGATAAAATTGGGTTTAAAAGAAAGTAATGCGGTATTGTAGCGGGTGTATGAATGCTTTACGAATGTATGCTTTAAATACAAAAGGACATTACTTTAGAAAATAATATGCTGAATATTATTTATATCTATAAGTTTTAAATATAAATACTGTTAAATATAACTAGAACACTATTGTTGAACAGTAAAACGGACCTTAATTCACAAAGCAATGAGATTTTTTGGGATAGAATCAGTCGTTTGTTATACATTTGACACAAAACACCTTTAAAGTAGCTCGTAATCTGAAAAGTAAAGTAGACTGGGGAGAAAATGCGAGCTCTTGTTCTGTCAAAATCAAGGACTTGCATAAAGCATCTCTGCACATCATGGGTTGTCAACCCCTTGTATTTCAGGCCTGCTTTTTCTTCTTTACCACAACAAAACATTATGCATACTGTCGGGTTTATCATAAATCCACAAACACAATATTATAGCACCAAAGGAGACAAACAAGCAGACACCTTCCAAAGAATTAACAAAGAAAAAGGGTTCACTCCGAGGACAAGACCTGCATTCCCAAATTCGGTGTTCACTGCAGGAACGGCCAAAAGAACTGCTGAATATATGAAAAAGAGGGCTGGGGAGCATGCAGAAGAGCTGTCAAATAATACACCCTCGAGAGGAAGAGGATCTGTAAAAGTTGCGCTTCCTGATCATCCGCTGACCACATCCGAATGGGCAAAGTTCAAAGAGAGTTTCTCCAAACCTGATCGCTTCGAGATGCCAACGATGGAAGGACTGCTGGCCATTAATGCAGATGTCAACATCGCCAAATCCCTGTTGGCCTATGTGGTTCAGGACAAAGGCACCCTTTCCTATGAGCTCCTTTTAAGATATCTCACTCTTTGTGTCTCGGGTGGCCACCACTCGGAGGTGTTTGACACTTACGACATCATGAAAACTTGCTTTAAGACTCTTGACACTGGAGCTTCGTCACTGTTTATTAAAGGGTTCAGTCAAACTGAACGCTGGAGGGAGACGCTTGTGCTGTTGGAGGGGATGAAAAAGGCCTTCCTGCCATCTCCTCGTAACTACAGGGATGCCATCGCTGGGGCGACGCTTCATGGTGACACTGAGACGAGCTGGATGCTGTACGATGAGCTCCTGCAGCTGGGTCTTGTACCTAATCAGGACACTTGGAAGTCCCTGTTTCAGAGCGGCATCACTCAGCAAGGACAGGAAGACAAGCTCTTTTCTGTTTTGTTATATATGAGACATAATCAGATCTACCCAGAGGAACCACTGATTCAAACTATCAAAGCTTGGTTTGAGAGGTACGTGCAAAATATAAGAACATAAACATACGATTAACTCTTTTTTTTTTAAATTATTGTTAATATTTAATTGAACTGTTTTATTTTCTCCATCTGCACAGTTTACCGGATCAGAAATGGCGTGGGAAGTTTTCATACGTGGGCCCCGGGTACTATACATTTTCGGTTTTAATATTGTCAATATAGACTATTACTAACTAATTATTTGTGTGGAAATATCTTGTGTTTTAGTGGAGACTGCAAAAGTTGCAAGGCAAAACTTCAATCCATTCAACTGACTGAGGAAGAGTATGTTCAGCTGAAGGACACAGTAATGAAGAAAGTGATAGAAGGAAGTGACGTCTTCAAGAAAACCACCCCAGAGGTCTGTCTCCAAAATTTACCAAAGTGGATTAAAAAAAAGAGATAGACAGGAATCTGAAAAAAATGTTGAAATAAACTATATGAAAACATAAATATAAGTACTAAAATGTCTATAAAAAATAATTGTAGCTAAATAGAAATATTTTTTAAAAGAATAAATTTAATAGAATTACTAAATTTTAAACCAAAATTACACTGATTACGGGAAATATACAAATTAAATGCATTTCAAAATATTCATAAATACTATGCTAACACAATATATTATTTGAATTGTGTGGGAAAAAATATATAATATATATAATTAATTATTATAATTTATTAATTAATATTAATAACATCTGTTAGTAGAATTTGTTAGCAGATTAAAATTTATATTACCAAAAAATACATGTTTTTTAAAAGACGGGGTGCTTAATTGTTATGAAAACCATGTCTAATAACTTTACAGGTCTTAAAATATGTTTAATATTTATGCTATTGTTATAAAATTCGCCTTAATAGAATGTAGGATGTGTTGTTTTAGGACGTGTGATTTAACAAGGCTTTATTATGTAGTTCTGTTTCAATCCACTAGATGGCGATAGCGTCACACACACTCTAGAGTTACATGACCGTTTACACACGTTATACATGTAACATAGGCTACGTTATTCGTGTTAAACTTTACCAAATTTTAAATGCTTTTAGATTATTTTTCTTATTGGAAATAATAATAAAAAATAAGGACAGACTAAAAACAAGCTACTTTCTGAGTTGCACCAAATAGGCTGCAACTACATGATTGGCAAGTTGGGTAGTCGTCCAGAATTAGAAGATTGTTCCATGCAGTTTTGAGCTCCGTCTTAAATGGAGTCTGCCCCTGATTTAGATGATGTTGTTGTCCGGAGGGCTGCTTTTTTCAGGCCGTGGGGTCTATAGATGTCAAAAGCATGTGATCCTGTCTAGTTCCACATTTAGATATGATGCAGGGGCTTTCCAACACATGTTCCTTCATGTGTCTGTCGGGTCCTTGTTTAGAAATCTCATGAATGCAGTCCAAGAGAAGACACAAGGTCACAAGGCAAGCAACTCCTCTAAAATTCCATTTCCCAGAGAGAACAGTTATGTTTGTTTGCGAACACTGTTCTCACGCTTAGTAAATGCATTCAGTTTCCAAGCACTGTCTCAGAAAGGGCCATTTTTATACAATGCATTTTGGAAAAACAAAGTATAGCCATAAACAATCTATAATTTGGTCTTGCACATGATTGATGCTGAGACATGTGTACTGCCTATGTGCTTTTTGCTGTCGTTAAACGCAGCACAATGGGCTTTCACATTTCAGCCCTCAAAAGCCTCTCACATGAACGACCCTGGAAAGTCCCTGCCTGCCTGTTTGTCTGCAGCGCTGCATGGACTCCAGCCCCCCGCCATCGCTGCAGCAGTGCCTTGTGAAGTGAAACCAACACAGTTAAAACACCCCCAGTCAAAACTCTGCAGAAGCATTTAACAACCCCTAGACAATCATTTTGCCTTTAAAGGGAAAAAATGTGGTGCTTTTGGGTGGTTGACGTGACTTGCCAAAAAATGACAATGTGTCCTGCTGAGTGACATTCTGTACTTCATCAAAAATTACTTGAAAATTACTTCAAAATGTTTTGAACAATGCATATGAAATATTGCATAGTTATTATACATCGTGAATATGAGATAACATGTGATATTTGTACTTTTAAACAAGAAAAAAAAGTTTTTTCCACATGATTTATATGTAAGTTTCAAGTATTATTACTTTTCAAGTGTTATTAAAGAACAAAAAGTATTATTATAATTTAAAATAAGTTTTTTTTATTTTAAATTTTAAAATTGAATTTATTCCTATGATGGCAAAGATGAATTTTCACTTCAGAAAATTATTCTAATATGCTGTTTCATTGTTTTTTTTATGCAAATGTAAAGTTCTAAAGAAAGCATTTATTTGAAACAGAATGTTTTTTTTTGTTTGTTTGTTTTTTGTTTTTTTTTAATTTTGTGTATAAATGCTAAATAAAAATATTTCAAAAAAAAAAAAATGTACTGACCACAAACTTTTGAATGGTTTCACAAAGGGGATTTTTTTTTATTTTTAAAAGTACAAATATTCCATGTCTGTGTTTGTGCATGTATGTATA
>JAUMHG010000062.1:3862848-3877212 GCA_032359395.1 Enteromius anoplus | reverse complement strand
ATGCACATTAAAATATTTTTAATTGTCAGTGGATTTTAAATAATGTTGCCAAGGTCTATTCACGCATTCAGAAATCAGAAAGTAAAGCATAATATGAACAAGATGAACTATTAGCAAAAAAAGCCCCTTTTTCAGTTTCCTTACATTCAATGGTCTGCAGCTTTTCAGCTCAAGTGTGAGCTTGGGGGAGCCTGTTATTCTCGTTTGAACCTTGTAATAAGGAAAAGTACAGGACATGCAGATGCCTTTTCATTAATGTCTGCTGTGGGGCACGGTGTGGTTTTCACATACTCTAATTTATTTGTTCTCTGTCAATTTTGTGCGTGGCTGCCTTTCATTTTATTGGAATTTCATGCATGCTTTGAACAAAACGGAACAGGTACTCATGAGGATTTATGAAGAGCTGTTCATTTGTTTTAAATGATTCAAGCAAGAGCTTGCAAGTGTACATTGTGTTAATAATCACTCACAGGCCATTGTTCATTTTCCAAAAAGAAAAAAAAACTAGACTGTGATCTATCAAATCTGGATTAAACTTGTTTTGAATGCGTGTATTTCCGACACACCCGTGTTGTAGGTACACAGAGTTCTGCAGGGCGAGCTGGTCCCGCATGCACGTGACCTCTCCACACCATTGGGGAATCCCCGGTGTTCCTGTTCCCAGTCAACATAACCTCTCCATGTCCACGAGAGGAAGCAAAGTGAAACAAAAACACAATGAAAATGTACTTACAATGCTAGGTCGTTGTAGTCGACAACTTATTTTAAGGCACACAGTTAAAACCAAGTGAAACTGCATGTTTGGATGCTTGTGGATGTTGGTGCTTAAAGTACTAACCCTACTCAATGCTGCAAGATTTTTAAGAGATGAACAACTGATTGCCAACCGCTAACCCCCACCAAAACCAAAAAGGAATTTCCCAAATATCCAGCTCCCCTCTCTCAGTCTGAGGCACTCACTCACCCCTCCCCCAGACATGCATCCTCTCACCCACTAGCTGCTTAACACTCACTTAACAGGGTTTTTAGCATGCAAAGTAGCTGCATTTATTAGTTTTTGGTATCTTGTTTTCACAAAGGGCTCGCAATCTTCTTTTTTTTTTGCATATCATTGCTTTGGAGGAGCGGAAATTGGAATTTTAGAAGGAGAAATTCTCACGCTTCAGGCAGAACTGAAAGCGCTGGTTTCCAGCCACCTGACAGTCCAGGAATACCTGTGGTTTAGCTTCGTGTGTATTGCGTATTGGCTGTTGGACTTTACTTCACCACATTGTTATTGTTGTTTCCTCAGCTTTAAGGGAAGAACTTGTAAAGTTTGCCATTTGCACAATACAGTTATACAGATAGGTTTTACCTCTATTACGAAACTTATTCTGTTATTTTAACCTGATTGGAGAGCTTTCATTTTGGGAAACTTTGCTTGACTGCATTTCAGTGTATAATACATATCTTTTTACTCTACTACATTTCAGAAGAAATGCAGTATTGCTAGTTATTTAGAAGTGAAGAAAATGAAAACGACATGTGATTTGAGATGAATCATTCGTTTGAATCAACGTGCTTGTCGAACTGGTTTAGTCTGAGCTGATTCAGCTGAAATAAACTTGCACGGACTGATATTTAAATATAGAAGTGCTTTTGTTTTGTCTCAAGATGCACCTTAGAAATGTTTTTTTTTTCTTCTAATTATGTTTATAAAAATGACTTAAACGTCCTAATTGAACTTTGGCATAATGCATGGCTTAGTCTACTCCCTGTCTGTGAAAGTTTTAAACACAATTAAAATTTTTTTACATCACAATATTACGTTTAATTCGGTGCTACATGCAATTTCTTTGTAATTATTTTTGAAATCTACAAGAAATCATTTTTAAATAATTAAGAAAAACAAAATCATACTAATTATAAATATTTTTTATTATGTTTATATTTTCAGTGTTCATTTAAAGTTACATTTTAGCTTTTTTATTAGTCTATTTTAGGTTTAGTTTTAAGTTTTAGCAATTTTAGTACTTCACCCTATATTTTATTTCAGCAAGTTGTCAACTGATTGAATGAAACTGTCAGAGCAAAGAATTTGCTTCAATTCACAGCTGATACAGAGTTAAATATAATAATTAATTTGCAATTAGTAATAACATTATTGCTCGCTTAACTTGATTATATGTGTACACCTCCCCTTTTTTCCTTTGGCTACATTAATGTTTGGCTAGGACATTTACTTATGTAATATTTCATCTATATTAACTCAGTATTGGTGTACTTTGCTCAACACTGGTGAAACCTACGCATGAGTGTGCATGACTTTGTTATCACGCTTTGCTATGAAGCTAAAGTTAATAAATCAAAAGCTGTTTGCAGCTCTGAGGTCCGAGGACAGACAGGTGAGGGAGTAACCTGGCCCCAACCCAGCTGGAAATTCCCTTGTTTTGTTTACATGTTGTGTCAAGGACAATTCGGGAGGTGTTTCAACCTCTTCTTAAACAACAACAACAAAGAAGAAGGAAGTTCTAGTTTTTTTTTGACCCTGCTATTCAAGGGGCCCATATGCTCTTGTGTTATTCAGCTAAACACAACCATATCATGCTTTTGAAGGAGAGCCAGGTGTGGTCAAGTTCTGTTCGAAGCTCTATTGCACGCTGCTAACAAATGCTTAAATATCCCCTAGGACAGATAAGAAAAGTCAAACATTTTTTAACTGTCATCGGATGAATTCAGTTCAGTTCAACAAAAGCTGTGTTTGTACAATGCCTGAAAAAACTGAAAGATTGTATATGTTGAGTTCTTGGCCAGTAATTGTCAGACTATCTTTGAACACACTGCTTTATCTCTCACTTGCATGTTTTGCTCTTATACTTCCTGTACATTGTCTGCACATATCTCAGCTTTTTGCTTAATCTGATATTTAGAGTTTCATTCGTTTCAGGCAGGATCCCTTACAATGATATATCTGTCTGCTATAAATGTCAGCCTCGTGATTTTCCAGAAACAATCTTGAGTGTAAAGGTAAAATATGTCATTTCCGTGACACTACCATGACCGAATGGAAATGTGAAAATAATGATTGTTTTCTTAGCTTTGATAGTGTTTAAATATAGATTTTAAATAGGCTACTATTATTAGATTTCTTAATCTTTAAATATTCGTTAAAAAAAATATTTAGATTTATTTTTATAATTTATTTCGTATTTTATTCATTTTTACATTGACTGTAATATACATGCAAAACATTTTATTTTAGTTAGTTGTTTATGCAGCATTTATCATTTTCAATTCAATTCAAATTTATTTGTATAGACCTTTTCACGATACATTTACACCAAAGTAATGTTTTACAGTATATGTAGTAGTAATTTGTACCTGTACATATGGCATAGATGTGAGGTAAAGTTCAATTAATAACATAATCAAACAGACAAGGAACATTATAAATATTGTAAATTATAAATATTATAAACTTACACATTTAAGCGTAAGTTTCTAATATTTTCATTTTTTTTTTTATTTTAACATATATTTTAATGTTGTTGTTTTTTTTAAATAGGGGCAGTTAACAAGAACACTGGTTTAATATTAATTCTGTCCATTCCAAGAACTAACTAATGTTTTCAACTCTCTTCCTGTCTTGAGCAACACTGGTTGCTTTTCTCTTGTGCAATGCACTGCTCAACACCAAAGTGAGGAAATGTACATAAAGACCCCAATACATCCAGGCAACCATCTGGTGCTTCGGATGAAAAAACTGAAGGACGGTTATTAGAGTGCATGATGTTGCATCTTTGCTGCCTTTTGTTTGTTTGCACAGAGTTTTAAACTCTGACTAGTTTTAGTGCCAGAACACCATGAGAATACTGCAATGTTTGCCTATATATCTAATTTTCAAAATTGTGTTTTTAATTATTTTGTTTGCAATGCATATTGTCTAAACTCTCTCTCTCTCTCTCTCTCTCTCTCTCTTTCTCTATATATATATAAATATAAGAATAACTGCATCTTTGTGTTTTTGTACAGGAGCTTAAAAACTTTAAGAGTTTTGTGAAGCAGAGACCTCCCTTTGACATTGTCATTGACGGTCTTAATGTGGCTAACGCAACACCCATGGCCGCCCACTCTGAGACGGTAAGTGATGCTAACTTAACTGCTTGGACGTTCCAAGACAGGGCTGGTGTGTCTCTGACCTTTTTAAATCACTTATTTGGCTAGACAGTCAACTTACTCTGATTTCAAGCCTCAAAGCTGGAAAAATTGCCAAAAATTTGTCTGTTTACCTAATTCAACTAGTAGGCATTCTTTAAAAAAAACCCACACACATAGAAACTGAGCTGAATGGCAGAGGTTCCACTAGGGGGCGATGCTAAGCATGGTGACTTTTAATGCGGCAGAACAGGTTTTGGTGAACAGCCCCAATTTCTCATAGTTTCCAACCCAAAAGACCCCCAAAACCCTTGAAAACCACAGGTACCCAAAAGAAAAATTAGGGAAAGTTTCATGTCCATGTAATGTTACACAGAATGTGTTACACATCCTCCCTCCTACAAGGTGGTGTCGGTTACAGACAAACTTGAGCTTTACATTTGGTTATGCTCCATTATAATAGTACCCAAGGGATTTTTTTTGCCAACAAATAGACAAATATTTTTAGATAAGTACCCACACCCGCCCATCTAATCTTTAACCACCCATTAACGACAACCAAAGACTTTTCAATGACTTTCACAGGCCTAGACTTTCAGTGACAGCTCACCCAAAAATAACAATTCTGTCATCATTTACTCAACATCCAAAACTTAACGAGTTTCTTTTGTCTGAACAAAATAACATATTTAAGTTGTTTAACCCATTAAGTATTTTTATCCAGTCAGTGGCTACCACAAAGTCTTTGGTTACCAAGATTCTTCAAAATATCTTCTTTTGATACTCATACAATGAAAAAAATAAATAAATAGTTTTTATTTTTGGATTAACTGTCCTTTAAAGGGTAAGTAGAGTAAACATCTGAACTACCATTTCTTAGTCGAAATAAACTTTTTAGACTACAAAGAACGTTTTGTGCAATGGGAAGGTTCTCCAAAAGAACCATTCCCCAGTATGTTGAGACAGTGGCTTGTATAGTACAAGCTTCTCCAAACTTTTTGTTTTATTTCACTGACAGAGGGGATTTTAAATATCTAGTTTTATCATTCTGTAAATCAGAAAATAACAGAAGTTTCCACCGGTATATAAAAAATAATTTTTGCGCTATTGCATACTCACAATTCATACTTTTTTCTCAGAATTGCATAATGCAGAATACAATCGCAGTTCTGAGGAAAAATGTCTATATTGCAAAATATAACTAGTATATCTCTAACAATTCTAACATGCAATTGCGAGTTTAAATCTGTTTTTATCTTTAAATTCTGTCTTTAGAACTTGCAATTGCGAGTTTATATCTTACAATTTTGAGGACAAAAGCATTTCTGAGAATAAAGTCAGAATCGTGAGATGTAAACTTGCACTTTAGAGAAAAAAAGTCACAATTGTGTGATAAAAACCTCCCAATTACATTTTTTTCTTAGGTGTTTGTTAAGGGCTTCCATAGTCAACGTGTAAGCAAAATAGCCCAAAATCAAAAAAATAGACCATTACTTTTTCTGTAGTGTCTTGCTCCAACAGATGTAAGACTTAACTCGTCACTTAACATTAAGTTACAAATTCTGATGTAACACAGACTCCCTTGACCTTTGACCAGATCCTTTTGCTTTCGGCCCACTCATCCATGGCTTCCATCTGAATGTCATATAGTCACACATTATTAACACTGACGCTCCACATAGCAATTTACAGGGGATTTAACATTAATTTTGCTATGACTAACCCTGTATTTTAAGGCAGACATGTGCCTTTTGTGGTCAAGTTTATTTTTGGTGGTAACATTTACCCCACTTCCTTCACTAACAGGCGCACTCATTGACATGCTATAGTATTAACCGTTTTTTTCTGCACACAGTCTGAGCAGTGTGTGAAAATGAAGTGAAATGGAGTGAACTTGTGGCCAAAGTAGTCCTGTATGATTTGTTTACAGTCTAAGGAGCCACCCTGTATGCAAGAAATTTACAAGACTAACATTCTAGAAGGAAGTGCATCTCTTTATTGAGAAATTCTAAAGCGAAGTTGACTATAGGCAGAGGTTAAGGGTGGATTGTAAAATATGGCGCTATGGTACACAGTACACGGTGCTTTCCAGAGTGAAACAGCCCATCTCTGGCTCACCGTCCACTTCCTTATCATGAATTAGCAGAAAATTATCACACCTACAATTCCACATTTAGCACTTCCTCATGTCTGAAATAGCAAAATGAAGGATACAAGATAAACTGGAATTCATTGGGACTCACTTTGCATATTCAAACTGTAGATGACATTACCGTACAAACTGTAGATTTACATTAAATTGTATGGAGGAATATATTTAGAAAATAATGACGTTGGTTTTTGCTGTAGTGCTATGCATGCATATGTGTGCAAACACACACACACATATATATATATTTATATATATTTATACAGCTCTGGAAAAAAATAAGAGACCACTGCAATTTACTCCTAAATCAGTATCTCTTTGAGTATGACAAGCTTTTCACGCCAATCTTTGTTAAATTTCTACACAAACATACTTCATTCTGTTTATTGAGGTACTTATTTGGTGAGCACCTGAATCCGATTGTATTTAACGGGAAAAGTATAAAAAGCATTGCTGCGATCAACACTATCCTCTTGCAGTGTGACCTGTTGGATGGTAAAAAATGCTTGTCTTTCTAAAGTAATTAGAAATGTAAAAATAAACAGTAAACATGCCAAAAACAGTGAAAAGAAAGGTTTTGAGTCAAGAAAAAAAGGGCTCAATCCTAGCTTTACTGGCACAAGGATTCAGTGAGCATCAAGTTGCTTTTATCCTTAATATTTCAAAGACGGCGGTTCACAAGAAATGAAACAAACATGCATTGATTTGTATTGGTGGTGTATTGGTGAGATTAACAGTTTTAAGAATAAAACCCAAAAGAAACTGATTTTTCTGCAGTGGTCACTTATTTTTTTACATATATTAATATACATGTTATTACAACTGATTTATATATACAGTTTAAGTCTATATTTCAGATCTAACTTATTGTTACCAACTGGTTCTAATGTGAATGTTATTTTTTGATATCTGAAATCTTTAAAGAATATTATTTTATAATTTTTTTTTTTACATTTTTATAAAAAGTCCTTGTGCTAGTTATAATAGAATTTTGTAACTGCAGGAAGTAAGAGTAAGAAAAGCAAATACCTACACACTGTGTTAAAAATAATTATGCCTCTCTTATGACTAGTCCATGCAAGTATGCGTGTTAAATCTGAAAATCTACATACAAAGACCCTTGGATATTTTTAGTAAGCAGTTGTAACCTTTACTGCCTGCACTTTGTATAGTGTGCGTACGTGGGTGGTAAAGAAGTAGGTTAAAACAATGTGAGCAAGAATAATTTCCCTACAGCTGACCTGCTAAAGGTCCCATATTCATCTGAAAAGCCAAGGGAAATTTCTGCAAAAAAGTCATGAGTTCCAGCTCTTTTTATAGAGAACAATCTGAATGAACGGAGGTCTCCCATTCATTAAAACAAATCATGAATGACTTCATTCATATCTAATATCTAGATAGAAATGGATAAAGGTCATGAAGAGAGTGAATTATCTCCACAGTTGCTGGCAGTCGTATCGGAGCTGGAACAGCAGGGACTGAACATCCTGGTCCTTGGCAGGAAGCACATGCTACAACCTTCCCGGAACTGGGACAGACAAAACATGAGCAAGATCAAGCAGAAAGCCCACTGCTTCTTCACCGAGAATATGTCAGTATGACCCCAACTTTCCTCAATCACATTCTGCACGTGCTGTTCCAAAACCTAGTGAGCTGCCTACGTAGGCTGCATTTTAAAGGGATCACAGGGATCACCGTTAAAACACGAAGGCTGTTCTAAAACAATGGTGACTTGATAATGCTGCGTTTTATGGTCAAATTAGGAGACGAAAAATTCCATCCAGTTCGTTGAAACAATTCATGCAAGATTGGTATTTTTGAACATAGTTTAATCTGGAATATATTTCTTACCTTTATGCTAACTAGAATATCATATTATAAATTTAGCAACACACAAACTGATTTTTATGCTTTTAAAAGAAATCTTTGATGCTTTTATTTGATAAAAACAGTAATATTATTACAAAATAACTGTTTTCTGTTTAATGTATTTACAAAAATAATTTATTTCTGTGATGACAAGGCTACATTTTTAAAGCCATTACTCTTCAGTGTCACATGTTGCTTCAGAAATCATTCAAATATACTGATTTGCTGCTTATGCATTATCAATAAAAGTTAAAAATATTTTCTGCTTAATATTTTGTGGAAACCATATGCTACCAATCAAAGGTTTGAAGTAAGATGTATTTAAAATAAATAAATAAAAAATTCAGTATGGATACATTGATCAAAAGCGGCATTAAAGACATTTACAATGTTACAAAATATTTCTATTTTCAATAAATGCTGTTATTTTGAACTTTGCATTCATCAGCCAATGTTGAAAAAATGAGGTTTCCACAAAAACATTAAGCAGCAGTTTATGATTTAGGTTAACGTTGTTGAGCAGCGACTCAGCATATTAAAATGATTTGGAAAGAATCATGTAAATAAATTATCCTATGAATTATAGAAATAAATTAAAATAAATGAAATTAATTATATTTAAATAGAAAACAATTTGTATAATTGTAATATTAATTTTTTTATATAGTTTTTTTGACAGTATCTTTGTGAGCACCAGATACATTTTATTTCAAAAACATTTAAAAAATCCTAACATTTCAGCAGTGTGTGTACGCACACATAGAAGACCTCACTATGTTTTGTAACAGTTTTGTAATGTGTTGGTGACGCATGTACTTTTAGCTTCCCTTCTCTGCACAAGCCAATATAAAACCCATAATGATTTCATTCACCAAGCTTGAAAGGTATTTTTGATAAGTGTGCGCTGATTTTCTTGGATGGCTGCCACAGATCTGAGGATGACCCGTTCCTGCTGTATGCTGCTTTGCACTCTGGCGTGCACTGTAACTTTCTTAGCCGCGATTTGATGAGGGATCACAAAGCCTGCTTGCCAGACAATGCAACCAGATGCCTCTTCTTCAAGTGGCAACGTGGCCATCAGTTGGTGATGAGTCATTACATCCCAGGAAAAAGAGTTAGATTTCAGGTAGGTTTATGAATGGAGAAATCTTATACAGCCAAGATCATTAGGATGACTGTTGGCTTTTGCTCTGTATATTTCAGAGGATCCCGGCTTATGACACCATCATTCAGACGTCTGGCGGCTCCTGGCACATTCCTTATGATGAGAATAGAGGAGATAGAGCCACATATGAAGTCCCTCAGAAATGGCTCTGCCTCACTCAAGAACATTGAGGCTGGAGCTGCTACTAGTGTTCTGGCGGAGAAATGTCAAATAAATAATACTTAATGCAAAATGTTCAATTGTGTTTCCTCTAGTGCTTATATATACAGTGGATAGAAGTGTTTATAAAAGTTGTCCTAAGACACATTTTGGATTTATGTTTTAGGACAACTTTGATGAAAGCTTTTGATCTACTTGTTGGCTATTGTGTGTGTGTCTGTATATGTATATATATATATATATATATATATATATATATAAGACTCATGACACAATATACAGTACTGTGTAAAAGTCTAAGGCCACTAGTATTTTCAGCAACAAAAAATGACTTTAAGTTGGTTATTTCTATCTTTTGCGTTAGCGTGTCAGTAGGAAATCTTAATGTACATTTCCAAACATAATTTTTGTCATTAATTGTATAATGCAGTGAGATTAGTCTGACAATGAAGTAACAGAAAAAACTGAGACGCCTCCAAGATGAAGACAAGACCCTACCTGGAAAGCTACAGTACTGTTCAAGATAAATAGATTTTATTTATCAATTAACTTCTATTAACTAAATCAGTTTGTTCTGTTACTTCATGTGATTCCAGACAGGCTGGATGATGATCAGATCAGATCTCTGTGTGGAGCACTGGCTGTTGTCAGACAATAATCTCACTGCATTATTACAATTAATGACACAAATAATGTTCGGAAATATAAACTGATATTTCCAACTGACACGCAGATTTTTCTATTTCTTTTTTTTTTTTTTTTAAAGCTATATACAGTACATTGTCCATTTCTGTTTCTTTTACTGCACATCTTCTTTTATATTTTATAACAAGCACAATTGTCACAAGGGCTATCTGTAACTTAAGGCTGAGAGTCTAAAGTGCAATCGCACAAACGCTTATTTTTCTCCCGCACAGGTTAACAGTGCAAGTTTCTAGTTAATGGTATATATTAAATTGAGGTTTAGCTAAATCACAAAGGTTGATTTTAACTTTTTTTTCAAGTGTTTTTCCTAACCGTCAGGTGGTGGAAAATAACGAATAGCAATAAAACATGTATTTGGTGCTCTTTACTAATTCTATTTGTGGAAACATCAAAATATTTACAGCACTTCCGAAATACATGAGTTTACCTTGCTTTTATCTGGACTCCTGAAAACACATTATGCAAAGGGTTTGCATGAATTACTGATAGTTGCACAAATGAACAGTGTCACAAATCTTGCATCTCCTTGGCCCAAATATCAAAGCACGAATGCTTATTTTGCATACAATTTCAAAGACTGACTAAACCAATTCTGCATTTAGAAGTAAGTACACTCCCTTATATTAAAAAAAAATATACTCGTGACAGATATTAACGACTCCATTAAGGGGCAACATTTGTATTTGGACATTTTACGTTACCATAAAAAGCACACGTGTAAAATACAATTCTGTTATGTTATGTTATGTTAATAATTAGACTAAATCTTCATTAAGTTACATATAAAATAAAACGACACTATGCAACTTTAAGCAAATATACTAAAACAAAATGTGTTTTTGCAAACATTGTGCTTTTTATAGAAGGTTCGTATTATACTAACATAAAATTACACACATAAAACTGTCCCTGTTTTTTCCCGTTTTCACAAACGGGTCTCTTAACTAATTTGAAGGCGACGCGTCATGCCATCTCACCCGGATATGAATGCTGGAGCCGGTGTTATAATTTCCGGTGCACAGCAGAGCTGTGTGGTTATATCTGTTTACAAACCTCAATATTAAACAGTAAATTTCTCGCATTATGTCCCGAGGCTCGAGCGCGGGGTTTGATCGACACATCACCATCTTTTCTCCTGAGGGGAGACTCTATCAAGTCGGTGCGTATCGATGAAAGCCTGTCTTTATTAAATCGGAAGAATAAATGCCCAGTCATTTTGCACCAGGACCACTCAGCACTGCTCACCTTAATGAGTTTATAGCCGCATTAAATATACGTTTGATTAAAATAGATGCGAAAAAGCATGAGCGGAACCTTTTGCTAAAATGAATTAGCCTTTTGATGTATCAATTTATTCTCGTATGCTTCAGTTTTAGGTTACATCACAGATCCGTCTGAAGTCATTGTTTATAACAGTGTGGTTCAAAGCTCTTTCGGTTTCATGTTAATATTTTTAAATGTTATACATGTCATTTTTGTTCACTTGCTTCTCTCTTTCACAAGGTACTGCATTTTATGAATTATTTTCTCCCATATATATTCCGTATTGCACATGTAACGTTACGTTTTTTTATTCGTTTGGGTTTTTTTTTTTTTTTTTTTTTTTTTAAGAATTGAAAAAAAAAAAATAAAATAACGTTAGTTTTATAACGTTTAATGTACGGTTACATATTCTCTTTTATATTAATGAAATACCAATAATGAATCCCTTGGTTGTCAATATTGAAGGCATTTTATGAACCATTTAAGATCATAGTTAATATGTTCACTTTATTTTCCACAGAATATGCATTCAAGGCTATTAATCAGGGAGGTCTTACATCAGTCGCTGTCCGAGGGAAAGACTGTGCAGTAGTTATTACTCAAAAGAAAGTTCCAGTAAGTGGTTTGTTGTCACTGTTCATCAACCACACTGTTAAATACAAACTACAAACTATGCAGTTGTATGAGCAATATTTGTGCATGCTCTTACTAAGTTGTCCTCTTTTTATCACACAGGATAAGCTTCTCGATGAATCCACTGTAACTCATTTATTCAGGATAACGGAAAATATTGGCTGCGTGATGTCTGGCATGACGGGTAAACTCATCTCAGCAATTGTCCAGATTAAGTGAATGGTGGAATATCTCCTTTGGCTCTGTTGTGGGGTGAAATGTAAAACGATGTATTATTTTACACCAGATGTGATGTATTGTGTTTCTCTGTGAAGCCGACAGCAGGTCGCAGGTGCAGAGGGCGCGATACGAAGCTGCTAACTGGAAATATAAATACGGCTATGAGATCCCGGTAGACATGCTGTGCAAGCGCATTGCAGACATCTCGCAGGTGTACACACAGAATGCCGAGATGAGGCCACTGGGGTGCTGTAAGTGTACATTCTGATTCAGGATTGTAGTCCCATTTATTTGTATAGAGGTTTATACACTATACAGCTACACAGAAAACAAAAACGGGCATAAATTCTCAGTTTCAGCTCAGCTTAAAGGTGCCATAGAATGGAAAACTGAATTTACCTTGGCATGGTTAAATAATAACAGTTCAGTACATGGACATAACNNNTAAGCTACATACCTTCTATGTACATATCAGAGAACACTTTAAAATATTCTCTCAATGCATTCTATGGCACCTTTAAGGTTGCAGAATTCATAAATTATAGCGAAACTGAAATGTAAATATTTATAGTGTTCATATATATATTTTGTGCTATGTTAAGCGTAATCCAATGTGTGTAAAACACCTAAACTTTTATTAGCCCAATTAAATAATGAGTCTAGAAATAGATAGTATCTAAATAATAACATTTGCAAACTAACATTTGCATATCATTACATAGCATTTACATAGATTTATTTACATATGCCCTGTATGACAACCACCAAACCATACTTGATAAACACTGGGGGGGGAAAAATCCCCTCTTGATCTTAACAGTACTAGGCTAGTTCTTTCAGACTATACAAAAACTACCGTTCAAAAACGTCAGTAATATTTTATTATTTTAGATTAGTGATTTAATTTAGCAAGAATGCATTACATTGATCAAAAGTGACTGTAAAGACATTAGGAATATAACTATAGATGTCTTTCAAATAAATGTTATTGGATCGTTCTATTTATCAAAGAATTGTAAAAAAGAAAAAAGTTTACACAAAAATACTGAAAAATATTTTTTGAGTATTTAATATTTAATATAAACTCTAAAACATTACAATGTGTTCTGTGGTTGTATATGTAACATTTTGGGAAATTTAGTGAAATCCATGTATTTTATGCATGCAAAAGTTATGCACACATATTGCATCACTAATAGGAAAAGACATAGTAGTTTGTTATTCTCTACATATCAGAATGCTATATTAAGGAATGCTATTGTCATATGAATATTTGGCATTGATGTAAAGGCATGCTTTTGTCTTGTTGTAATCTGTCAGGTATGATTGTGGTTGGCGTGGATGAGGAACTGGGGCCACAGGTCTATAAATGCGATCCTGCAGGTTACTACTGCGGCTTCAAAGCCACTGCTGCAGGGGTCAAACAAACAGAAGCCACCAGCTTCCTGGAGAAAAAAGTGAAGAAGAAATTGGACTGGACCTTTGATCAAACAGTAGAGGTATGATATGTTCACCCCACATGGAATTAATACCCTTAGTTGTGGTTTTAACCTCCTACGTTGAGTTCTTTTGTGCACTTTTTATCCACACAGACCGCAATAAGCTGCCTGTCTACCGTTCTGGCCATCGACTTCAAGCCTTCAGAGCTGGAGATTGGGGTTATTACCACAGAGGAGCCCAAGTTCAGGTGTGTTTGTACATTTCAAATAGAACAGGATGTAATATTTACATATCATTACATAGCATTTACATATGTCCTGTATGTCAACCACCAAACCATTCTCTATAAACGGAGAAAAATCCCCACTAGGCACTCACAGTTACTAGTTTAACCAGGCTGGTACTTTTATATTATCTACATACAGTAAAGGTTAAACTTTTGGGGTCAGTAAGAATACGTTATTTGGAAATTTATAAATAAGGGCAAATTAAATTGATTATAAGTTAAATTAAAGGTATCTATGTTATAAAATCTTTGCATTTTAAATAAATGCTGTTTATTCGTATTTAATTCTGAAAAGAGGAAATATATATATATATATATATATATATATATATATATATATAT
>JAUMHG010000062.1:3836126-3855984 GCA_032359395.1 Enteromius anoplus | reverse complement strand
TTATTATTAATATTAATTTGATTTGAAAAGACATTTATAATGTTACAAATAATGTATATAAATAATAAAGCTCTTCTTTTAAATGTCCAATTCATCCAAAAACGTTCCATAAAAACTTTAAGCAGCTCAACTGTTTTCAACATTTATTTATTTATTCCTTTTTTGTTTTTAAACAGCAAAATTTCATATTACAATGATTTCCGAAGGAGTAATGATGCTGAATATTCAGTTACATTTTACAATATATTCAAATGGTTATTTTAATAATAGTATTTCACTACATTACTGCTTTTATTGTATTTTTGATCAAATAAATGCAGCCTTTGTAACCATAAAAGACTTGCAGAATGGTAATGTATTTAAATATAATTTGAGATACTTTTTACTGAATCTGATTAAACAAGGCACTTAATACCATTTTATATGAAACTTGCTCACATGAAAGGGCATGTTCTGACACACCACCCGCTGACTCACACTAAAGGACACTGAATGTTTAGAGGTGAAGCGAAGGATGTGTGACCCACCCTCTCCAAACACCACTGGAATTTCCATTTTCTTCCAGACTCTTCTAGAGTGTCACTTACATTTCTGTTATATATATTAGACACAAAGGACTTTTTTTTTTTAATCATGTAAATAGGGTAAATCACTAACCTTTTACCTCCAGGTTTCCCCCATCTTTCCATCACCAGTCATGCTGTTTAAAGTCCCAGAGGTGTGAATGGGATTTCTGCAGTGTGTGTCACTGAACAGGAACTTTTGAAGAAGTCATCTAAGTTTTCCCAGTTTCTAGCAGAGGACATTTTCTTTTTTTTTTTTTACAAAGAGGGGAATCCTTAAGCTAGGTCTATGAATCACACTGATTAAACATTATGAATGGAATGTGACTCCACACCAATCTCACCTGAAAGGGCGCAGCAGTCCTACTGGTTATGTAATGCTTATGAGGAGTTTTATAACCTTTATGAAGGAGACTGTATTGCCAGTGCATTCCCTGCATAGTTCACTTATAGGTTTCTCTCCCTCTCACGCAAAAGTTGCCCAGACAAAGCATATGCATGTAGGTGTAGGTGTTATTTGCCTTTTGTTGCCAAGCGAGACAGTTCAGTGACAAGGTTTTTTTTATGGAATTATATGCAAGCCTTTATCCCTGCAGACACACTGCCTTGTGCATGTGCATCTCATGGCAGTTTTTGTAAAATAGTGACGCAAACATAACAGAAAATAAGTATCCACTAAAAGTATTTTGGAGCGTAACAAAGTTTTTCTGGCACACACGTCTGCCAATGTCTGCTCTGTGAAGGATTTTCCACAAACGAGCGCCCTCTAAAGGACATTCACAGACACCACAGTGACCACGCATTTTTTGGCGTCTTTAAACCTAGACACACTTATTTATTGAATGTTTCGCGTTGTTTAAATGCTTACGCAGTTTGTTTATTTATTTTAATCTATGTATCTATGTATCTATCTATCTATCTATTTATCTATCTATCTATCTACCACACTGTTTATATAAAAAAATTGCAAATAAATAAAGTAGAAAATAAAGAAAACTAATGAAAAAGAGGGATGGAGAGCGTGAATGAGTAAATGAAGGAAACGTCTTGTCATCAAAAATAAAACAAATAAATAAATAAATGCTCAATTACTCGAATATTCCACAAGGTGGCGACAGATCGTAATAAACGGATCATAAATCACACGCAGCCTTTAACAATCACTGCGCATTCAAATAATTTCATGTGTATACATTTGTATATACATTTACAATAATTATTTTCTATTTTAATAATTATTTAACACTTCAGAATCTAATTAGAAAGTTAATGCAAAAGTTAATTTTTTAAAGCACTCTTGGTTTTTGTTAAAGTGGTTGATATCTATACTGTAGGTCTGTGAAACCAAGTCTGTGCAATTAATAAATATTTTCTAAGAAATGCATTAACTGAGCGGACCATTCAGTTCCTTTTTATTTCTAAATACTTTTTTTTCTAACTATATATCTATTTGTTGACATTAGTGTTTCATTTTGTTTTTAGTTTAGTTGATGTGACGTCCATGTGATAATTCTAAGCTAATGGACCAAAACTGTGTTAGTGATAAATACAACACGAGCCTCAATTAAAGATGATTAAACATTAATTATTCAGCAATCTGTCTGTATGAAGCTGCCAGCGTCTGAGGCTGGAGCTGATTATCTCCTGTAGAGAAAATCAAGAGACAACCAACATGATCTATTTATCTATCTATCGTTCAGTTTATCAGACAAATTGTATGCTACTATGTTTTTAACCACTGTGTAAGTGATCGTCTCCACTGGCGCTTTCTCACGCTCGTTTGTGTCCAGATGAGTGTCCTGGGAGGAGAATCCAGCACAGAATAATGGCATGGTAACAGGTTTGTGGATTCAGCATCCATCCGCCCCCTGCTCCAGAGAATAAAGAGCTGCGTCTGTTATCAGCATCAGCAGCTTCTGCAGGTTATCAGTAGCCTGACTGACCCCAAACACCCTCAACATGGGAAAACCAGCGGCGCGTATTCCCAGCGTTCACTGCGCACTCGTGTTTCGCCACCAATTACGCTATGATCTATTCTTGTGTTGTATTGTAACAGTGCGACAGATTAATTGCGTTTTTACTGTGTAGCTACGTGCAAAACGTAATAACAACACATTTAGGTAAATAGACTGCGATTTCTGTACGAACATTTCACTTGTAAAATTGAATGTAAAATTAAATAATAGAGGGAATTAATCATTAGCATACAAGCTATTTGAACTGAACTTTGTAAAAAATATATATATATATATATATTTATATATATATATACACACACATTAAAATTAACATGCGTTAACTGTGCATTCCAATTAATCTCAATCAAACTGCGATTTTTTTTTGACTAGGCCGAAAAAAAGGCTAATACAATAAAAAAAAAAAAAAAAAGCATAGCGTAATAAAAACATGCATTTTGAAACTTTGAAAAACTATCTGATTTTGCAAATAAACGTCACAGCACACACACACACACACACACAAGTAGTTATTAATATTACGATTATATGATTCTGAAAGTCATATTATTTTGTATTGAGACATATTTAAAATGTAGCTTAATCAATAGTTCCCTCTAAATATAAATTATTACTATTCCTCTGTACAGTCGCATATTCTTTAGGTTAAATCTCGGTGGACTGATCTCGCATTACTGAACAGGAAAAAAACAACAACTGTAAAACATGTGAAGGTTAAAGAGCCCATCGATCCCTTGAGACATTTGAGATAACAATCTGTTGCCCATTAGAAATGAATCCGTAACTGGAACAGCTTATTAATGCTCGCACCGCCCCCTCCTCGTTTGAATGTCAGCACTGATTGGGCACAACTGCGGCACTGACAGTGACCTCACACAGAACCTGAAGGCGACCCAAAAGGATAAAACGCGCGCGGGGCGCATCACGGCGACAGTATTCAGCCCGCATCTTCTCCTCAGTAGTTTCATCTGAACTTCGGGTAAAGATGCCACGAGGATTTTTAGTGAAACGGAGTAAACGTGCCTCATCTGCATCCTACAAGGTGCGAGCGCAAGAAGAAAAAGAGCTGCGCAAAGAGGACCTGCCGAACCAAACTCCGAATGCAAGTGTGCCTGATGTGCTGAAACCTATTACAGAAACATGGACAAGTGATGTAAGCTCTAAACATCTTCTGGGGGACTCTGGGGGGGTTGTTGGAGAGAGCGTCGATTACGCTCAGAGCTACTTCAGCCACCCGGAGCAGAGCGCGTCATCTCCGCGCAACAGCACCGACTCCTACAGCCCGATCAAACCCATCAGCACGGAGCTTTTGGACAGGTGTCTCAGCTCACCAGCCATGGCCGAGTCGTTCCCCTTGGCCACCCCGGTGTCTTCAATCGAGCGTCTGCTAATGAACCACTCTGACATGAAGTTTGGCACACCGGTGCCCTCATCGGTGCCCACTTACCCTGCCTTTCACCAGTGCGTAAAACGCGCGTTCATGGACTCAGAGCGCAAGAGCAAACCAGCCAAAAAGCCTAAAGTCATCAGAAAGCTCAATTTCGAAGACGAAGTCACCACCTCACCGGTCCTTGGACTTACAATAAAAAAGGAAAGCCCCGAAGCAAAACTAACACCACAAAGTGGTAGAAAAAAACCGCTCGGCGAGTTTATCTGCCAGCTCTGTAAGGAAGAATACCCTGATCCGTTTTCTCTAGCCCAGCACAAGTGCTCCAGAATCGTCCGGGTTGAGTACCGCTGTCCAGAGTGCGACAAAGTTTTCAGCTGTCCTGCCAACCTCGCGTCCCATCGCAGATGGCACAAACCTCGCAACCTGAGCACCGGAGACGCGAAGAAGTCTCCGCTGGAGGCGCGCAACCACGAGAAGACCTCAGTGGAGGGGAAGGAGAACGCCAGCAAGCTGAGACTGAACAATCAGCACCAACTGAGTCCGGACAGCTCCCAACAGCACAGATCAGCACCGGACAGCAACATGATGCACAGGGGATCCCAAGACCCTCCTCTGGACCAGAGGTTCGCGTCCGCAGAGAAATGCTTTGAGATGCGTATCGGCCCCGCGGACAGCTCGAGGTTGTTCGATCACTGCCCCGAGGAGCCCGACAGATCCAGCACCCCTTACCTGCCCTCGTCCGGTCCGGAAGAAGTGTTTGAGTGCCACTATTGCAGCAAGAAGTTCCGCAGGCAAGCCTACCTGAGGAAACACCTGGCCGCGCACGAGACGATCAAAGCATCCTCATACGCGCACATTGAAAGCGGACAGATCACTTTTCCGTGTCACTTCTGTGGAGCGCACTTCCCCTCCGCGGAGATCAGGGACAAACACCGACTCTGGCACGCGGTCAGAGATGACTTGCTCCTCAGACCCGATCTGAGTCCTGGAGAACAGCAGATATTCTCATGCAAACACTGTCCCTCCACGTTCTTCAGTTCTCCGGGTTTGACCAGACACATCAACAAGACTCATCCCACAGAGAACAGACAGGTGATGCTCTTGCAGATGGCCGTCAGGCCGGGATGCTGATCTCACAAACACTTCAGATTGTGTCATACGACTTCATATTATCAATAATAACACGTCCAGTGTCTTTATGTGGGAATATCGAACTTGCAGGTCTTCTTTGTCGACAGCAGAAATAATTGAACCTTTGATAATCCTGGATTTCACTTTATAACTTTCTTTAGTACACCAAGTTATTACCAGACATTAAATACAGGGTTCCTTCACTTTTGAACATTAATTTTCCACTTGATTCTCTCTCTTAGCATGTGTGTGTGTATATATATATACACACACACAAACACACACACACACACACACACACACACACACACACACACACACACAAATACATATATAGTAAATTAGATCAAGAGATGAGATAGAAATTCACAATACAAATTTTCTAATAAAAAAAAATTATAATTACAAAAATCAAGGATTTTTTTGTTGTCAATTAAATGCATCCAAAGTGAGAAAACCAAGAAATGCAGAAATGAAATATTTAAGGTATTTCCATGACTGTGTGAACCCTGTATATAATGTTTTGCTCATACACATTAAAACTTGATTATTATAACCACTTTCAGGTTTGCGTCACATCAATACAAAAATTATTACTGTTAGTCATTAAAGGTACTTAACATTTCATTTAATTCATGTTTATAGCGGGAAAACACCAAATCTATCAGGCTTGAGACTCGAGGCTCACAGCAGGTTTTTTTTTTTTTTTAATATGTCTTTATAATATAGGAAATGTGAACTAATATATTTTGTGTCTCAATGTGAAAGTAACTTCCATGGAAAGCTTACATAGTTTCAGTCGTCTTAGAAGCTGCGTTGATTTCTAGATCATAAATGAAGGGACTGTACATTATATTTTAATTGACAACGATAGCTGCAAAAAATGTATTTGTATCATAACTGCCAGGAAATGCCATAGCATACATCAAGACTATTAGAGGCCTACATGTAATGAACCACAAGTGTCATATTTATATTTTCATATGTAGTCATTTTCATCTGTTACGGGGAGAAATGAAGATGTTAATAAACTGAACTGTCTTCGAATATCCATTTAAATGTAGCTTATGTGTCGTTTGCACAAATCCACCCTGAAAAATAGAAATCAGTGCACTTAACAAAAAAATAGTAAAACATTTAATGCACCCAGTAACTGCACAGGATTTTCTATGTTGTAAGAATACTTTTATTCTTAAGTGTAGTTGCACATCCACTCTCCTTCGACATCCGATACAAATGTAGAGAGATTCTAGCATACGACATTATTGTGGATCTGTGCGTGTGCTTGTGTGTTGTGCAGCTGTTATATCAACACATGCAGTTAGTACTGGAATCATGCAGCATCTGGTCAGTAGTAACATACACAAAATCTACCCATGAGGATGTTTTTAAATATTTTCTTTTGAAATTACGCACAGGTCTCAGTTGCTTGTGTGCAGGCCTTTAACATACACGTTATAATTTCGATCCAGAAGGGTGCTGCATGATTTCAACTCCACAAATATATATTGTTTCTTCTGATAAATTTCTAAATGATTTTAAATTAAAAAGGAAAAAGAATAAAAATCTGACCCTCATGAAGTCTCACATAGCTTTCAAGAAAATATACAAACTGGATTTTATCTTAAACATGGCAACAGTTATAACTTGCATCCGTAGTCTACAGGGCCAGATACCCTTATGTCCCCTAAACGTTCAAAATTAAACGGAAAAAAGTGCAGACTAGTGTCAATTATGTTTTTTTTGTTGTTGTACACTTCCACATCTACACGTTTAGAAAAAAGGCTGTTCAAATGTCTCAAAATGCGCCGTCCACTAGCTAAAGTCCTGAAGCGTGTAATTCGGTTCAATTTGCCAACTCTGCCGTCTCCCTGCAAGACCTGTTAATGTGGCAACTCATTCACACTTTCCTTAAAAAATCCCATCTAAGATGAGACGAATCAAAAAGAGCGTTGCAGTCAAATGATTTATGCTGATAAACCTGCATGGGCTCGTCTCTAAGGCTGCTGTGCAACGAAACAAAACGACGGGACAGAGTCCAGCAAAAATCTAGCCATACAGAAAGACATTCAAGCTGAAGACTCGTTCTTTGACTTGCTCTTAAGTGGCCTTTTGACTTTTTTTTTTGGTTGATTTAAATACTGTTAAATATGTACACAGATCAGATACTGTTCATACACTATACACATACATTAAATATGTATATATTTTATATTTATAGATATATACACACACAAATAACCGTTACAAATGACAAAAGGGGCGGTTCAGTATAACATTAACAAGAAAAAAAAATCAATAACATTCTAATGAAGGAAAAAACGGAATATACAAACTGCAATAAACCGTGATCCATAAAGTAAACCAGCAAATAAACAAACAAATGTGAGTGACATTGTTATATAAAAACATGTTCCACAACAGGAGTGAAAACCAAATGAAATATGTAACAGCAAGAAGTGCTTCAGTTTAAATGCATATCTGCTCCACAAACATGTTTTCGAACGCTTTTTCTGCCATCAATTTGTCACGTCTTCTGTACAAATATAAAAAGTTGTGGTTGATAAGATGGCAATCAAAAAGATGTTTTTTTAAATTTTTTTTATGATCACTGGCACTCCGAGTAGCGGGCAGCTTCAGTGGCACCAGCTACTGCAACAGCAGAGAAGTTATTTAATTAAAACGCAACGCGACATCCATCAGCGATAGACAAAAATAAACATTTCAGTCATCTTTGATCGCTCCGGCTCTGAATGGGAGGAGTCAGACTGCTCCGGGGGCGTGGCTACCGCAGGCAAGAGGGTGTGGTTTCTCTCTGACAGTGCAGTGGGTGGAGTTCCGGAGTGAGCGTGAATGGAGTGAAGTGCGTGTTTGCTCACTCCGGTCAAGTCTTGTTGGCGGAGCCCGAGGAACGGCGAAGCTTCATGGACATCCGGCTCTTGCTAGCACGAGGTGACATTGGCGAGGCTAAGTCGCTCCCGTCTACCTGCATTGCTGGACTTTCGGCCTGATGACTCTCGAGGCATGAGCCTGTTGGGAAGGGATGGGGTGGAGGAAGAAGAAAAGACAGAAATCAGAACATTACGACGCAAGATTGTTCACATGCTAAACTACATATCCAATGTGACATCTTATTATAGGGTTACATTTAGCTTCGGGTTTGGCGAATTAAAATATGAAATACATATTAGGCTGACATGGGGGAAATATATGACTATAGTAAGTCTTTTTTGTTTTCGCTGTGAATTTCACTCAGATTGGAACTGGAAAAACCTCTCGGTTAGACTAATTTTGGCAAATGGTATATAAAGGCCAGAAGTAACCAAAATAAGTGTGAAAACCCCTTCCTGAGAGGCTAATGCACCAGTGCATCGTGGGTGAAGTTCACAGAGCGAATCACAGGGGATGCTGGGACTAATCAACGCTGAGATCTGACACCTCGTCCCTCGATGAGACCAACAGGGGTGCAGTTAAAATATCGCAACACAAACTACATAGTACAAAAGAAACGGGGAGGAAAAAAACAAAGAAGGTACTTTGCCGTTTTCAGTTCCAGCATACCATTCACAGCTAGCGTGAAAGACCTTCCGTTTCAAGCCTTTTCCCTTTACCTTGATGAGCCCAATGTTTTCTAGTTGAGGTTTGGGAAGGAGCAGAAAAATCACAGCATTTCTCTCTTGGGGTGTGAGAATGGACAGAAGTGGCAGATAGAAAGACGACAAGAGAGAGAGAGAGAGAGAGAGAGAGAGAGAGAGAGAGGGGCAGGAAAGATGCAAAGTGATGTGGAATGTTATAGAATGTAGAGGAAGAATACAAAAAAAGACAGGAGGAAGAAAAGAGAAGAAGAGATACAAGATAAAGGTGTGAGCAGGCTGAGAAGGAAAACAGTAGCAGGTGCACATAAAATCCAAGACAACAAATGCAAGAGCTGATCTCTCCACACGCTCATGAAGGTTTATTATTCATACACACACTCGCGCTCGTTCACTCGACTTATACACACACAACGTGAAAAGATGTCAGGATTACCACCCACTAGCAGCTAAAGTCTAAAAACGAATGCTGAGACACCAACCTCACTGCAACACAACATCTAATACTCTCCGGTGGTTCTGAATAATACAAGGAAATCAGCTGCAAAAGTTGTACCTGGATGACTTCTGTAAAGCAATCGTGCTCAGCAGCAGGGTTCCCGGAAGTAAAATGCCATTCACATTATGCACCATTATTCATAAAAGTATTACATCAGTTCGGCAGCATTTGAAAACGTTATAGTGATTTTGATTGTAAATTTTGTAATCTTGATCAAAAATGTAAAATAATATAGTAATAGTGTAGAATATTAACACCATTAAAATAACTATGCTCTGTATGAATATATTTACAAATGACCAGTAATTAAATTTATTGTGATTTATTTATTGAAAACACAGCATTTATTTGAAACCAAAACAATAGTCTTACAATATCATAAATGCCTTAAATTTTAGAAGTTAAACAATGTGTCATTTAAGATTGAAAAAAAAATCTTGGTAGTGTACGGTCAATAAAGGTATAAAGGTAATTATTTAAAATGGATGTTTGCATTATAGCACAGTGTTAGTAGTTTTTTTTACTGAAAATAATGTATTGGTAAAATAGTCAGGCACAAAAAATATGATCTGCAGTGATTTGCGTGACGTTTAGTTAATTCCACCTCTGAGAGACTTTGCACCCTTTTCTGGTATGTTGTGATTAAATCGAGAGTCGCTTGAACTCTTTATTAAGAATGCTTTGGGAACAGGAACAAAGGCTGCTAGAAAGGTTGAGCTCTATTTTCCACATGAGAGCTGTTATACTGTACCATCCTGTTGATTCCATTCAACATTTAAACAGATTGACAGACATATGTGTGATATAAAGAATAGAGGATGAGGTGAGTGAAGCTGTGAGATCATGCTGGACACACACGAATGCTAAGAACCTAGAGAGAGGTGAAGAAGAGTGTAAATGTTGGTCGGTATTAAGGATCCTGTGTGAACATGCCATGCAATGAATGCTCCGGACTCCCATTGAACAAAATGCAGAACACATGGAAAAAGAAGGGAACACGTTTCATTCTAGAAAAGAATCGAACAAACAAGATGAAGCGAACAGAGGAGGAGCTCATAACGTCGTTACAAGCCAAACAAACGCCAAAGACAATCAGGCAGCCTCAGTGTACGGCATCTTCAGGAATCTTACCTTTAGATACACACAAGTGAAAGATTATGATCTGAAGGGGAAACATAAAATAAACAAAAATAAAAAAATAAAAATTAAATGTGAATGAAAAAAAGAAAAGAAAATGTTCATTTGGGTTTAAAAGGGTACCAGGGGCCCAACAATAAAAGCTTTGGGTTTGAAAAAACAAAATACGAAACTAAAGATTGTTTTTCAGCCCAAAAGCAAATTGTGTTGCAATGACTGAATCAAAGCACAACACGTTTTTTTGTGTATAGTCATGCATGTGAATGAAAGGCTTGAATGATGGTGTCGAAGTAATTAATTGATCTGCAATTGACCTTTGATGAACACAGGTCTTATGGGTTTGGAACGACACAAGGGTGAGTAAATAATGACAAAATTTTCATTTTTGGGTAAACTAACCATTTAAGGCTTCTTCTGGACAGCCTTTGCTTGAAGTTCAGCTGCCATGTTCGTTTTAAGGTTAGTATTCCTGGATCTCAAGTTGAGCTTGAAACTAGCTCTATGCCAAGGCCATGGGTTTGATTCCCAAAAAACCCAAACTTAAATATTTAAGGTCAGTAAGTTTGGACAGGACTGCATTGAAATTGGTTGAAAGTAACTGTAAAGGCATTTATGAAATTAATTAAGTGGTGTTTTTTTCATTTTCTTTGCTTTTTTTTTTTGCGGCACGACTGTTCACAATTTTACAATATTAGTTTTTTTCCTGCATTTTGACCAAATAAATGCAGACTTGGTAAGCATAACATACCCCAAACTTTTGAATGGTATAGTTTATGTATCATCAAATGCAGTGTTGCTTCAGATAAAAGCATCTGCAAAATGCATGAAAATATAAAGGCAGTGACGGGACAGAAATTAAGTGTGCATGTGATTCTTTAAGCTTGGTGTTAAATGAGTGATGTAAAATGGCAGATGAATTAAGAACCAATTCATTAAGGCAATGCCCACCTGCTTCAGAGGGAAGATGATGGAAAGGTGCAGGGCAGAAAACACGAGCAGCGTAGTCCTCAAACGTTGTCGCTTCCAAGTGGTGCTGGACTATCGTCTCCAGATATCTCGCTCTCTCTTCGTAGCTGATAAACATACGAGTTAAAGTCAAACAAGACTGGTGCATCGATTTCATAAGCGACAAAAACACATCAATAGGGGTCAAACAGTTAGCCAGGATGCCACGGGTTAATAATTCTCCCATCATCCTGTAAACCGTATTACGAAGCTGTCATTGCTTTACGTATGGTGACACTGGGTATCAATGGACATCTTACTGTCTGTGTTATTCGGTTAAGAAAAATGATGGTATTGAGTAAATGGAAGGGATTGGATTATGCCGCTGTGTATGGGTTTAAAAACGGAGGGATTCTGTTAATGGGGACGATTTGATTAAGTAGACCGGTGACATATGGTCTGTGCTGCATTCATAACTTAGTAAGCCAAGAGCACACGGTTCGGAAAACGACGGATGCTGTGTCACTGGAGAAACTTGACGGAGGAGCGGTGAGAAGCGGAGCGAGAAACTGAGGTCCTGCTGGGACGAGGCAGGGGGAAGATATTCTCGGCTCTAGTTCTTTGGGTGTTTCTGCCGGTGAAGAGGAACACGTAGGAAGCGTCTCCGTTAGAAAACGCAACACTCACGCAGTTCTGTCGTTTGCCTTTTCCTGTCTCCAGCAGACCCGTTTCCTGCCAACGAGTCCCGCTGTTTGAGAGCGGACCCTAGCGAGAGTGGGTGAGAGGTTCCCACAGAGGAGAAGAGAAAGCAGCGAGAGAAAGTGTCTGCGGGTGAGACGTAATTAGACACATGCTGTACTACAACCATAAGCAGAACATGACAGAGCCGGTGATGGTCTTGACAGCCGTGTTAACAGCTTAGAATAGCATTCATATGGTCTCAGTGACTGAGATATTCAGTCACGACTGCTATAAATGAATTCAAAGCTTCTGTTTGTAGACATTAGCTGTGGCCTCCCTGTTCTGCAATTCCAAGTTATTAAAACTAAATGTGCCACTAACAGACATAGACTAATTTATATTGTACGTAATCTGCCAGCCAAAATACATACACAAAATCCTATACACATAAAAGATTAATCGTATATAAATGGGTAGTTGATGTATAAATGTTTCCAACATGGTTTGACAGCATAAATGTAAAAAAAACCAAAACAAAAGAAAAGAACTAACACTGAAGATTAACTTTCCTGCTATTTGTAACTCTAAGAATTTATTGTTTTTTATTTCTATTTTTGTTATCTCACACTATAGGACAGGGTCCAAATATACAACATAAATGCAATATGAAATTTTATTCAGTAAGAATGCATTAATCAAATATTAAAGAGATCTGTAATGTCTTGTTTAAACGGCTGTTTTATGTGAACCTTCTATTCATTACAGAATATATATATATATATATATATATATATAAATCAGTTTACATTATTAAGCAGCACAAAGACTTTCAAAACGATAATAAAAATAATTTCTCTTGAGCACCAAATTTATTGAGAATTATTTTCATTTCATGACACTAGACTGGAGTCCAGAAAATCACAGGAATAACAAGCATTTTAAAATGCATTTTAAACTGAAAATATTTATTTTAAAGTGTATTATGTCATAATAGTACTGTATGTTTGATTAAATAAATGCAGCCTTGGTCAGACATTTAAAAAATCTGCCAAAAATAGAAGTTTAAACATGGATGCCGTTTCAGTCAGCGTAAAACTAACTGCCAATGAATATGACATGAAATATTTACATCTAAAATTTTTGATCAAAAATATCTAAAATCCTTATTTTAAAAAAATATATACAAAAACTTTTTAAACTGGATAAAAATTCACAAAAGGAAGAATCTACTATTTAGACTAAAAAGTCTGAGTCTTGAGAGGTCAAGATCTGGATCCTGGTCTGGGTCAAACAGGGACTAGTCCTGTCTACGACTTGCAGAAGCCTCATGGCCAGAATAAGCTGCAAAGTGGATGAGATTTTAAGCCGACAGGCCGGGCAACCATTCCAACCAACGAAAGCAGAGCGTGAGCAGCACCGCTGTGCGTCTTAATAGCCCTCTCAGAGCCGCCCAACATGTGGTCACCATCCTGAACCTGAGATGAGCCTCTAATGCCACCCTGTCACCAAGACAACAAATCCTCTCCGCTGTTGACTTCAGATGCTCTTTGTGTGTCACAAAGAGAGAGGTAAAGGGAAAAACAGTTCTTCTTTTCTCGCCTCTCTCTTTTTTGCACCGTGTATTCACCCAAATAACCCAGGCCTTGCATCCACTGTAATTGAATTTTTGATGGGTGGTGTTTTTTTATGACGGCTTGTTAAAAAGGAGAAAGTCCTTTTAAGAGAGTGCGTGCCGGGTTCTCGCGCCCTCTCTAGCATCACATGCTAGAAGAGGAGAGGAGGATAAAAAAAGAGCCTTTTGTGCATTACCAGAAACTCATTTTCCCTGTGGATGAAAGGCAGAAGGGGGGAAAAAATACTCCTGGCCTCTTCCCCCCCTCCTACGGAGCTTTTCATTGTCACCGTGCTGAACTCCTGGGCTCTGGAAGGAAAGAGAGAAATTGCCACTGAAGAGACAGCAAAAGTGAGCTTGTTAGCACATTAGGAGTGAAGGGCTCGTGGTGGGCTCCAGGAACAGTCCCCGGTGGTGTGTTAATTCAGCACTCCGAACATGCTGGTGCTGATAGCCTCCAAATTGATCACTCCTGCTACCCTCGATTTCGTTCCCTCCCCCTCTTGAAGCCGGCGGCAGCACTGGAGAACAGAAGTACGCCTCTGGAAAGGAGGAGAAGCTTTTCACAATGTCAAAGTCATGTCAGCCACTTTGACCCTGACAACTCCTCTATAACAACATGGTGTTGGGCAAGCACTTTTAGGTAGACTGCAATGACCTCTGAGAGACGTCAGAACCACCGGCTGAAGAAAACAATGACCATGGTAAAAATTCGATGAATTGGCTCCCTTTTTAGGAAGATTGAATTGGAATATGAATTGGAATGATGGAAGAGGAATATACTTAATGTAATTAAGACAGATAATTCTGGGAAATTAAGTTTTATTTCCAACCATGGACAACAAAATTGTGATGAAATGTCAATAATAGTTTAAAGTTTGGGGTCAGTAGGATTTATTTATTTAAAAAAAATATTTTTACTATTCAAAATAACTGCTTTATATTTGAATATAATTTTAAATGTTATTTATTTCTGTGATTTGAAAGATTATTTTTAAGCATCATTAATGCAGTCACATGATCGTTCCAGTATTCTGATTTGCTGCTCAAAAACAATTATTATTATTATGTTGAAAGAGTAGAATTTTTCAGGTTTCTTTAATGCATTTATCTGAAATAGAAATCTTTTTATAAAACATTTATAAAACCTTATGAATGCCTTTATCATCATTTTCGATCAATTAATGCAGCCTTGCTAAATAAAAGTATTAATTTCCATAATTTATTTCCCAAATGCTGATCTTTGAATCTTTCTATTCACCAAATAAACCTGAGAATAATATTTCCCAACTAATTAAATATGTATAACAACAATAATAATAATATAAAATGTTGAACAGCTAATTAGCATTATTATATTGCTTTCTGAAAATGCTGAAAATGTATATATATATTTATATAAAAAACATTTTAAAAGCTGTTGTTTCTGAAGGATCATGTTACATTGGGAGTGGAGTGATGATGCTGAAAATACAGCATTACCATAACAGAAAAAATGTAATTGCATTTCAAAATATTAAATTATAAATTAGTT
Organism: Enteromius anoplus; assembly: GCA_032359395.1. Lineage (NCBI taxonomy): Eukaryota > Metazoa > Chordata > Actinopteri > Cypriniformes > Cyprinidae > Enteromius > Enteromius anoplus. The sequence goes on along the minus strand of JAUMHG010000062.1, from coordinate 3,840,923 downwards.
ATTTCAAAATGTAATCATATTTCACAATATTACTTTTTTTACTGGAAAAATGCAGCCTTGTTAAGCATAAGAGACTTTTTTTTTTACTGACCCCAAACTTTTCAACATTTAATGTTCGTCTAACAAATCTGTTTTTCTATTTTAAAGTGAGTTACATAAATTGGAATTCCAATTCCTAATTCCACTTTCTTTACAGTAAAATTTCTAAATTTAAAGTTAATTTTAATTAATTCTGCATCCTGTTTGTCACCTCAATTAAAATACGATGAATCATAAACAGCACGAACACAAATAAAAACGGTGCATCTCAAAGGACATTTGTGCCTGGAAACATCAGTTCATCTGAGAGTTCTGGGACAATCGAATGTGTGACAGTACAAGGATGACACACGGCCAATATCTCCACTCTCCGAGAGCACAGCTATTCCCTGCTCTCGCCTTGCAAATTAACACAGCACAGTAACTGACGAACCCGGTGAGAACACTGTCCCAAATCACACACACACACGCCTCATTTTAATTACACACATGATCAGTCATTTTCTCCACATGGTGTGCTTGTTATTATCTGTGCTGAGAATTCCTCTGTAGGAAAGCATTGGCACTTTTCAAAAGAAACCCAGAACAGGATCCGCAGCCCCACAGAGAGCGCCACTGTCCGGCTGCCGAACGGGCTCTCGTATCCTCACACACAACCCGGTGGGATACACACAGAAGAGCCCGCTCACTCAAACCACAAACCGCAGGGTCTCCACAGGTGCTTTTGTCAGGACACGTCTGTCAAACCCTACGAGAAATCACTTAGCCGATACACAGTTTCAGTCACGCTGCTTAAAGGAATAGTTCACCTAAATATGAAATTTGCTGAACATTAACTCTCCATTAAAGACACAGATGAGTTTCTTTTTTAACCAGAACAGAAATAAAACATTACATCACTTGCTCACCAATGTGAATGGACTGCCGTCAGAAAGTCCAAATATCGGATAAAAACATCACAATGCTCCTCAAGCCATCACCTCCAGTCTATCGAACAGGTTTTTATGAAGCAAAAAGCTACATGTTTGTAAGGAACAAATTCATTTGAGGTGCTTTAACGTACCATTACTTCTAGTCAGTCCATAAACACGCTTCCTCCAGCTTCTTATTTGTCAAAATCCAACAACACATTTTAGCTTAGAATGGCTTTAGACAGTTGTTTTCACTTGTAAACTGTGCTTGATGTGAATATTACTATTCTAATCACGTTATAATCTTACAAATAGAGGACTTGTATTTTATCGCAGATTGCTTGCAGATTATGGTGATGTTTTTATCATCTCAAATTATGTAATTTTTCAAGAACCTGTTTCAATAAAGAAACAAACCCATCTACATCTTGGACAGCCTGAGACAAAGTAATTTTTTCAGCAAATTATACTTTTTTTTTAATCTTAACTATTCATTTAAATGGAGTGCTTCCAAGTCTACACTTCAAACTAATTTAGCTGCCATCGATCAAGAAATGTAATCAGATTTACCCACTTATACACACATCAAAAGCTGACCAAACAAGGTCAGAAAATAAACCTTAAAAGTGAACACACAAGAACGCCAAAATCTGCCAATATAAATATATCCACACAAATGCTAGAGAGACGGAGAGAGAAAAAGAACGAGATCAGAAAAGTGACAGAGAAAAACATCACACAAATAATCAAATTTGAGGAGTTTTACAGAGTATAATAACAGAAATCTATGTGTGCCCTGAAGTGCAGGCTAATCGGTTTATTTTTCCATCTGATGCCTGCTGATATCGTGGCCCTAACAGTGATTTTATTAGCGAGGTACGGTGCTGCGGCTGGCTGCCATAGCCCCGTCATTACGGCCAATGTCTCCGCGTGGCACAAGCAGATGAGAGGAGAGATAGCCCAGGCTAATGCACCGTTGCCTGGGGCTCCGAGACACTGATCTGGGCCCGGGCTCCAGCATCACAGGCTCTCCTATTAATCTCCACTGAAACCAAATTGAAGGGCTCGTGAAATACAGCCCCGAGAGCGGCCGGCCCAAATTTATCGCCCTGCGTCCTGTCCCCGCTCCCCAGGGGGAAAGTGATGTGTGTGCTGCCGTTGCAAATGCAACATTTATTTAACATTCACGACGTGCAATTCAGCGCTAATGCTATCAGAGAGGGCTGCGTGTACGCCGAGCTACACGTACGTGGCGGGCCTGATTAGTATGAATGAGTGAAGGTGGGTATGCCATCTGCCTCCTGTGCATGTCTTTTTTTTTTTTTTAAACACTAACCTGATTTTGTGGTTTTACTAAGAGTGGAGATTTTTCACCACAGCTTTCAAATGCCATGGCTATTAATTCTTTAAATCACATTTAGCTTCGCAGAAACGGTCAAGGTCTGAATTCGCACAAGGAGTGTTTATCTTCTAACATGTTTCAGCAGGTTCTGATGCGCCGCTGAACAAACTTGCAACATTTTAATAAAATAATATAATAATATAATAAAAATAATAATTATTATGCAATTCTGTGGATTATCCTCACAGCTCTACTAGTCAAAATATCAGATGGAAATATATATATATATTAAATCAGGCCCTTATTTGGTTAGAATTAAGCAATTCAGGGCACTTCCAGAATATTCCACTCTCCCTAAAAATAAGTGTTTGTGTGATTTATCTTAATGCTTACTATGAACAGACAAAAAAGGCATACAGATAAGACAGAAAGACAGGGAAACAGAACAACAGATATAATGGTAGAACGAATGACAGAACGATTAAAAAAATGATAGAATGATTAGATAGACAGCTTGTACATAAAAGACAAATACATAGAATTATAGACAGAACAATAGAATGTTAGAATGACAGACAGAACCATAGAACAAAGAATCCATTCAGAATTCATCCCTTAAATCATTAAAAAAGTCAAGTAAAACTTAAAAAAAAAAATGGAAATACATGCAAAAAGTGGCTTTTTGAGTCTACAGGCAGATGACAGATAGAATAAAACAGAAAAAAAAAATTATAAAGATGACAGATAGACAGGAAGACAGAATAACAGATTTAATGGTTGAATGAATGGAAGTGACAGATAGATAAAATGACAGACAGAAAGCAAGACAGACACAAACCACAAACTCCATGAGAGAAGCCTGCAGCGCATCCTAAACACTTCGTAAGAGTCAGACCCACATTCCCCATCGCCATGCACCCCCAGGGAGCTTGTTGTTTACCAATCTATCCCGAGCCGGAGGGGGCCACACAACATTTTTTTTTCCTGTTAACACACCCTGCACCTCACTCATTCACACACGGCCTGTGTTTGACTGACTGGAAAGTCTGGAGATGAAGCTGTCGGTGCTAACAGGTCAAAACAGGAGCGAAGTCAGGAGGAGTGGCTCAGTGATTGATAGACATATTAATGCCACTGAGGTGAACTGTACTGGAAAAAAACAACAGCGACGGGTGTCGCTTGTGCAGTTACAATAATGACTAAAGAGATAAACAGACAGACAGAAAGAGAAAAAAATGGCAAAAGCAATTAAGCACTGACCCTACCAAAACCCCAAACCCCCCTTAATCTGTTCCACCCCCTTTTTCGGCACTGATGGGACAATTAGTGAATAGTGCAACCTTCCATCCCCCTACACACACACACACACAAACCAGCAAACCACGTTGTTACTGCGACACAATAGGGCCCATTGTGAGAGCTGGCTGTGTGTGGCAGCGCTGCCCGTTAGGCGTTTGGCTATGGCTACGTCGAGCGAGTATGTGTGTGTGCGCAGGTCGCTCAAGCATGGGGACAAAAGGGGAAGCGCTGGCCTGCTGCTTCCATCAGCTCGGTTGCCTTTGGAAAAGCCAGAGTCAGAAAGAAGGAGGCTATGACCCAAAGCTCTTCCACTCTCTCCGCTATCACGTCCTGCCATATGCTGACCCCAGCAGCCCGGCACTTATCACTGCCAATCAGCAGCCAGCGGGCCTGCCCCCGCTGTCATGCCGGAGCTGGAACGGTCCCACACACACCACTGGACTGGCACAGCCAATGGGGAAGCCGCTTAGCACGTTCCCCTTCTCTCCCCCTGCGTCCCAATCGACCACTGACAGATGGAAGATGGCCGTGACTCTTAGACTTGCGTGTTTTTTTTTTTCTGCAGAGTCCAAGCCAACAACACCCCATCTCCCCCCGGCCAACTCACCGCCGCGAGCCAGACGGATCAGATAATGTGGGTTTCTCTCGCTGTGCAATTGGTGCTTGAAAGACCAGATCTAGATCCACTTCATTCCAGGATGCGTTACAAGAAGACTAGCAGCTGTAGCGATCCAGTAGCCCGGGGGCGAGACAGGTCAACTAGCTCTAATCGAAGTAGGGTGTTTAAAGCGCACACACACTTCCACATATGGCAGCCCAGAACATTTTATCACTCAGACCCAACATGGTGCCCTCAGAGACTAAGGCTGCTTGGAAGGCCCCGAGCTCGGGCTCTTTTTCCACACATGGCCCTTTGGATTACTCCTGTGCTATCTGCGGTTTAACCCTGTTATTTTGTCTGCCCAGCATTCATAACACTGACCCACGCCAGCTACCTGCTATCTGCCGTTTTTTTTTTTCTTCCCTCTTTCCCTCCAACAGACATTAAGACCAAAGAGGCCCCTTTCTCTCTATTCCAGGCCCTAATTTCACAGTCATGCCGAATGAGGGATCAGTGCACGGGGAGGCAGATGGACGCAGCCCGGGGCCAAGAGAAAGAACTGGAACTTAGAGTCAGGCACAAGAGAGGTTGAGGCGTGTTGGCTT
>JAUMHG010000062.1:3791752-3816094 GCA_032359395.1 Enteromius anoplus | reverse complement strand
CCCTTACCCCCAGTGAACAACGCCCCTTTTCAGAAAGTTTTTCAAACCAGAGGTGTGAAAAAGCACCTCTGAAACAGAGGGGTGTTGTGACCCTTTACGCCCCTTCCTCTTACGAACCCATCAAATTTCTTCAGAAGACTTGTAAAGTTGCAAACACATTGTTTGGTTGCTTTATTAAAGGGGTCATCTGGTGCCGCATGCACTTTTACAAGCAGTTTGGACTGAAATGTGTGTTGGTAGTGTGAATACACAACCATCCTACAATGACAAAGATACACCAGTAGTTTTATTAAATTAAAGAAGCAGCACCTACAGAAGCAGTGAGTATAATGTCTTTTAATGAATCTTGGCAAATCAACTTTCCTAATAATGTGCTAATTAGCAAGTTTCACTATGAATATGGCTAAAAAAAGATCCTACTAGAGCGCCTTGGAAAAGAGGGGCGGAGTCAGTGGAGCTCGTGAGGATTTAAAGGGGAAGTAACGTTACACAGAACAGAGTGATTTCTAAAGAGCTGTTTTTGACAGGGTAAAATTAGCGTTTTTTACACTATCTTTGAATTTGAAAGAAATCCATATTACAAACTTTCCATTAAGACCCTAAAGAATCATATTAGCTTGAGGAAAATTGCCTTTGTATGACCCCTTTAAGTATTTCTGTTTTAGTAAGAACAGTAGAAATAAATTGATGTTATGAGCTAACTGTACATTCTCTTTAAAAACAACATTATGACCTGTCGGTTGAAAAAAAAATGTAAGCATTCTTTTCACATGTACATTTATTAATAAGACATACCCTCTTGTCCAGCTCATGAGGCGAGGACTCTGTGACTGGAAGAAGGTAGGTGATGGTTGCAATAAGGACCTAAAAAGCAGAAATAAAAATCACAAATCCAAACCAAGCTTAACTTAAAATTTAGCTCACTTGTGGTGCAACAGACTTTACCTCCACAATTTTCTTTGGAGTGTCAGGCGGGAATTTCTGCAGTTCGTCCACATAGTTGATGAGCAGGTGCAAAATGTCTGAGGCCACCAGAGCAACGCTTTTATTAGAAAACTGGAAGAAAGGTATTAATGGTTAAAATGGAAGCAATCAGCAACTTCAATGTGCTCAGACATGTGTGAAGCAAAACCAAAAAACTGTGTCGTGGGCCTCATCTGAGCTGATTAAGACGGGATGAGTTTTTGCCTAATTCTGCTTAATGGAACCCACCCAAAGGACAGAGACCCTCATGTCTAACCCTCCATTGACACCAGATTCTCTGAAAAGCCAATAGAATCGACCCGATCACAAACAGACTTTTCTGATTGGATTTGAGTATGTGTGTGGGTCTGTTGGCCTTAGCCTTCATTTCAGACAGAAATGTAATAATTCCTCGAAGTCTCTGAAGCGTGCATTCTTCAGTGGATTAGCCTTCTGTCTGTGAGAAGCAGAGAAGCCAAACATGTTGACGGTCCAGATTTAGGAAGGCTGGTAGGGGTGGGTGCAGGGAGTATGGAATAATCTTCTTCTGGATGAACAGAGCACACTTGTGCCAGTGCAGTGAGCCCAGGCATCAGGAACGGCTTCAGAAGACTCCGGCCAAGGGCAATGCCATCATTTCTCTGCTGTGCTCACTAATGCTGCCATCGAAGGTTCTTTTACAACACAGATGCTTCTGTTCCGTTCATAATCAATCTTTAACAGCAGAATATATGTACATTTTGTTGTATGATCAAGCACCCGCTACCTTGAGAGTGACACAGATGACATTAAGCGCTTCTTTGATCTGGGGATGCTGAGTGCCATGAACCAGTTCTTCACAGAGCCAAATGCCCAAACTACAGAGAGCCACACACCTGAAAAAAATAAGCCTTTTTTAAACTGAACAATATACAAATCACAGTATCTTGTTAATAATATTTGTTTTTTTAGATATAGAAATGCTTACATCTGCCATGTAAAGAATTTACTTCAAGCAAAAACATTTATTAGCATGAAAAATAAATAAATAGAATTAGAAGTAAAAATGTGTGCATATATTTTTATTTATTTATTTACATTTATTTATTTTCATTATTTGCCTTTACGGTCACTTCTGATCAACTCAAAGTGTCCTTGCTGAATAAAAGTTATTTATTCATTTTTTTAAATCAGCTTCTGCATCTATACAGTTTGCACATTCAAAAAAACAAAAGAAACACAAGCATGACTTAAATTTGCATGGCTTGAATGCGGCCCACAGCTTAATGTGTTGGGGCACGTGCACTAACCACTAGACCATATAGATATTTAATCCTGCCTCCTGTCTGTCCCTTCTATGATCTAAGGCTTCCTCGGCTTTTCCCTGAAAAACACCCAAACTTTTTCCAACGGGAGTTAAGGGGGATTCTAATGGCTTGAGCCCCATCAGGATCCACTCTAATCGTACTGAGTCCTGGATTACTTTATATGACACTGCTCCTAATCTGTCTAGATATGACCAGACACATTGCCCCACACCGGCCTAACACTAACTGTAAGTTACAGGGTTATTAATCTGTCTGCCATAGGGTTTGCTTGCTTCATTTTAAAAACCAAATCTAACATTTTAATGCACAACAACATCATATTTGTTCTGTGTGCTGCAGTGTTTTGTTGTTGTTGTGATTTACTTGCTCTATTTTGCATTTTCTAAGAACAGGATAATTTAATGTGACACACCTAGCTAGGGATGATATGTTTTTGCACAACATGTTTTTATTTAGCACAGAGATTGAAGATGAAATGATGTGAAGAGTTTGGGGGAACGAGATCAGGAAATGCTGTGAAAATTGACCAAAGCACTGCAGCACAACATGTTAGAGTTACTGTGGTAACTTCTAAGTCGCAGTTTTACCTAGGACAAAGTATATGTGTTCAGGGCTTGTACCTTGCTGGTGCAGAAGGCTCATCTCTGGCAGAGGTCAGGATGTGCTTTATTATATGCTCCTGAAACAGAAAAAGAAAACATTATTAACAGGGTCCTACATTATTTATTCATGTTTTCTGTGACTTCCACACACTTAAAAGACCTACAAAAAATGTAAAATATATAATTTTACATTTTTATCTTATACACACACATACATTATATATATATATATATAATTACATAAAATTACAATGATAATTAGATAATATTACAATGTCTTAATATGAAATATTTGCAATACACATCACCAGTCAAATGCTTAGAGATTTTATTTTTTAAAGTTTAAAAAAGTATCTTATACTCACCAGGGTTTAATTTATATTATTATATTATTACATGATCATGAACATTTCTTATTATCAGTGTTGAAAGCAAAACAAAAGGACAGCATTTATTTGAAACAGAAATCTTTTGCAACATTATAAATGTCTTTACTGGCACTTGCGACCGATTTAATACACCCTTGCGTCAGAACAAATAGACAATTCTGAATGGCAGTCAATGAAAATACAGGGTGCATAAAATCCTTTTCAAGGATCTGGCGACATCCTGATACTGATCAATTTCATTCCATCTAGAGTGTGTCAGATAATATGCATCCATTTCTTAGTCTCACAGTACATTCGCTCACAGAAACGTACACGATACCCCACACAATCTCACCAGAGACACAGATGCAGAAAGCGAGATAATGCAGACAGACAAACAGATAATGATCAGAACCACTCGCAACAGACACAAAAACTGACATAAAACCAGCAATCTGGCAACTCGAAACATGACATATCCAACCATCTGGAAAAGAAGCATCTGTCTGTGCGCACACACGCACAGAAAAAGGATCGCGTTAACCACGGTCTTGTCATTCATAGCCCGCTCCTGGTTATCAGATGCCATCATGTGAATTTCTGCATGCGAGTGACGAACACCTCCCCGCATGGCATTAGCTCCTTACCGTCGCTCGGAACAACAAGGCAACACAATAACAACAGCCCTATGGAGCTTGCCTCACTGCAGCCTGCATTGCTGATCACCCATTAGCCCATTAGTGTCGGCAGGAACAATTACAGCAGATTTCCCTGCACTCTAAACAACCGTTGGAGTGGCATACATTCAGCCACTTGGATTTGCATAAGGGCAGGTGGTGGGTTAGAGGTTAAATGCAGATGACAGATACAAGCACATGAGGAAGTCCTTATTGAAGGTCAGAGGTCAAAATGTAGCTGCATGAAAACTGAGACTATTTGCACAAAACTGCTTACATTTAATTTGATGGAACAATTAAACAACTATTACAGAAGGCAGTGAAAGCTCACCATATGCCAAATATATACTAATATGTGTGCGTGGGGGTTTATATTAAAGTGCCCCTATTATGCCATTTTAAAGATTTCTAATATTGCTTTATGAGTCTCAACAATATTATGTATGCAAGGTCAAAAAACACTTTAGTTTTCTCCAAAATTAGATTTAATTTGACCCCATTTCTAAATGATTCGTAAAAGACTTGTGTGAAGCAGTTCAAAGAATCAGTCTGTCTAAACCCCTCACTGCTGTGATTGGTCAGATGGCGTAGTCCTTTATGATTGGTCTACCGCTACAGCGTGTGTCGGGAAAAAGAAACGCCCATTGCCATAACTGAATGGCAGCACAGGATACAGTGCCTTCTTGACATGATGTAATTGTTTGAGATTGTACTGTTTGTAGGCGGGGAAAGTTGTTCGCGATGCAGAAAGTGGGCGGACATTATGCAAATATGTTACTTTGTGGTGTGGATCCGTAACAGAAAAAGATTCGAATTGCTGACGACTCGTTTAGGTGAATGTGGGCTGACTCTTTTTTTTTTTTTGATCGACAAAAACTTCATTTATCGTGCACTGTCGGGGTCACAACTTTTCAGATAGTTTATGTTCATATACAGCTACATGACACACTGCATAAACGATCATTTTTGAAAAGGCATAATAGGGGCACTTTAATGTATCTCAGAGGGGAACTGACTGTCTTCAGAAAGGTTTAGATCATGTTTTCTTTTCATCGTACCTCCATATAATGCATATTAATGTAGCATTTAAAAGCAGGTGCTTTGTTTACAGCAGTAACCAAGGACACACTGTATCACTGCTGTACCATAAGTGCCACCTGCTGTCAGAGAGTGAATATGCTTTTTTCACCATTCTGCTGTTTTTGATTTGTGCCGATGTTCTTAAGTACAATCATTTTACAAAGGTAAGGTCATACCTACATGATTTGCTTCATATCTTAAAATTATCCAATCTAATTAACATCAAAAACTGCTCACGCCACATGCAGTGGTTCTGAAGAGTCAGGGAACAAAATGCTAATAAACTATGATACCATCAGAACTTAATACAAAACTTTTGGATTTTGCCCAATCAAATAATTAAATGAAAAATAATTAAAACCATAAAATAAATGAAAAAAGACAATTAAACAAATATATGACAATAAAAATTAATTAAAAAATACATTAAAATATTATAGAAAGGTAAAAAGATGAGACAAGATAGCTGACGTACACGCCTCGAGTCTTGATTTATAACTTTTTTTACTAATGTATTTTTCATTTTTATTTACACAAAGGTTTTTAATACCTTGACATCTGTGAATTTCGTCATGACGATGTCAGCCATTGTAGGGTGCAGGGCAGGAAGTTCATTGTACAAGTTTGGGAGGCACACCAGGGATCCCAACAGGACCTGAGCCTCCACCCGCGGAGCCTGGGAGACAGACAGAGAAAAGAGAAATTAACAACAGCAAGTGAAAGGCACATTGGATGTGACATTCACAAGCATATGTTCACAAATGCAGAGGCAGTGATATCTGGAAGCAGTTTGGTCGTTTCTCACATTGAGGGACGAGCAAGCAGTTACACGACTTGCCGCCACGATGAAGTCCAGGATGAGCATAGTGGCACCAGGAAGTCCAATAGAGAAGAAACGTGGAGAACAGTGCTTAATGATGGTGTTCACAATGTCCTGTATATCAGGGAGAAAGAGGTCAACACAAAGTTTTTGTGCACAGTTGTCAATCCACATGGTGACCAAACACACCTGGTCTTGGTGAAGCAGGCCGCAGTGCATAATGTTGTAGAAGTGCATGAGGAAGTCAGAGTTGGGTGAAACATCCTGTCTTCTCTTCATTATCTTACAGATGAGCTTATAGGCATGGAGTTTGCCCTGCTTATACCGTTCGCCCAACATAGTGGCCTGAACACAGACAGCACAAAACCTTTATAAACAATAGAAATACCAATAGATAGACAGAGAGACAGAGCAAATATAAAAATGAATGACAGATAGAACAAACAGTAGAATAATTGAACAAACCTATTGTTTAGACAGACAGACACATATATTGATGAACTCACTTTAAAAAGCCAGGGAGTCAGAATCCGAAGAGGTGGAATGAGATCTGGCGGAGGTGGAGACGACTGGTTGTCAAGGGAGATCCCGAGATTGTCTCTGATCTAGAGAGAGATGGAAAAACACAGAGGCACAAGGACGTTTTTTTTCAGCTGGAATTTGATTAGTAACGGCACTGTAAATCATCCTTTCAGAGCACTCTGAAGGACTTTGAATGTGTTTGAGTTCACCTTGGCCAGGTTCTGCCAGAGTTCGCAGAGGTAGTCAAAGACCTGCGCATGGATCTCAGGGTCCTTGATGGAGTTGACATCTCCCAGAATACCTAGCATTCTCCTCCACATCACTGTGGCGACATCAGCATGCCAGCCGGTCAGAGTGCCACCGGCCATCACACTACAGTCCTCTGTCGGAAACTCACTGGTTTCTGAAAAGTGCAATCAAGCAAGATCATTATAAAGATGTCAACAGATAAAGTACTTGTTGCATCTTCATAGTATGTCGATATATCCATAGATACATTACCAAGGTCATCAGGGGTCTGCAGCACAGAGTGGTGCATTTTCTCATCCAGCTGTAGATCTTTATGCTGGACGTGTTCGGCAGTCAGCGTGGCGGGGGATGGCGTCTGCGATCGTGAGCCTCCCAGAGAGTGCATTGGAGACGCGCTCTCAGAACCTGAAGAAATTTCAAAAGCAACAACTCTCAGATCTTTAAACATGACAGAAATGTGTTGCACTGTGCCACTGGCAGTACAGCATATCAAGGAATCAAGCAGCAGATGCTTTTACCCAAAGTAACTTCCTGTATACTTAAAGACATAGTTCTTTTCAAAAAAAAAAATTGTCATAATTTTCTCACCCTCATGTTATTCCAAACCTGCATTTTTTCTTTTATTTTACCAATTAATGAAATTATATTTATTTACTTTTTGTACTTATATGGTAATAATCACAGACACACTTAAGATCCACTAGATCATGTTGTATGAGTGGGAGTGTGTACCAGTAATGGTGACAGTGTCAGCTGACAGTCCGTGCTGACTGAGGCTGCTGGTCTCCGAGTCAATATGGAGTGTTGTGAGACTGGAAAGCTCCTGTTCCTCTGCGGTTTGACCTGCTCCTCCCAAACTATCCTGATCCACAGAGGCCAGAGCACAAGTTTCAGGGGGAAAGCTGAAATCTGCAGACAAACACATTCATTATCAAATCGTTTTTAAAACCCAGTACTGGTTTATTTCTTTAAATACCACCTGAACGACTTACTTTCAAATTTGTTGTCATACTGAAAAGCATTGAAGGAATCTGATTGGCTGTCGGAGCTTATGAGGTCACTTCCACTGGCACTGGCTGGAGAGGTCCACTCTGACGGCACACCGGGGTCATCTGCAGGACGGGTGGCGTTCTGACGGTTCAGGAGCTCTGGGAGATCTTTGGGGATCTCCAGACTTCCTGGGCTACTGCCACGCCTCGTCATGCCCTTAAAAGAATGTAGAAAAACCATGACATAGACTAAAAATAATATACAGCAGAATGAAAAACTGATCCTTTTGTTGTTTTAAATATTTTTTTTTTAAAATATGTGCAATCCTTTAGTGTGATTAATTCTAAATAAAATACTGTGCCTATGACTAAGCATACTGTATGTTTGTGTGGACATACAGAAGTGCCTCTTGCCCTCAGTCTCTCCTGGATGAACTCGTCCATGAGGTCACTGACATTAGGGTTGCTGCTGCCAGCATCGTTGGACATGGGCCTCATCTTCGGCGTCAGCTCATCTTTATTGGCTGAGACGACAGGCACAGAAAGGCACATCAGTATTTTACAGGGACCTCCCATAAAGGGTACATACACAGATGACCTAGCAGAATGACATGTGCTAACTGAAACTCTCTTTGTGGTTTTGTCTGACTCTCTCCACAGCACTTGAATATAATTATGAATGAGTTTGGGGACAGTGAGTAAATAAATACAATTTTCTTTAAAGAACAACAGTGCAATAAAGTTTTTTTGCTCATGTTTTAAATTCAATTTTTTGGACATAATGGCAACCTGTTAATTCACTAAATACATGTATCTTTTAGTTGAAAGATTTTTTAATATATTTAAAAGAAGTCACTTATTTTTTTTATCCAATTTTGAATTATTTATCATTTAAAATGAAAGTAAATCAATGTATTTTAAAATGTAACTTAAAAAAATTATTCTTCTGATGGCAAAGCTGAATTTCCAGTGTCACGTAATCCTGCAGAAATCATAGATAATAGTAAAAATCATACATTTTTAGTTTTTTTTAAATTATAAAATTAGTTGTTGGAAACTTACATTTTTGTGAAAACTGTGAAACATTTTTTATTCCGGATTTTTTGGTTAATAGAAAGAACAGCATTTATTTGAACTAGAAAATTTCTATTAAATATAAACCGACATTAAAGTCATTTTTATTCAATTAATATGTCCTTATTCAACATGCCCATTAAACACATTTTATAAAAATAAATAACTAAATAGTTTGTACTGACCCCAAACTTTTGAACAGTAGTGAATGTTTTTCAAATGATGGCCCGGTTTCACAGACAGGGCTTAAATTAAGCCAGGATTAGGTCAGAGTTCAATTAGGACATTAAATTATCTTTTAAAAACATGCCTTTAAAAAAAAAAAACATTACTGGTGTAAACACCGAGACAAATCAATCGTGCTGTTAACACATTTTAAGATCAGTCAGTGCCAGTTCCTTTCAGTTGAAAAAGCTCAGACAAGCATTTTAGTCTGGGACTAGGCTTATGCCTTTTCTGTGAAACCAGGGGTATATTAAAATGCAATCTTGTTTTAACCAAATAAATCAGCTAAAACTAGAAAAAAAACAAATAATCAAGGAAGCATGAGCAAATGAATTACAGCACTATTGCCCTTTAAACACAACCAAGATCCTTTGACATTGAACTCATAAAACACTAAACCAGAACACATACAGAAAAACAACATCTTTAATGGAAGCCAACCACAAAACTGATTTCATCCAGTGAAGCGATGCAGTTACTCACAGTTCATGCAGTCCCCAAACAGAGACGGACAGAGAGAGAGAGAGAGAGAGGGAGCAAACCCTGGAAGTCCAACTCTAAGAGTTAGTGAGCCTTATGCTGACTGAGGTTAAAGTGAGACAGCAGTGAGTATGTTAGAGGAGCCACCCACAGCAAGACGATGCAGCCTTCATCCCAAAGCAAAGGGTTAGGGAGCAATTGGTTAACAAAAAAAAAAAATCATACCAACACGGCAGCACAATTTTGTGGGGTAGTGACTTTGGGCATTTTGGTACTTTTAGAAGTCTGGTTAGCTTAGACTACAAGTTGTGTTTAAGTCACGAGGGCCCTGATCAACTAATAGCTTGTGCAACTGAACTGTCCACAGGAGCTGTTGTAAGGTGATTCCTGCTACTACACAATAGGCAAGCTGGCAAGCTTTTAACACACAGTAATACACGACTTGAGTTTAGAAAACAGTGCTCTTTAAGAGTGATAGTGCTGCTCTCTACTGTCCATACAAAACATTGCAAATACACCAGCTACATACTGTCAAATTCTGCCATTGTTCATGCATTATTATGTTGTTCCAAACCCTGTATAACTCAAAAGATTATATAATGCAGAGGGTTTAGAGTGCTTTCCCTCATAATGAGAAACGGTTGAGCTTCAAAAATGACAAAAAAGTATCATAGTGGTGTGCAATATATATTGTTTACAATAATACCATAACTGTTGTTTTAAAAATTGTGCAAGCTACAACTATTAAGTATGTCACTTTAAAAATCATTTTATTTACCTTTTCAGTATTCTTTTATTTAATCTCTTTTTCTACACAGGCATACACATACTGGTACATAATACTATAATATAACTACGAAATTCTATTTTAAGGTGTCATTTTTTGTCATTTTTGAAGCCCTAGCTAGCATTCTAAGAATAATATAAAATACACTCAGGAAATTCTCCCTAACAACATAAGGTTATAAAATGACAGAATTAACATTTTTGGGTGCACTAACTCAGTAAAATGATGTTATTGAGAACTGTATAGATTAAAACACGTAAGATTAAAAGATTAAACAGTATTAAAGATCTCTGTGTTTTATGAGTTTTAGGAGTCAGTGTGCATGTGTGTGCAAGTACATGTGTGAGAGATTGACAGAGGGCGGGGAGGTAGGCATGAGGTCGCATGCAGCATCCAGGGGAAGAGGGGCAGCAGAGATTAGGTCCCAGAAGCTTGAGGAGGAGGGGAAGCCGTCCCACAGGTAAGGGACCGTTGGTCTTTTGGGAGTCTTTTTTTTTTGTTTTGTTTTTTTAATTGAGCTACTTTGAAAGAAAATACAAAAAGAGGCTTCAATTCAATCCACATTCAGCAAAAATCAAACAGTCACAAGAAAAGAGAGAAAAAAATGCAAAAAGGAAAACGCACAGGCGCTTTGGTCATTTTTCATGTCTTCCATGTTGACATGGAGCCGACTGAGTCCTCACCTGATGTTTTTCTTCCAAAATAGCCCATAACGTGAGCGTACAGATCCTTCAGGTGAGCCTCAGAGGCAGGCGCTTTGCTGTGATGCTGGGGTGACACCGTCTGGGCCTTGGGTTTGGAGAGAGCATGGACCATAGACTTATACACCCCGCCCAACAGCGCCACCTGCTGCTGCCGAGACGGGCTGAACCCTGACTCCTGAGACCTAGAGCGGGACCCCCGCGGGCGGAGAGTCGGGCGGCCGAGTCGGCCACGTCTAACCCCACTGATGGATCCTCTATCCCGCTCGACCGCCTCACAACAGGTGACACCCTCCCCCACGCCCTTCGCCGCTGCCCCGCTTGCCCCAACCGAATGGCTGCTGAAGTGGCCGAGACGGCGGAGACGGGCCTTCCAATGCGCCTCTTTGGGGTCCAGAGGGTTGTGAAACTGCACAGACTCTGTGGATGGGCGGAAGCTGACGTGGACACCACCGCTGTGGCGTTTTTTGGGGTCAAGGTGGGATAGCTTGGGCCTCGGTGCAACCTGGGAAGCCTGTGGACTAAGCTCGCTCTCGCTAGCCCTGTCTGTGGCGTTCTGCCGGTGCAGCTGCGTGACTTTGCTGCCCTCTGCTGGCTGCTTACTAAAACTTAAATCCCAATTACATTCTTCCAAGCATTCGTACAAACTTTTCTCGCTCTGCTCCATCTCTTTATCCCATTCTAGGGCCCAATCCCCACTTCCCCCAAACTGCACCTGCCTGTTATCTACACCTGCTTCCACTTTCACATCCTGTTTGCAACAAATCTCTCTAAAAGCACTGAAGACTTCCTCCTCCCCTTCTCCCTCGATCTGATTGGTCGAGGCCGCTGCTGGACAGGACCAATCAGGGATAAAGGGGGGTTGCTGCCCTGGCATCTGGCAGAGATGGTCATAGATGCTTTCGCCCACCTCCAGGGATGCCTGGCTGTCGGGGGGTTGGTGTGGGGTCAGGGAACTGTGGGGGGACTCAGAGGAGGTGGTGGTGGTAAAGTGGGAGGAGTGAGAGGGACTGTCAGAGACAGGAAGTGCACCTTTGACCCGTTCTGCGATGAAGGGCTCCATGATGTCAGAGGCGCTGCTGCTGCGAGGGAGGGGAGGCTGCTCCAGCTCACTGGAGGCAGAAAACACCTCGGAAGATGGGGTCTCCTCACTTTGAGAGCAGTGGCGGATCCGTGACCCGCGCTGGACAATGGGAGGTTCCTCAAGGGCTGTACACGAACAGATATACATCAATCAGCACGTTTAAAGATGAAATGTGTTTATTCAAGAATTTGCTCAGTAATATTATCTTAAAAGACACATGTTTCCGATTTCTGAGACCTACATAGTATTACCATATGAACTGATCCACAGTGGCCACATTTTACATGCAAAAAGGAACATGCATACATAAAACAATTAAATCTAATAAAATTTAAACAATTAATCTCAAAGATAAATTAAACGTAAGATCACAAGCAAAAAGAAAGCTTATCACTTTAACAGACATATAAATGAATGCTTCTCCCAGTTATTCCAGATAAATATTATGATCATGAAATGTAGACAAAGGTAAATCCTGTAGAGGGTATTTTTCTCAAAAGTTCTGGGTGTGAAGAGGGATTAAATTGGATGAATGGTGATGCAAGAAGTCTCACTGTAGATTTGCAAAGACTAGGAAAAGAAACCATTACAGACACAAAAACACACATGCCGTTTTGTTGGGTGAAGTGCACACAAAGAAATGTCTGGGTCATCTTCCACCCTAAAACCTTAAATTCCATATTCTGAACCAACAAAAAATAACTCTGTGTAATAAGCTGTATATGCTAATTTCAACAAAAAAAGAAAGAAAATAAATTTATTTTTATTTCATCAAAAGATTCTTATGAATCTTATTTGTGGATAAATGTGACCTAAACATTTCTTAAAATGTTTCTTGAGATTCATCCTGTCAGAAAGCATCAGTGCGTGAGGCTTTAAAGCATGATAAATGAGAAGGAAATTTTGCACATTAAACGCACAAAAAAACTCATTCAGGTTTATTAAATGAAGATGACTATACACATGAAACAGACGGGCAGGGTATGCTAACTAGAGGAAGTGTGCACACATACATATACATGCACATCCATAGGCCAGGACGCAGTCAGAGGCGAGAGTGCCGATACAGGCGTAGAGGGCTCTACCTGACAGCTCGTCAGCTAGGGGAGTGAGGACAGAATCAGGCAGGAGAGGGTGTACGGGGTGGATCAGGACTGGTGCGCTTTTAGCACTGCGGATAAAGGCTGAGGACAGCAGACTGTCCCCCGTTGAGCAACTACGCAGAGCTACAGACCGCGCACACACCCAGAAAGAGAAAAAGAGAAGAACGACAAAAAGACGGAGAATGTGAGAGAGAAAAGCGAAATGGGTCAGAGAGAGAGAGAGATAAGGAGTGATCGAGGGACACAGGAGAAGTTAGGGAAGAGAGGACATGATGGAAAGGGAGAGAGAAAAAGAGAAAGTGATGGCAGAAAGCAGTGAGCATTACAAACAAGAGGTAAAGAAGTGACCTTATCAGTGCATATCAGATAAGCACTGACATACACAGGAACATCATGTCACTGGAAAATCTAAATTGTGAAGTTTATAGGAGAAACCTGACGTGTTAAAGATCTTGTTTTGGATGGGTCACATAGCAGTGTTTTATTTAGCCTAAGGCTTCTTTTCCAATTACAACCTATGTGCACGATGTAGTCTGCTAGATTTGGTGTTAGGTGACATTTATTAAAGTATTGATATTACATACTATGAAATTTACATCATCATACAGTGTTGAAATTAGTATGTAAAAGCATCCAGATACTATGCAGACCAATCAAAAGTTTGGGATCAGTACTTTTGCCCCGAAATTACACTAATGTGACTGCACCTTAAGAAACAACATCTTTTTACACAATCAAGGTTCTCTCCTTCGTAAATATCTTTATATTTGCAAGTATTTGTCTTTCTGAACCAGGGTAACAGAGTAATGCAGATAAAAATATAGGCAAAGGTTGCACAATAACAACCTAAAATAGGTTTAAACTCACAGGAGATGGGTTTGAAACACACTCACCCACTGTCTTCTGTCTGACGATGCTTCTGGCCTTCTCGATGCCTGGTGAGCCAGCAGTGGTAGCACTGCGCTGTCTCATGGCCACAGCCTGGCCAGGTGGGTCTCGACTCCAGCCTTTGGAGAATGACCTATCAACAGTAATTTTCTGGCACTCATGGGCACCTCCTAGAGGTAGCAGGGACAAATAAATCATTTTTAAGCTGGTATAAATTTGCATGTCGAGCAACTACCTTCATCTCTGTACAAGCATTAAGGGTAGTTGTTGTGCTTTCGTATTTTTGTACAAACTCACCTTTGCCTTTGTGTTTTTTCTGTTTCTGCTCACTGAGCTTGTCCAGGGGCAGCTCGTTCAGGTCCAGGCTGTAAAGGTTGCGTGCTAGTACCTTGGTAAGTGTCTCCATGGTGAGGGACCACTCAGTGACCAGCTCCTCCCAGCAGGTAAGAGATGAGAGTACAGACAGCAGGTCGTCCCACAGCTCCCGAGAGATGTACACATTCAGATTCCCTTTGATCCAGGCCACAATAAGGGTCTAAAAAGGAAGACCGACCAAACAGAGTATGGATACATCAGACACTTCAACATATAAACTAGAAATTATTTAAAATAATTAATTAATGAAATATTTATTTACTTGTTAATAAAGTAATAATAAACAAATTATATAATTAAATATTAATTCGAATTTATATCATTATAAAATAGTCTTTTATTTAGTTCAATTATAATTAATTATAATTAGTTATTATAATTATATAATTTAGTTATACATCAAAAATTATTTATTTAGTATATAATAATAATCTGAATGAGCTTTTATTTGTACACTTTTTAATTCTAGTTATAATTTATTAAATAATTATACATTTTAATAATTTATAAAAAAATAAAAAAACTATTTGCTGTGGTATCTTAGGGGGGTGGTACCTGAAAAATGGCCCCAGCCAAACGGCCTGATAAAGTGTGACTCTTCTTCCCATGAGGCATTATAGATGGAGGTCTCTTCATCACACACTCGGTTACCCTTAGCAACACCAGCAAGATTTGCTCCCTGTGACAGACACAAATACAATCAGGATGAGCTGATATTACAAGCAGACACCAGGCACCAGAGTAAAGTAGTGCAATGTCACGGTCATACCAGGTCTTCTGGTTCATGGTTTCATGCATGACCAGACTGCGGTATATATTGAGCACACGTTTGCACATGTCGACATGCTCTTCCAGAAGCGACTTCAGCTCATTGGCTGCCTCCAGAAGGAAGACGTTAGAGGAGTTGGTGATGAAAACCTGCAAGAAAAAAAGATTGCAGTGGTGAACTGAGACTGGAAGGAATAAAAGAACACTTTCCATTAATTGAATTCTGCTTCACCCCGATAAAAATAAAACAGTCAGCTATTTTAGCAGGGTTTGAATCTACATCCTACAATCTTTCATTTCCAGTCTAGATCGTAAACCACCTGTACATCAACACCCAAACTTACCTGAAGTGTGGCCTGGACACCAGCATGGACATTATACTCCAATACCTCAGAATCAGAGGATTTACTCCCAGAATTTCTACTGCACCAATTAGGGTTTCGATTGTGAACAGACACAGTCAGCCCGATATCCTACACACAAAACAGAACAAACTTTGACTGGTAAACAACAGCAGAGCAGTTTTAAAAAACGAATTATAAAAATTAAAAAATTAAGTTGTTTTTTATGTTGAAATCATCTATATATAAATATATATACACACACACACAAAGACATAGTGTAATATATTATACTATACTACAATATAATATGTGACCCTGGACTACAATATCAGTCATAAGTGTCAGTTTTTCAAAATTGAGATATATACTATTGATGTATGGTTTGTTTGAACAATATTTGGCAGAGATACAACTTTTTGACAATCTGGAATCTGAGGAAGCAAAAAAATATTGAAGTATTGACAAAATTGCCTTTAAAGTTGTCCAAGTTCTTAGCAATGCATATTATGATTTTTGCCATAATAATAATAAAAATAAATAAATACAAATTAAATATTATATATATATATAAAATCAAATTAGAATATAATACAATATAATAGACAGTAAGTTGGTGACTATTTATTACTACAGTGAATCATTTAATCCTGTGTTTTAAAATAAATCCATACAGAAAATAAACAGGATTTTTTACACATTAATGCTTCATAAACTTGGCTTAGAAACAGTCCACAATTTTTGAACTGGGAAAAAGGAAGCTTCTCGTTTCTTATAATGTAAGCCTCTTACTTCATGCCAATTATTAAAAAGTGGATATTAGCCAATACTACCGCAGTTATGGCTGATGCAAAAAAACAGGGACCAAGCTGTTGTGCAGGCTGACTCAGCGTATAATAACACCTTTGCATTCCTTGGTTGTCAACTTCGGAGACACCCACCTCCTCCTCTTTATCAGTTCTCTGCTCGTGGGTGGAGTCCAGCTGGCCTGTGAATCGGTCTTCCTCCGGCTCTCTCATAAACACAGGCTTATCCTGCTGAGAGATCCACTCTTGATACACCCGAACCACCTTACGCATGGCTGCAGCCTCACACATGGGCAGCAGAAATGCCTGCAGAAATATAATACAATCTTAGATTCACAGACAGAATCAGTGTACAGATAGTATATACTTAAATGTATCAGTGTGGTTATATTATATTATATATATTAGTTTTTGGTACATATTAGGTGCATCATTTCGAAACTTGGTCATTACAATCCTTATTCATGTTTAACAGTTCTCACACTAGACAGTTCCCCTTTGTGAACTTCAACTTAGGACAAAAAACTCCCTGATAAGAACAATCAACTTCTACCACCACAACTTCTTCAAAATGAGCCAGACTTGTACCTCCTTTAATGGTATTTAGATTTGCTGAAGTTCTTCTGTTCCTCATAATAGAATTACCTGTCGAAAGATCTCTGTGATAAAGTTGACATTGGTTCTAGAGGAGCACAGGACCCGGCGCACCACCTCAATGTCTGTGAGGTGCTCTTCATCCATGCTGCAGAGGCTGGAGGAGCTGGGCTCTCTCTCTGTCAGGGTGCTGGTGTTGGAGTGAGACTGCTCTGGCTCGCCAGTTCCACCTCCATCCAGACCATCTGGTCTCAGCCCGCCATCCTCCCCTCGGGCAGCCAGGCCTGCCGCCGCTCTCTGAAACAGCAGCAGCAGCATTGCAAAAACGTTCAGCTTGTTTGATGGCATCGAGACAAACACTAGCAGCTACCTGGGTTTAAATGTGTTACAGTGTAGCAAGGCATTATACTACAACCTTATGGTTACCATTCCAGACCTTAGAGGGGTTGGTTCATTCAAATCCAAAAATTGTGTCATCATTAACTCACCCCCATGTCATTTCAAACCACAAGACTTGGAAACACAAACACAAAGATATTCCCTAACGCAACCTGAGAGGTTTCAGCGCATCCATTAAAAGTCCAGGAAACCAACACTTTGAAACTAAACACACTGTAAAACAAATCCATATTCATTGATTTAAACAATGTCGTATGAAGAGATACATTGGCTTGATGACTTAATTCAGGCTTTTACTTAAATATAAACATAAATACAAGGAGCGGATTACATATGGTAAGCATGCGTGCATCGCATGCTAGGACACTGGTTCTTGTGCATCATGCATGCACATTTGAGCTTCCGTGTTAACCATATGTGATGTGCTCTGTGTGTTGATCATTGCTGAGATGTAAATAAAAGCCTAAATTAAAGGCATAGTTCACCCCCCCCCCAATTTTTTTTCCCTTTCATTAATTACTCGCCCTCATGTCGTTTCAAACCCCTTAGTCCTTTGTTCAACTTTAGATATTTTCGAGGCTTTCTAAGAGCTCTCTGACCCTGCCATAGACAGCAAGGATCCTCATACCATCAGGGCTCAGAAACGGAGCAAGGAGATTTGCGGTTGAACCACTAATGTCACATGGATTATTTTAATGATGTCCTTGCTATGTTACTTAGCCTTGATCATGCAAGGATCCTTGCTGTCAATGGGAGGGTCAGAGGTCTTACAGGTTTGAAACGACTTGAGGGTGAGTAATTAAAATCAATTCTGCATCATACATGTGAAGATCTGTGTGTTGCTACCTGGATGTTCTTTGGCACATTTTCTCCTTCCATGCCAGGGATGTGTGTTCCGGTGTTTGACCGCGGCTCCAGCCAGAAGGAGACCAGCCAGCGGATAAATATGACTCTGGCATTGAGGAAGTTCTCTTTAGTGCAGTACAGGGCTTCATTGGTCTCTGGATCTCTTTTTACAACTATGTAGTAAGGCTTTGGTCTCATGGGTGGAACCTCTATTATAAAACAGGACACAAATCCAAATTAACATCTTATCATCCTGAGCATTTATAACTGGCTAAATAGTTCCTCAAAAACAAGCAGAAATAAAAATGAGGTTTGCTTTGACATAAAAAAAGATGAACATTAACTCTTACCCAGAATAGGATTGTACAAACTGGTCTCCTTGGAGAAGTTGGGGAAGATATGGGGCAGGTAATACTTTTTGAAATTGGCGAACAAGAAGGCAAACCCCTTCTCGTGGTTCTCCTTGCACTTCCACTCTAGACTTTTGGCCTGTAGGCAGACAGAACACGCATGGAAAGCTGAGCACATACACAGCAGCTGGGACAGAACAGTCTGTTTGTGTTTGGTTGAGGACAGTGGGGTTGGTGGAGGCAGGCAGTGCGTGGTGCTGTTGTTTATGTTAGGGAGGGTGCGAAGCAAACAAGCCGTAACAGCGCCAAGGAAACACACCGCTGCAGCAAAGGGTATCTGGCATCAAATGCATGCAGATCTGGGGTCAGTGGCATGTAAGTTTGGTTTCCACAGCTGTAGCGTTGGGTCTGCGCCAGCCATGTTAGCATCAGGAGTGTTAGTAGGAGGAGGGGAGTACCTGGTTTACCATGTATTTTAGAAGAGCCTCCAGGAAATAGCCAGTTAGATCCTCTTGGAATTTGTCTCCAGACTGGGGCGGCACCAGGGGACTGATCTCCTCTGGGGTCACTTGAGCTGAAGAAATGGACAAAAATATGTTTACTCTGAAGACTCTTAACACAAATCTTCCTGCACAGTTCACACAAAACATTTATTGAAACTAAGCTGCAGAAGTGACTTCTAATGAACTCTCATGAACTTCTCATTCAGAAGTAGCTGTGGTTATGATATCAGCCAGTGTTGTTATTTATCAAAAACTAAACAACTGTAACTATTACTAAATTATTTGTTAATTGCGTTCAAGCTAATGTAGAAATCACATTTAAATTTTTGTAAAAAATTTTAAATGAGTATTAGAAGAACTGCTCTGGCAAATAATAGACAAGAAATACTAAAATTATAACTAAATAAAGAAAAAAAAATCTATTAAAGTGAAATAAAAATAGTAAAAACTAGAAATAAATATTTTTAAATTAAAAAAAAAATCAATACTAAATAGAAATAGTAAAAACTAGAATTCTTTTATTGTTTTTAAACTTTAAAAATGTACACACAAATTTTAATTAAGACAAATTATTTAAAATATCAATAGACATTTTAATACAGCCAACAAACGTTACTTAAATAAATCTTAAACCTACAGAGGCTAATTTTAAAATTCCTCCATATTTTGGAAAATTATAATTTCATGTAGTGTGTATCACAGTTTTGATTCTGAAAGTGCACTGTTAATAAAGTTATTGTCTCTCAAAAGAAAGCCATTTCATGTTGACATCAAAGTGAAGCACTAGAATATTGCCTGACCATTTGTTGGTCTTTTCTTTTTTGGTCTGAATGAAAATGCAAATTCATTGTTTTGCCATTAGGTGCCAATTTTGGGAGTGGTAAAAGCTCAAAAACACAAGATGGGTTTGGAAAGATTAATAGTTAAACAAATAGTTTGGGAGTCATTGAACAAAAAAAGTAATACAAAAATAAATAGATTATAAGAATTATATTATATTATAAGAAGATGAAAGTGTTTTTTGACCTTACATGCATGTCAACCTATTGTTTGGGACTCCCAAAACCAAAATATGAACCTTTCATAAACCACAAAAGGGGCGCTTTAAATGTCGATTTTGTTAATCAAGTTATTTTTTCATTTGATTGGAACATTACATGTTGTGAGAGACTGCAAACAAACACTCACTCTCCTGAAGGTTAAGTGGAGGGCTGATCAGATTATCCAGGGTTCGAGGGCCTAGCTCGGACTGTGGTGCAGGGAATCCTGGGATTAGACATGCAAAGATCCAGAGCTGCTCTCTCAGAGCGTTGTGCTGCAGAGCCTGCATCCACAAAAGGAAGAGACGCACCCCTTCCTTCCGGATCTATACACCACACATACAACCATATTGGTTAAAATGACATCCTTGGTTATGTTAGAAAAACACCTTAGCATGTACTGAATAATTATTCACTATAAGACAAAACCATTTAAGAAAATAAGGATTTCAAAAAGATCAATAACTCGATTTTACAATGTTTAGAGAACTTGAACCTTTATGTAATGTATATTATGCAATTATTTAGACATTTAATACCTTTAGGGAGTTTCCAGTGTGTAGCAGTTTCTTCAGAATGAGACCTATGAAGCAACACAGTAGTTTAATCTGGGGAACAAATTCATAGCTTACACATGAGCTGGCTTACTAGACGTTTCTGAGAAACATGTTTGCTCTGATGTCTTTGCTTATAATCGGTCAATGACGTTTGTTTGTATGGAATGTGGGTTTATTAAGAAAAGAGCGAAGTCAAATAAATCTGAAAATCCTTCATGTTATTGTTATTGTCACATATTGTTTATCTCACTGATGAAGGACTGTAATGTCAGAGTTCTCGGTCAGATCTGGGTGTTTCTGGGCCCCAGGTCCTTGGCATTCTCTGTGTTTATCTTGGTGGTCAGTGTATCCTTCTGCTAAAAGACTTCAGAGCAGAGGAAAAGGAGAGACCACCGGACATACAAGACGTTTATTTATCTATTTTGTTAAAATGTGTTTGTGAGGACTGAAATTAAATTATTGATTGATTGATATTAAAACCACTTTAACCATCAGATCTCTTGTATGTGAAATTAAGTTTTCCACCCTATCTATATGTGACTTGGTTTCTGTTTTAGCTCCGCTATATATAAATGAAAGCTTATTAGTCCGATGTTACAATCCATTTATACTACCATTCCAAAGACTGAATTTTTGGTAACACTTTCTATGAAGCCTGTATTTAGAATACATTAGAAGGGTACTCTTAAGGCATTATAATGAAAGCATAATGCATTATAAAAAACCTTAAAATGTGTTATAACACATAAATACAAATAATGATACATTATAATATTTACGTCTCTGTGATTAAAACCTAAGTGTATGATTATTTATAACACACAACGAACACCATATTAAATCTACTTCATTTATAATGGAGTATATCATATCTTGACATTGTTTACTTAAAATCTGCACAGTACGTTACAACATCTTGTGAACGGTTAGGTGCTGAGTGTTGGCTAATGTGAACAGGCTAATACTTTCAACTGAAAAAACTAAACAAAACAATCTTTATTGGACTTTTCCCAATCTCACTCCCTTCTCATTTTAGAAAGCAGAAATGGTTTACCTATGCTGTGGAACTGCCATCTTCCTTGTATTCGCTCTGGTAACAGCTGTAGGATTTTCTGCAAGGTATGCACATGGATTTGACTACAGACATGCCTTTATATGTACTCATGTTAGCACATGCATTTATACAACTCAATCAATGTACCAAGAGATGGAAAATGTTGTGAGTCTAGCACATTTTTACATTTCAAAACAGATGAAAAGATTTGAAGACACTGAAACAGGCTGGGATGTTGCAATAGCTCTCCTGCATGCAGACATCACGCCTGTCTCGTCATGACAGGCCATCTAAGTTGTCTCCAGCCTTCACCATTACAAACAGCCCACAGGGGCATACCAGGTGACAGTGTGACTCATATGAAGCATTTAGGGTGGGGTAACGAACACCTGTTTCTATGTGAGAGACTCACAGTTATCTGTCAGGTACATGTCAATCTCTTTTATCAATGATCTCATTACTGATGAAACCGATGTCTCAGTAAATATGAACTTAGTGGATCGCAAACGGAGCAGACATTTTTATCGCACCAGATGGGAGTATGTGAATGAGAGTTGACACAGGAGAGAGTATCACAATGAATTCAAAGCTGATGAACTAATGTGTTCAAATAGCCATCAATGATTATCTATATTTCTTACCTCAAATATAAAAAGAATGGAATCAAGCTCTTCTCGTTGCGATTTGTGACCTGCAGGAAAACAAAAACGAACACAAAACATACTGAACGTCACCAAGGGATCATAGAAACCCACAGGGCTGCTATTATTAGCTCAACAAACAAGGATTACGTATCTCTGCTGGAAACATGGGACACTCGACATGTGGCATCAAGACCAGGGGCTCTCAAGAATCTTTTTAATCGACTTTATTGAAAACTGCTGAGTGCAGCCCAATAACAATTTTTTGGCTATCAAGATTTTATAAAATTACGTTGGCATGGCATTGAAATGAACCCTATCTATTTCAAAATGCAAGTTATACTGAATGTCTTATTGTGAACAATTCATTCATATACATGTTTATTTTAAAAAAAAGAAACATAACTTGATATTCAGAAATAACAGACTTTTGCCTGGTGACTTATGTCATCATTTTGTCCTCTTAAATCTGGCTTTTTCCCAAACAGACTAAGCTTGCATCTGATTAGTCTGCAGCGCATTCAATAGAAGTGGATAGAACCAAGAACTGACAGCTACTGTATCAGCTACTGTAGTGGTGATAAAACATGTCTTGCTGAACAAGTTAAACTTAAACTCTCAAGGTTTCTGCTGATACTAAACAATCTGAACAACCTGAACCGTAGCGAAATGTTAAGACATGAAATGAGAGGTCAAAGGCAGTGAGCAGCTCTCTGAATACTCAATGAGCAAGTGTGCAGTGTTCCGAGACACTGGCTGCGCTTTCTGTGCACTATAATGAGCCCGTGTGACCGGACACTACTAACTGGTGGCTGGCTAATTTTCGCCATAAGCCATTTCATGGAAACTTGCTCATTAACGCTGGGACTTCTGACTGTGTGTTTGCTGAGAGCACACAATGAGTAGGCCAGCTGGAAAACTACGCAATCGAAAACCTGAAAACCATTAAACTATCACACAACAGTGCAGAGAACATTCTCATGAGAAAGAGATAAAATGAAGCGCCGCAGGTCTTACCTTTCTGTTTCAGGTTAACCTCGATGGTGACGAAGTTTTCAAAGAACACATAGTAGATGTAGGAGTAATTCTGCTCGAAGAGGTGTTTGAGTTCAGCAGGCTCCGCATTTTCTACAAACACAAAAAACAGTGAATCAACTAGTGTCGCTTTCTGTACTGAAACCACTTTTGTACAGTTGTTAGGGCTGGGCGATATATAATCGCACGGTATTTTATGCGCATCTCATCAGTAAAGACGGTTCTTTGATTAGCGGGAAAACTCCGTCAGCTGTTTTTAAAAGGAACGCCAGCTTATATATCGCCCAGCCCCAACAGTTGTATAAAATTATTTTATAGGTGATGCAAGAAACCATGCTATGATAGAAAATACATATCTTAAACAACTAAGACACACTTCTGGGAAGGCATTTTATTGTGCCAATTCTTTAGTATGCAAACAGTCACCCTGTGATAGAGGTTTTGTCTCGCAATTCAATAAATGTAATAGCAGCTACTGTGCAAGAAAAATCTTAAATGTGATACAGAGTCCTTTATTTGTTTAAAAGTTACTTAACTGGCTTCTATTCTGTCATTACGGTAACACTTTACAATAAGGTTCATTAATTAACATGAACTAAGAATGAACAATACTTCTACATTTATTAATCTTAATTAATGCTAATTTCAGAATTTACTAAGGCACAATTAAAATCACAAGTTGTGTTTGTTAACATTCTTTGACTCACTGTGAACTAACAATGAATTATTATATTTGTATGAAGTTACATTAGCAAAGATGAATAAATACTGTAATAAATGTATTGTTCATTTGTTGTTTATGTAAGTTAGTACATTAACTAATTTTAACAAATTACACCTTATTGTAAAGTCTTACCATCATTATTGTAAAGCAAATTTTTAACATTTAATTTTACAACATTTTTTAGTTTTTGTATAATTTTGTCTAGTTGGCTGTGCATAAATATATACAAATAGGGCTGCAACGATTCGCGATATGAAACTGAAATCGCGACACTCAGATCCATGATCCTGTATCGCGGTGTGATGAGGGAGAATCGCGACACACCACGTGACTACCTTTCCAATCATGTGAAGCCTGCCTGCAAAAGTTGAGCTAGTTGAAGAAGAGCGT
>JAUMHG010000062.1:3745444-3769962 GCA_032359395.1 Enteromius anoplus | reverse complement strand
GTAGGACCATATATATACTAATTTACACTCCCTAAAGCTGTTGTAAAGAAAGTTGGTAATCAAACAGTTTTGGTTATCAATAATGTTCATTGTATCAATAGATATTTCTCAAATCATCTTCTTTTATGTCATGCAGATTTAAAACAAGATGTGGGTGACTGAATGATGACAGAAGTTTCATTTTTGTGCTAGCTATCCCTTTAATTTTACTGGATGGCTTGTCTACACTTTCACCAACTAGACAGGCACTAAACCGATTAACAGAGAGCTTTATTTAACTTTATGGCAAGGTTCTCTCAAAAAGGTTACAGATAAACATTCTTTAAATAACTTTCAAAGGTATCTGGTCTTAAATAACATTCCCAAAACGTTAAGAAAAATGCAACACGTTACTACACATTTATGAAATGTGTTTCTGAAACATTCTGAAAACTTCTGAAACATAATGTAAGGTGGTTTACAGAACATTCAAAAGAAACATTTCAATAATGCTTGCAAAATAATTAAATGGAATGTAAACATTAAAAAAAAGGGTAAAGCTTTTTTTTATGGTTGCACCTATTATATGCTTATTAGCTTGCATATTGCTGCATATTAGCCATTTATTAGTGCTAATTAAGCACATAATAATGCCTTATTCTACATGACCTTATTTTACATCCCTAATCCTGCCCAATAGGATTATTAACTAACTAACTAACTAACTAACTAACTAACTAACTAACTAACTAACTAACGAACTATTAATAAGCAGCACATTAATTAATTCATTGAGGGAAAAGTCGTATAGTTAATAGTTAACAGTTGTTACCTGTTCTAAAGTGTTACCAAAGGTTTTTTCACATATAGAAAAACTAAACATTTTGAACATTCAGAGAACATTCAGAAACAGCTATTTTATTTACAAAATATTGTAATGCTCACAAAACATTTCTAGAGCATATTTTTGTTGGCTAGGGTATGCTGGTTTGAATATTTAACCATTGCTTAATGATAAATTCACATGCATCATTGAAACTAGGTTTGTTCTCTCCACAAATTCAACTTCTTAAATAGAAAAGAACAGAATTCAATTGTGTAAAGCTGTTTAACTGAATGTTACAACATTACTTTTACTCTTTGCGTTATTCTCATTTGATTCAGATCAGTACTGAACCAAAACAATGCACGATTAAACAAGCCATGCCGGTGAATCAACAAATATTTGTAACTGTATGAATAAGCAAAAACAATAAAAAAAAAAAAAATGCAATGCAATGCTCTCTTTATCAAATACCTGCCAAATATCAAGAACGAAAGCTGATTATCTAAAGTGATCTATATCATTAAGCTTTTTTGCCGTCTCAAGGATCTTTCTGGAAATTCCGTCATGTCGAAAGCGTGAATGCAAACTGTTAAACATGCTTATTCTTATATATATATATGCTGTGGCTGGTATGTACTGATGCATGGGACCTTATCCCAGCATCAAAGTGAGAAGTGTTCTTGATAGATTGTTTTCACTGATACAGTGTCTCTATGCGCCAAATGCGGTGAGATTTAGCATCTTAGCGCTACAGCTAAAACCGGCCTATTTTCACCACCCACATAACCGTTTACAAAGACAGCTCCTTTTTTGGTTAGTATTCCTAATTTGGTGTATTCGTATTGTCATTTTATTAAGTACAATGTGAGTTTGTTAGGAAAAGCGTGCCTAACATTTATGTAAAAAAGAAGAAAATGCGGTAACACTTTACTGTAAGGTGTCATTTGTTAACATTAGTTAATGTAATAACTAACATTAGCAGACAATTAACAATGCAATTATTACACTATTAATTCATCTTTGTTAATGTTAGTTAATGAAAATACAGCTGTTCATTTTGTTAGTTCATGTTAGCTCACAATGGATTAACCAGTGTTAACATACACAGCTTGGATTTTAATAATGCATTAGTAAATGCTGCAATTAACAGTGACTAAGACTAATAAATGATGTATTGTGGAAGTATTGTTCATTCTTTGTTCATGTTAACTAAGGTAGTCAAAAATAATGAGTTCCTGAAAATAAGTGTTACTGAAAATGCTTCATTTAGAAATAATTAGCCAGTCATTCAAAAATTATAAAACCAGATTTTGCAAAGTTGACAGTTAATCAGTTTGAGTGTGTGACGTCCATTAATGGGCACTTTCAGCATTGGTGCCCTGTGGCTTAACCCAGAGTTATGTCACTGGTGTGCATGTCTTTGATGTGGCAGCTTCCAATGCGGGAATCCTTTCTGTAGGTTTTTTTTTTACTTGCTTTCAAATTGACTGATGACGAACCATTTACACAGCGAGCGGAAGCTACTCAGCAAAATCGCTGACCTCATTTTACCATTCTGCTTTTGATGAAAGGAAAATACAGCAAAGATCTTTTGAGACAAATCAGTCGGCTTGGTATTATGTAATTTGAACACAATAAAATTCATTGGCAAAAGGAAAACCATTATGACCACTGTGATGAAATAAGAATATTACTAATTGCTTTAATAATAATACAAAAAAAGCCTTAGAGCTGCTTATGTATTTTGAACTTCATCGATGTCTAAATCAAAGAAATATAAAATTTTAAGATTCTCCCAGATTTGTGATTAATCAGCATGTAATTTGAGATGAAATATCCATAATAAATCATGGAAGTGCTGCTTTTGTAACTTAACAATAAAAAAAGAAAAAAACACATATATATATATATATATATATGTGTGTGTGTGTGTGTGTGTCTGTGTAGTGTGCATATTTATTATGTATATATAAATACACACACATGCATTTATATATTTAAGAAAAATATGTTATGTTTATATATTAAATATGTTTATATGTAATAGAAATTATATGAATATATATATATATATATATTATGTGTGTGTGTTTATTCTCGAAGCACTGCTATGATATATTTTGGATATTTAACATTGTCAGCTGATTAATCACGAATCTGAGAGAATCTTAAAGTTTCATATTTTATGTTTGCCTTTAGGAAAACATAGTTGATGTGGAAATAATCTCACAAGTGATGAAACTGTGGAAATAATGTAAATAATATGTAGTGTGGAAATATAGGTTATTGAGTTCAGCTCTTTTAAATATTCTCCAAATTTTTGGTCTTATGTGGGTTACTATGAAAGCCCCTGCTCCTGGACGTTGAGTAAAGGAAATCATACTCGTGAGTAATAAAGTAGAAGATTCCTGGACCTTTTGAAACTCCAAGAAATAGGTCAGAGGCCTGCGTCACATTTCCAACGGCTTTAAGGTAACATTGAGGGATTAATGGTCTAAGATGATGTATCATGAGTTTTTTTTATAGGTATATTTCATCCAAATTTAGTTTTTTTTTTTTTTTTTTTACTATTTTTTGTGGAACATTTTGTGTCCATACAGTAAATGTCAGTAGGGTCCAGTGTTGTTGAGACCCCAGCATTCATCCATTAAAAAAAAGAAAGTCATACTGGTTTGAAAAGACAGTATTTTCCTTTTTGGGTGTGCTGCCCTTTAAATTAAGTATTTAAAAAAAAATTCAGAATAAAAACAGTATGGACTGAATCAAGGTTATTTTAGGCTTTCACAACATGAACATTTGAAATGCATGTATTTAAAGCTGTCATACTCTTTTAGGGGATAAATTCTTTTGTATTACTGTCATTTGCATGTGAATCGCCCTCAATTCTGAGTCATGAAAATGCGGCCTTGTCTTTTCTCCACAATCCTTAGAAATTTTAGAGTACGACGGGGTAAAACCGCAATTGCTCTGCAACTGACGCAATCGTAAACCAGCACCGGTGGGAAACTGTGCATCGGAGAGGTGCATGCCATTACAGACGCTGGGGCGGAAGTCTTCATGTCGATATGACTTTTTGCAAACTATGTCAATTCAGGTCACTGGCATTAACAGAAGGCAATGTATAGTGGACAAAATCATACCCAGCAAGAATTTATTTAACCATACTAATATATTCCTTCTGATCTGAGTGACTATGAGATGGCGGTCAATGAAAGTAGGTTATGTTGGTATGTAATGGTTGCTATGCTAAGATGCAATAAACACAACAATATGTGGGCACAAAATGTATTTAGACACCTCAAAAACACAAAATGAATGGATTTCTGTGCATTAGGTAATAAAATATCAAACCAAATGGCATTTATGTAAATTAAAAATACTTACTAAATATTTTACCAAAAGAAGCATTGTTCGTAATTAATCAAAAAGTTTTTTTTTGGTTAAAATGTTATCAAAAACGGTGTCCATATGACATCAATGACTTCCTGCGTCCACTAAATATTACTTTGGGTCCAGTTGGTTAAATTTAATAGCAGGCTCAGAAAAGTGTGGCAAGTCGTTTCACCCATATGAAAAAATGGTAAATGGTCAATTTTTGTCTGTCAATTCAGACTTTTTTTCTTGCAATTGTCCAAAAATAATTGAATTGTGAGATTAAAAGTTAGAACTGTGAGATATACGCTTTTATGGGAAGGAAAAATCTGAAGGAGACTACTTTCTGAGAAGAAAAGCTATTGTGAGAACTGTGAGATATACATGAAATATAGCAATAAAATTGTGAGACATTTACCTTTTTTTATTTTTTATTCCATTGCAGAAACAAGCTCTATATGCTTGTGAGATATAAACTGAAAATTGCAAGAAAATTCTGAATTATAAATTTATATCTCACAATTCAGATTTTTTTAGCAGAATTCTGAGATTACATCTCACAGTTCAGATTTTTTTCTTAGAAATTCTAAATACGGAACTGTGAGTAAAAAGTCAGAACAGTGGTGGTAAAAAGCAGAGATTATCTTATTAATTTTTTATCTTGTGGTAGACGGGAGGCGAAAAGATGTTAGTTCTGAGAAATTCAAATTTATTTGCATATTGGTACCTTACACAAAGAATTAATGAGTTCATAATATATAATATTTATTTAAATCCCATTTGTCAGCCACATATTGGCAAAAGGAAACAGCACAATGATTGTAGTGATTTTTGCTGACACATTGATTATGACAACATAAAATACCATCAAAGGGTAGAACTCATCACAGGAAGTGCTCCTACACCGCCACGATTGCACGAACAGGCCTCTCTATATAAACTGCACATACCACTTCAAATGTAGAGCAGCAAGGCTTAAGACTGACAGAAGGCATCAGAAAAAACAAAAAACAGGTCAAATGACTGCAACTATGTCATCAGCGCTAAACATTCAGTTTCTCATGGTGAGTATTGCTGTAATGCTTTAATGCAGGCTCCGAAAGATTTCTGTTGCTCAAGTCGCAGTGCTACTACGCTTGAGCCTGATATGACAGTGTTTGTGTTTCACAGGTGGCTTGTATGATGGGGCTCGTTTTAATATCAATTGGAGTTGAGGGGGCAGCTTTAAAACCTCATCCATCCTCATTCCGGCTGATGTTGGATCCTGACTTCAAATCCTCAGGCAGCCCGATCCATCCAATCAACAACGACTCCATCTCTCCATGGACCTACACGTAAGGCCGTGTCTTGTAAACCCTAAAAATTGGCATTGTAGAAATGTTAAGATCTACGGAACTTTTCTGTTCCACAAAAGGTTCTTTATCGTGGAGAAAGCTTATTTCGATTACTATTATATTCTAAGAACTGAACTGTACTGAAGTAAAAAAAATTTATGATTTGAGTTATATGTTTTGCTGACGATGAGCTGACATTTCATATTCACATCAGCTTTTTGATAGTTTTTTACATTTACAAGATGACTGTTGCAGCCCGCTCACCTAAAAATTCTTCACATGATTCATTTTGTTTCATAGGTTTACACATGATGACAGCCTGTACCCTTCTAACATCGCAGAGGCGAAATGTTTGCTGACTGGATGTTTGCTAGGAGGCGACGAGAGTTTCCAATCCAAACCGATTTACACCCAAATCATGGTCTTGAGGAAAATTCGAGGAGAAAAGCAGAACTACTCTTTAAAACTTGAGTACAAAACCATTGCAGTGGGATGCACCTGCGTTCGCCCATATGTGCAAGATGCTTAAAATGTGGGATCTGATGGAATACTACACTCTTAAAAATAAAGGTTCTTCGCAGCGATGCCATAGAAGAACCATTTTTAGTTTCACAAAGAACCATCTCTTTCTTATTTGTCTATTATCTGAAGAACCGTCTTTTGACACAAAGAACCTTTTGAGAAACAGAAAGGTTCTTCAAGTGTCTTCAGGTGTTAAAGTTTCTTAATGGAACACTTAAGGAAAAAAAGGTTCTTCAATGGTATCGTTATTTTGAAGAGTGTTACAATGTTAGATCATCAGTATTACAGTATTCCAAATCCAGAACGTAAGGTTTAAGACTTATGACTTTATAATTTATTTATTGTATCATATACATGTTTGCAAAATGCAGGATTTATATTTATGTTCGTGATATTTTATGGATTACATAGCCTTTTTGAGTTTTTTTGGCAATAGAAAAATTTTATTCATCATCCTGGTTTTTGGTTAATGAGTCCAGAACTTCATCTGACTCAATCCTTTTAATAATCTAATTTATTTATGTCGTTACATTTCCTTTCAAATGCATGATATTTATTTTTACTGGATTGTTATTTTTTTATAATTATTATTTTGTACTGAATATTTATTTATTAATCCAAATATGTTTTTAATGTTATGACTGATGCAATAAATAAGAAAAAATACAACTATTGTTGTGATGGCCTATTATTTTCTACTTCAAAAAAACCCCAAAACCAATAATGAGAAAGTCACAAGGACAAAACTATACCAGCAGTGCTTTAATTCCCTCTGCATCTAAAATATATCACAATTTCTGTACAGAATTATATAGCCAAATCAGACACCAGCTGATCATGAGGCAAGTGAACATATGTACAGCGGCAAAAGCTTGAGCAGTTTACCAAAAATAGAGCCTTAAAGACAGGACAGAGGACAAACTGACTGCGTCCACATGGGCAAAGTACATGAATCCATCCAAACGTCATCCAAAAACACACAAAGTTACCTCTCACATTCACTCTTTTTTTGGCACTATTGGTATACAAGCTCATAGCAGAGACAAACACGTCCCTGCGATTCTCAGATTAAAGAGATTCCGTCGCAATCTTTGCTGGCCAGCCAGTTCCGCTCATCTGACAACATGGCCATCGTACCTTACAATGATATAGCGATATCATAATCTGGTTTCAGAGTCATAATCTCTTATGATCCAAGCTAATAAGCTCAGCGTGATAGACAGTCCTTTGGTGAATGGTCTCCCATATGATCAGCATGTGTTGTGAGAAGATCTCAAGGCACCTGGAACATAAAGTTCAGAGATATAGCAATTAATAACAGGACAAAAACCACACGTTCACACACCAAATGGCTTTTTACAAGTTTTATCAAGTGCATCAAGGCATGCGAGCTTAAAGCGTTGATTTCAGCCACATTTAATACACTATTTGTTGTCAGGTAACTAACAGATATTCTACTAATGATTCCTCCAAGAAACCAACACTAAGACACAAATACAAAGCCGAACTACAGTACTAAGTACACCACTTTGAATGACAATATTACAAACAGCTAATTCACAGCAGTACAACACAAATACACATTTCCTTAGGGATTAATGCAAGTACCTAACTAACATCTGTTTTGTCGTCCGTTATTATTATCCTATCTGTGCATGCAAAGCTATGATTAAACACTAAAGGCATGGATGATGACTCGTAAAGTTTTTTTAAACACAGTTTGGCGCAAATGAGTCAACCAACTTTTTCATGTTTTCTAATTGATTCCCAATTCAACATCCGTGATATACAGTGCTTTGCCTGGCAGCAGACAAAATAATGTTGTCTTTAGCTGCAAATATCATATGGCAGGCCTTCGAATCATTGCCAATTCCAAAAAAACAGCCTCTCTTAGCATGACTAGGACTTATTACGCTAGGTCTTATTTTGTTGTTTTTCTTGAACATTCTGGACAAAAAATGCGCTTGATTCATGACATTCTACTGCCAGTCCAGCTCCATCTGTTCCTTGTTTTTCCTCACCTCCTCAGCATGCTTGTCCTGGAAAAAAACACAAGGCAAAAAGAAGAAGAACTATTAAATGATAGCTCAATCTTAACTTTAAAGTGTTTGAAAAGATCTACCTAGCAGCACCAAATGGAATTGCAAAACTGATGTGCTCTTAACTCTTGCCATCAGTTGCGCAATTTTATGACTATATTGGGCCACTTGAACAAATTGCAATTCCATTTAGTCTCACTTGTGGTGCAGAAATAACACCTTTAAAAATGGAACTGGGTTAAGATGTCAAAATCCACTGTACCTTCTCCTGAAGACGTTCCAGCATGGCAGCGATGTGGGCCTCCCGGTTCTCTTTGTTAATCTCCATTCTTTGCTCCAGCTTTTCTTTGGCCATCTTGATGAAGTTGTTGTGTTCCTCTATGGCTTTTTGGGCCACCTCTCGTTCATGCTCTCTCTTCTCAGCCAAGTGCTTTAGAAGTTCAGCTTCCTGACACTGTGGAGATAATGCAATTTATGTAACTCAATATGAGACTCAAATATAAGCATATCCATTATCGGTACTGTTAAAAAAAAAATAGAAAAAGAGTATCCTCCACAAAAAGCATCTCTGTTCCTTACCTTTCTTCTCTCTTCAGCTGCATCCAGTTTCTTCTGGATCTCCTCCAGTGAGGGGTCTCTGCGAGGTGGGAAAGTGGGATGGAATTCCCTCTGACCGTCAAAAGATGGAGGTCTGAGGATGACCTCAAAGGCCTGGCCTGATGACCGCTTGTTTAGCTCGATCACCTCCATGTCTTTAATAATTCCCAGGTTGAGGTCCACAACATCTAAAATAGAAGATAATGAACAATGACTGATTTGACGAATATAGATAAATGCAAGGAATTTTAAACTACTGATGTGAATACAGTTTAATGTTCCATTTAACTCCATCTGAAACGATGCAAGATTTTAGATTTGAGATCTTAAAGGTACCTTGTGTTTTCTTGGTGGGTTTCTCCCGAGGCTCTGGTAGGATGCAGGAGCAGAAGAGAGACACTAGAGGGAGCTCCTTCATCTTCTCTCTGTATGCTGCAAAAGAGAGACAGAGATATTTTGAGATAACATCATCTTTGATGCCATGTGCTCATACATAATTCCTTCAGCTCCGTTAAACACTCCAAAGTTCACATGCGAACAAGAAGGTGGATGTACACGTACCCGCAAGAGTCATCTTTCCTTCTACTGAGCACTCTGAGGCGTTTCAAACTCAGCTGATCCTACAAGAGAGAGAAACGATGATGTAATCAGAAACCACAGTCAATCGATTCCTCTGGATGTCTTTGTCCTCATATAAAGGTCCCACAAGGTTTAACATCACAAGCAAATGTAGAACTTTCATACTGCAAAAAAAAAAAAAAAATCATAAATTTTTTTTTTAAGAATTATCTTCGAGAAAAAACCTTCTTGAAACCAAGAGGCAAAGCTGAATCAGATGAATCAGTTTGCCTCAAATTTTTGTTCTAAGCATATATGTTTTTAAAATCAGTATTCTTAGAAGACCTTATTCTTTACATATTTTCAGATACTGATTAGATATTTTTTGGTGAAAAAAAAAAAAAAATTATTTGCAGTATAAAAGAATCACACTGCCACATCAAAGCACGTAATAGGATGCATACTATATAAAAACCTGTTCGAATCCACAGAACAAAGCAAGCGACAAAAAATTGATGGCAATCGTTCGCAGAAAAGAGAATGAAAGAGTTTGGTTTGTTCAGGATTTATGATCATCTCTCAGCCTACGCGCCTTCTCTATCAGTCTCTCTCGTTCATCCTGCCTCTGCCCTCGCTGTGCCCCCTCATTTCCCACGCTCACGATCACTGCAACCGCTAACACCTTTGAAACTTCTTCAATTCATAGGCTTATTTTATAAAACATTTAGATACTTTTAGGGATCAACTACTAACCCAAAGGCAAAATGTTGATTCTGTAGGCCATTAGAGGACAATGCATCATTTTCCCTATCGCACAGCATGCACACAAAGTGAACCCCCCCTATTTTAATGATGCCAGCAACACAGCTGATGTAATAATTAATACATTCTTTTGTACACAACCCAGCAGCACTTTCATTTACCTAAAATTTTCACATGCATTTGTTTGCAGCTTAAAAAGCAAGTCATTTTTTAACCTCCCACTGCCTTCTGATCGGAATAAACGCTTGCTGTTTTGAAAGCAAAGGAAGTGCTGCTCTATTAAGGGGCCGTGGCCTTTTGCACACCAACATACTACATAATCTCACCTCTCAGTACCACCCACAGCGCAGACTAGCACATTCACTGCAGGACCTCTAAGACCGTTGTGTATTCAAATGCACACTTTGCCCTACATCCCCTATTTAAATTTAGCAATGCACTTTTTCCGCCTAGCTGTTTTTCCACCTAGCACAAATAAACTATGCACTTTGCAATATGCAATGCACATCTTTTCTTTGACTACTGTATGACATAATATTTCAAGCGCAATAGCATATGACCACTTAGTAAACTGATTCTGATATGCTTTTAAGACTCTTAAAAACAGTTGCAAATCCACTCGAAAATGCATGCATTTAAACACATATAGAAGTCTAATAACCTCGAATGCATGCTCCAAATCTTCCAAGCATGAAAATCTGCAATGCAACATAATCCAAGGAATGCCAAACTAGAATTCTGCACTGTTAAAAACAGAACAAAAATTGAAAAAATACAACTTGATAAAGAAAATAAAACTTTAGTCCAACAGATCGCTGGTCTCCTTTTGTCCTGCAAAAGAGTAATACAGCAAATAACAGATTATGGAATGCAATATTACCTTAACTAACCGACAGTGTGCTGCGGTCTTCTGTCGGAGTCTTTTCCTCACGTTCAGTCTGACAGTCTGCTGCTGTTTGGATGCTAAACCTGGCAGCATCAGCACCACCTCTGCTAGATAAAGCATGACATCACCTACCAGCGCTGTGATTGGTCGAGAGGGATGCGGGCTCCTGATGGGCTGGAATTGCTGGGAGTGCAGATAGGGGGTGGTTAACTCTTTGTTGTAAGCTGGTTTTAGAGAAAGAAAGGACATAGATACTGCAGTTTTATGCAGAGGAAACATTATTTCTTCTTCATTTTAAAAAAAATAACTTTCAAATATTATGTCATTAAGAAATACTGAATAACATTAGATATTTTTTTAATGTAGTTAGTTTTTGGTTTGTATTTTTGGTGATCGGAGCCAGCAGAAATAGCACAAAGATTATTTTCAGTTGCTTTCCCACATGGCTTCGCTTGGCTAATGAAGACTTGGAATCCGCGCATTCCTTTTTTTGAATTCATTTCAGTTTAGAATTTAATTACGTGCAGCTTCGTGTGCTAATCCAGTTCTGTCTGGTTTTGGGAGCTGTTCGAAATGTCATGTCTAAAAACGGAGGAGGACAGGGATTTATGTGTCATCTTCTCACTCACTCATGGCTGGAGTCTTGCTGATGACTATGACACAGTCACCTTGCCAACATGCTCGTCTGGATACGGGCAGACCGGGCCTTTATGAACAGTCTGTCAATGACCCATCTGTTGCTCTGGTCCTTTGCCAAATCAATCACTGGTTTTTTAACAATTTGAAAGACAGCTTGCAGAACATTGCGTTCCTTGAATGAAGAAAAACCTGATTTTACAACCAAAATTGTATTTACTATATGCATGTTGCATCTCTAAATTCAGGAATTCATAGTTCCTTGACAATTTTATTTCATTTTAGTATGGAATTTGTAGGCGACATTCATAACCTTTGGGATTGACAGCTCCATTGAGTCTCAAAACGTCCTGTTCACACATATATTTATGACATACGTTTATGAATACAGTCTGTATGAACATGTAACATACAAAACTGCAAAGACAGATCACAAAACTGACAGGAGCAACTTCGGATGAGGACAGTGACTGGAACTAAGCCTTCAGCTGACTCTGTAAGGTGCACAGCTCTTGGTTATCAAATCACGACTTCACAGGGCTTATTGCTTTTATATATATTCCATATGCGTTGCAGGTTTTACGAAATAAAACAAAGAAAATAACATATAATGATATTTATAAAAAACATTCTTCCACCGAACTATGTAGTTCCTCAGAAAAAGTTGCCAAGCAATACAGGTGCAGAAACAAAAAAGGTGTGTGTTTGTAGAGTAATTTTCAACAGCTTCAAATGTGGCTCAACCAATCAGAATCAACCTGAACGATGCGTTTTTTAAATTAAAATTTAGCATACTCTGAAGGCCATGTGCAGTTTTCTCGCTCTTTCCAGTACGGTTTCATTAACATACTCGGACTTTGCAATAAAATATGGTTGTGAGTCCTGAAAATTTCAGGGTGTGAGCTGGGTTACAGAACACAGTTGTCACTTTGGTAAATACAGGAATAGCAGCTGTACTCTGCTGCTGTGCGAATGTGGCCACTAATGTGCATGGTACCCTTTAAGGATTTCAGCATCCATATAAGGCCCTTGTATGAACCTGTTTGTAGTTTCAAGGTCTCTCAGGTGAAGTGGAAGCATTCCCAGCTGCCTGATATGGATGTTGAATATGGCGGAACAGAACACACTGTACCTAGTTTATTTCCCATTGGCGTCAAGAACACTGACGTCAGGCACTTACTCCACCAAACCAAAATAAATTACATGCCATACATCTCCAACCAAAATGTAAGTGCATACTGTAGAACAAAGGAACTCCGTCCACATGGGTAAAAGCAATACAAAAGATTGCATGAAAAACATTTTTCTTAAAGAAATAAAATGATGTATAAGAACATAATATGTGCAAGGAAGGATCACCCACCCATATAAACTGGAGGGGAGTGCTGGGTTTCATATATGCTGGATGTGATCCTTGAAGGGGGCCGCAGGGGGAGGGGAGACAGCAGTGCTCTAGCGATGATGTCATCCAGCTGTCTGCAAGGTGGAGAGTCGTGTGCACGCATACAGGATTTTTTACATAGCAACAGAGCAAAGAGCGCAGCAAACGGGGTCCTGGAGCTGATTAACACAGACATGAAGGACAAAAAAGAAGGCATACTGGGAATTGTTTGCAAAAGGTGCATCGAAATCCTTTGCTGGGTGACAACGAGGGACTGAAAAGACAAGGGTGGGGGATGTAGTGAAGGAAAACAATGCGCCTGCAAGGAAAGCCTGATCATCGCTGGCAACCCTGCTATGATGTCATTTCCAGCCAATCAGGAGCGTTGCGCTGGATTCTCTAGTAAGGATGGATGCAGTTTCCAGTTCATATCTGACCTGACAGCAGTGAGGATGATGATAATGATGAAGCTGATCATGCATACAAGCACAAACCATACTGATGTTTTTTCTTTTTTGCTTTGTATAACTACGTTTAAAAAGGTTTGGACTTAATGCAACTCAAATTTAGACTCCCCCCCCCACGTTACATTTGTGTTCTCTACAAAAATTATTAATTTAATATAGGGATGCTAGGCTTAAGAAACCACACTAATTAAATGAAACAAGCATAACTGATAATAATATAAAATTATTTTCTGCTGTATTAAACCGTAATAACTCATTTTGTACATACTGTACTGTAAAACACAGCTGCAATTCAGTATTCTGACATCAGTCTAATGGGTTGTGATACTTGTGGCAGAATGACTGATGGCCACACTTTGCTTAAGAGCAATATTACGGTGTTCCAGCTGAATTATGTTTATAAACATATTGTGATGAGCTCATTCTGACACCCCCCTCTTGAATAATACAGACCAAAACAATGAATAATTCAAGAGTCATGCTTTGTTTTGAGTCAAAAATGCACAAATGCTTGTCTTTTACCTGGCAGCGATGTTTTTGTTTTGGTCTTAAAACAGTTGGTCTACAGTGGCATACACCAAGGTTAACAAGACAATGTAGATTTTTCACTGAATCACATTCTTAGGACAAGTGTTGTTTTTTTTTCTAAATATCAAGATGATTTATGTTGCACAGGAACACTAAGTTTCTTCTGCAGCCTTGACATTCAATCCACACGTCCAAATGTTACGATCCATTAGGCATCATTTGTAGCTTTAAAGCATTTAGCATTTAAGCGTATAAGTCAAAGCTTTACGTGATTGGATTCTGTATTCTAGGTGCGAAGTGCTCTGGAGAGCATGATGGGAGAGTAGGTCATATCTGCAGGCTCTAAACTCAGGACATGACATCACTCTAATGGTCGCATGCTGCATGACTCATAGCTTTTAACTCTGGATGTCAGGATCTCTCAGGCACGGACTTACGGTCAGAATCAATCTACATGTTTAGACATGCTGTTTACTTACAATAAACAGAGAACAAAAGATGATGACATAAAAAGTCATAAAAAGATAAAGACTTTGGGTATGTTGAAAATGGTGAACTAAACAGCACCTGCGATTTCTTAAAAACTGTATGTGAAGCAGCATGCAATAACATGGTGAATGTTTTAAACAGCAACATGCGGTATTGTTGCCACGTGACCTGAATGCATGTTTAATTCAGTGAATGTCATCCATTTATTAACTTGCAAATGAAACTTTTCCTGAATTTCGAATCAAATTAGATCACATGATCTAAACTGCTTTGACTATAACTAAAATACATAAATGTTTTTTTTCCTTGGCAGTGATCTTGTAGTTTGGTATCCAAAATGATCCACAATGACATACAATAAAGGACTCGTTCACCCAAATATAAAAACTAGCTGAAACTTTGTTCAGGATTTACTGTAAAAGATTGCAGATATGTAACATTACATCACTTGCTCACCAATGGATTCTTTGTTAAAAAAACAAATCCACAAGTTACCAGTGCATCAAATAACATCATGTGAAGAGAAAAGCTGCTGTGTTGATATTTCTGCACTAATAAAATTCCATGCAAATATTTTATATGAACCGAATGCAGATAATCTCAACACTGAATACAATGAACCAAACCTATTATCAGCTGACATTATTATTATTATTATTTTTTTTACATGTAAATGTGTAAAATAGCAACGGAACATACTAGTGTTTGAAATGCACAAGTAAAATGATATTTTATAAAATAATATTATTCAGTATTCCTTG
The DNA here is from genome assembly GCA_032359395.1 of Enteromius anoplus. Classification (NCBI taxonomy): domain Eukaryota; kingdom Metazoa; phylum Chordata; class Actinopteri; order Cypriniformes; family Cyprinidae; genus Enteromius; species Enteromius anoplus. The sequence goes on along the minus strand of JAUMHG010000062.1, from coordinate 3,754,825 downwards.
CATACCACACAGAATACAGTAAAAAGCACATTGTGCACTATATGCATAAATAATAGTATATCATTCCAAAGTTTCAATATACAATAGTAAAAGATTCCATTCTGTCCTCACTGGGAAAGCATTTGTTGGCCATAACGTGTGTGCACAGTACAGTATTTTACTGTAATACTGCCATCCAAGCGGTGTGTATGAATGAGCAATTACAAAATACCTCTCTGACCTTTAACATTTATAAAACAGAACAATCAATCAAAAACCGGTAAAAACCAGTTATGACTGACTTTTAAATCTCACCAGGCGATGTTCTTCCTCGCAGACAAGGAATTATAGTAGGCGTCTTGACACTTCCCGCTTCCATTCAACTCATCCTTTCTGCCTTTATGTTTGGCTAACGAGAATTTGTATGTGTACTGTATGTGTGTGGTGGCAGCATGCAAGGGTGTTAAGATTGAGCGCTGGTAAACTCAACCACATAGTGACTCATGCTCTGTGAAAATCCAAAGGCATCTGCCATTGTTAGGTTTGCCACACAACCTACACGCCTCAGAATGTGATGAGTCACCCACATAGAGAAAGCATTCTCACATCTTTTCACGACTACTCTATTCTAGAAATTTACAGACTAAAGTTAGAGGCTGCAGGACTTGGATGTACTGAGTGCAGCTCTTAACAACGAGAATATGACCTTTCAATGTCTTTAAAAGTAGACTACGATTACTATTCAAGCAACTCCTTTGTGAGAAAATCCAAGTTTTGAAGCAACCTATAAAGACAATCAATCATAATCTACAGAAATCCTTATCTGTGTGCAGGATTTCTGCAGGTTTAAGGCCTTTAAGACCAAGTTAAAAGAATTGAATCAATAAATTGAAGGGCACATAATGCAAAAATATGCAGGCAGCACACAGTTATCTTCAATATTACATCCTCAGTAATTAAGTTTTCTTTAAAAATGTAATTAATAGATTATTAAATTAAAATCTATTTACTTGAGGTTTTTACCAAATGGCTCAGAAAACCCACATTTGTTCAGTTTTAGACTATTTTGCATCTCCAAAAAATGCATCAAAGTAAGTTTACCAAAATACTGAACAAGATATTCATTTTTGCAGTGCATGCAGCAATGAATGTCCTGCCTTTATGAATGTATGATTTTCTGCACCTATTTTTAGGCCATCTATCAATCTACCTACTTACCTATCCATCTTTAAGCCAATCTTAAAAGCAGCACTTTGCTAATTTAATAGCTGAATGCAATTTTGCCACGCAAATTCTGAAATGAAGGTTATTCTAGCAACTATACTGTGAAAAAAGAACAGGAAATAAATGTTTGAGATGTTTCTTCTAAAAGGTGACTTTTTGTTACCTCTCCGGTACTCACATTCAAGCAATCTGAAAGCTGAAGGTCTCGCAGAGCGGTATTTCACACATGTGAAGGTCTACAAGGTCCTGAATTCATGAAACAGAGGGGTTGAGGGCGTGAAGATGTATCCCACAGTCTCACTACACCCACTGGATCTCTGTGCCATGTGGCTGCAAAACCACTACTGCCCACCCGTCATCTCAGCACACAGGCTTCATTTAATATGAGCATGCTCAACATTATGAAAAGACAAAAGCAGAAAGTTCGCAGCAAAGCAGATCTTGTATATATTATATATACACACATATAAAAATATTTTATTTCCATTCATAGAAACATGAACTTTTCAAGGTACAGGAAGTCAGAAGAGAAACTGCAGAAATTCGTTTCTGTTCTAGGGTGTAAGGAAGTACTAAGCCTTTTTTATTAACAGCCAAATAAGTTTGTAGAGTGTACATAAATGTATTATGCATAAGACAAACCAGTTATGTTCTGACATGTTTCAGAGAGGGTATTTGTTTGAATACATGCTCAAGATATTCAACACCATGCTGCTGTCCTTTACATGTTTCTACATTCTAATACAAATGTCTTTATTTGCAGTTCTGAAATCTCAGCACAGACTAGCTGATGTGGCAGCAGGATCTATAACAACTTATTTAGAGTCTTTCAATGTGGAAAGACCGACATTGGAGAACAGTGTACATACATAATGATCATTTCCTGCCCTCACTTTGACTTCCTGTTGCGCACCTGCACAATTTCCTTTCTCTCCTTCAGAAAGTTGCTGAAAGCACCGGCCTCTTTACTTTCTTCTGTGACTGTTGGGGGAAAAAAGTGACATCATAAATGCATGCGTTACAGCGATTATAGTTCCTTAACTATCTGAAGCATCCTCACCTGTGTGATCGATATCGTCGGTATCGCTGTCTAGGTCTTCTTCAGCTTCATCAGGGTTCCCGCGAGTAAAGATGAGGTCACTGGGCCCACCAAGAAATGGGGCTTCTAAAAAAATAACCAGTGTATAAATGGATACATGCATAATTTTTGGGAGACAATGCTAATGATGAATTGCTCTCAAAGACCAGCTGAATGCAGAAGTAGGATATGCATCTATTCTAAAAAGCATTTAATGTAAAATATACATTACTGTTCAAACTTTGGGGGTAGTAAGGTTTGTTTTGAAGATATTTATTTTATTCTGCAAGGATGCATTGAATTCATCACAAGTGACTGTAAGTACATATACAGTATTATTTATCCTTGTGAATAGAGGTCTAAATTTAATGTATTACAAAAATATTAAGCAGCACAGTTGTTTGATAATAATACTGATAACGTGACAATACAGAACAGAGCAATGAGGCTGAAAATTCAGCTTTGCATCACAAACAAATTACATTTTGAAATATATAAAAACAGAAAAGATGTTTTAAAGTGCAGCGATATTTTACAAGCCTTGATGTACATGAGAGACTTTTCAAAAGCATCTTGCGAACCCTAAACTTTTGAACAGTAGTGTTACCAAACATGTTAACTCACTCTTTAAGAAACAAACTTAAAAGACTCATCTAAATATCAGATCCTAAGGTATATGAGTTCAAAACTAATGAATAACTTTCAAATATCTTTTTTTTTTTTTTGAATGAAGAGACGTGACTGTTCTGAATGAATGTACCGGTAGGAACTGCGGTTTCCATGGGAACTGCTCCCATGTCCTTCCGAAGGCGTTCCAACTGCTCGTGTTGTTTCTGACTCTGAGCTTCAGCCTGAGTATGAGACGAAAGCATTCATAACAGTCAGACTTGACCTTTTCTCATGGAACGAACGCTGGACATTTTTATTTGCCTTTAAAATAAACTAAATAAAACATATAAAGTTTAAAAATATATATAGTTTATTAAGTGCTGGTAGGATATTTGTGGAATGGCCAGTTGATTTATGACTAGTACATCAGCCTACATCAGTGATTACTCACCAACTCTCTGTGCAGACGTTCATATTCAGGGCGATACTCACTGCAAGACAGTAAAACACATCAACTTTTTGCATAAAAAAAAAAAGCATTAATTTATCTTTAAACAAATGTACATTATCCTTAACACATACAGTGGGTACGGAAAGTATTCAACCCCCCTTACATCTTTCACTTTGTTATATTGCAGCCATTTGCTAAAATCATTAGGGCTCTGGGTCAAAAACAGTCACAGAGTTGTTGTGAAACCATTCCTTGGGTATTTTAGCTGTGTGCTTAGGGTCATTGTCTTGTTGGAAGGTAAACTGAGGAGAGGCTTCCGTCAGGCCAATCTGCCATAAAGCCCCGACTGATGGAGGGCTGCAGTGATGGTTGACTTTCTGCAACTTTCTCCCATCTCCCGACTGCATCTCTGGAGCTCAGCCACAGTGATCTTTGGGTTCTTCTTTATCTCTCTCACCAAGGCTCCTCTCCCCCGATAACTGTTTGGCCGGACAGCCAGCTCTAGGAAGGGTTCTGCTCATCCCACATATCTTCCATTTAAGGATCATGATGGCCACTGTGCTCTTAGGAACCTTAAGTGCAGCAGAAATGTTTTTGTAACCTCGGCCAGATCTGTACCTTGCCACAATTCTGCCTCTGATCTCTTCAGGCAGTTCCTCTGACCTCATGATTCTCATTTGCTCTGACATGCATTGTGAGCTGGAAGGTGTCATATATAGACAGGTGTGTGTCTTTCCTAATCAAGTCCAATCAGTATAATCAAACACAGATGAACTCAAATGAAGGCGTAGAACCATTTTAAGGATGATCAGAAGAAATGGACAGCACCTGAGTTAAATATATTTATACTTAGGACCATGGGATATTTCAGTTTTTCTTCTTTAATAAATCAGCAAAAATGTCAACAATTCTGCGTTTTTCGGTCAATATGGGGTGCTGTGTGTACATTAATGAGGAAAAAAAATGAACTTAAATGATTTTAGCAAATGGCTGCAATATAACAAAGAGTCAAACACTTTCCGTACCCACTGTATATCATTATAATTCCCTTTAAAATAAATCTGCCCCCATTTACATTATATTATACCAAGCCGGTAGTGCCTTTTGACCAAATACATGTAGTTAAATATTCTAAACAGCCTATTCAAATTAAATTTGACACTATTTAAAAAGACAAAGAAGACTTTAAAAAAAAAAAATATTTGTTGCTAATGCATGCTAGGTGTTTTCAGTGTATATTGTAGTGCATACATACTGTACAGCGTTTACAATCATTTTAATCTATACTCTAAGTTTGAATTTCCTTATTACACAGTGTTGGGATACATACGTTTCATACTCTTTAGCAGCATCAGCAACCTGTACGAACAGTTCATCAAGCCCAGAACCCGTGACTGCAGACACACCAACAACCTACAGGACACAAAGAGGGTCTGTAACGCTCCTGCAAAGCACTAAAGACTGATTGCAACTGTGACCTTAAAGCCAAACAATACATTTCAGACACTGAGAGAGCTATATATCTTTTTTTGTAGTGCTACCTCATAACTGGTAAAGAATATGAGTGGAGAATAGGCTCTTCGGCTTGGGCTATTAAGCAACTGCCTAGCAATCATCAGATCGTGTGCATGCAGTTTAAGTGGACCAGAGCTTCGACTCACCCTTAGGTTTGTGTAGAACTCATCCAGGACGAGACTCATAGAGCGGGTCAGATTACTAACGTAAGACGTCTCCTGATTCAGAGCATCCTGGAACACCTCAAAGTCCTGCATCCACTCCACGGCAAAACTGTGATCAATGATGTCAGTCTGTAAACGATGCAGAAAAACACGTTTTGCAGGATAGTTTAACATGAAATGAATAACTGATTTGTTCCGTTTCCGTTTGTAACCAAAAAACAAACAGGAGATGAGATTGTGTTACCCACCAAAAGCTGGATAATGGATTGCAATCATATATCAATTCAAATAAATAAACATATTTAAAACAAAAAAAACAAATACAAATTTAAATAATGAAATTTAACACATTAAACAATTGCTAATATTTACAACTAGACTTAGATCATTATAACTTATTTTATTTTTTAATTATTAAAAACAAAACTTAATTTCAATCAAAAAGTATTGCATACACCTAAATAGCCTGTAATGCATCATCTAATGTATATATCACTCATCCTGTTTTCTACATATCATTTATCAGCATTAGCCATTGATGTAATCATTAAATAAACATGACCGTTTATTACTATTATTTATACCTTGTTCATGACGACTATGAAAGGTAGCTTGGTCTTGTAGAGAATGCTGGAGGAAATAAAAAACAGATATTTTGGTAAGATCTCCTGAAATCATGACATAACCTTCACGCTGCTGTTAAAACTGAATTATACAGTGTGAATGTAACACTGCAGACTGTGCTCTGAAGTTGAAAACAACATGAAAATGTTTAGTGCCGTTTATATTTCCAAAATTGCATGAACAAAACAAAACCAAAAGAAAAAAAAAGTCTGAGACACTGACCTGCAGGCATAGAGCATGTTGGACATAAAGGTGACCGGATTTACACTTCGAGATGTGTCCATCACATAAATAACCACACAGGGAAAAGAAGAAGCCTAGAAAGGAAACTTTATACTGGTTTACACTCCAAACTAAGCAATGCAAATATTCCTAAGTAGCAATAAACCTGACCAAGAGTGAGAGTCAAATACCAGTGCTTCAGTTATGATGGTTCCAGATGCAGACCATGTGAATACTTCTATTTGCCCAGGAGTGTCAATCAAAACATATCTAAAAATTATATTAATAAATAATGCATGAGACTTTAGCAATGAAAAGTTAATAAGGATATCACCAGATCTACTAAATGCAAACTTACTGGTGGTTACTTTGCTTTTTCTCAATAAACTTCATGACCTAACAGAGAGGACACAGAAATGGCAAGTTAAAACGAGCACATAAAAAAAAAAAGTGTAAAACAGTGCCCTCTATTGGATTCTTTAAAATGCGGTACCTGATCAAATCGTGTCGCAAACAGATTGAGAGATGTGACGATTCCTCCATTTGGACCTAAACCATATCTGTACTAGAGTCAAAGACAACCCGCTTACATCACATGAAATTAAACAATAAAAAAAGTTTCATACACTTCTTAAACAATGAATCTCCATAAATTGTCCAGTCATTTGTGATTCACTGGATAAAATTCAATAGAGAATGCACTCACTAAAAGTAAAACTGGAACCTTCTTTATGACTGTGGGCTTTTAAAATGTTAAACCATCCAAATTTCTATGAAAATATGTATTACAATTATCATTCACATCATTTCAAACTGAAAGGATACTGTTTCATGACTTCCTTGTAATTGACAGTGTCTCTGATGTCTGTAAGTAAAAACACAATCTTTTAGAGTAATGTAATCAATAGCATGCTTACCAATCATGAACATTTATCCCCAAATAAAGCGAAACGTCACTGCTTTTACATGGGCCTGGTTGCAGTGCTCTATATGTTATATCCAACAACTGCAATCAAATTACTCAGGACTTTAAACATGGTCCCAAAACTTCATAAACATTAACATAAAACAAACATTATTTTTTTTAATTATTTGTCAATTCAGTTGGGTTTTAAAATCTTTTTTTTTATCTTATATTTAGAATTATACATTTTGACTTTATGCTAAAAAATGCAAAAAATGAAAAACCAATAAAATTATGCATTCAATTAGTTTGGATAGGATAATTTTTTTTGAAAAAGTGTAAACAATGTCTCTCATGCGTTTTATTCATGGACAGGTTGTGTATTAACGCAAGGAGTAACAGTGACATACCAATATTGGCTGGAAAGGGGACCTCATGAACTGCAGGATCTAGATTAATAACATATGGAGGAGTTTTCTTGGTGTGGAGGTAAGCTGTGAGCCTCTGAGAGAACAAGAAATTTGATAAATATACACACACGCACGCACGCACGCTCGCACACGCGCACACACACACACACACACACATATATATATTATGTCAACACGTTATACTTTAATGTAAACAAATACAATCCGTCAGATATTAAAGTTAAAGTGTTTTGTATTTCTTTATGATCAGTAATACTTTTATTTTATTTTCTGAATCACATTTAACACTGACAAAATGTTACTATAATCAAGTAACTTAAACGTTATATAATTTGAAAAAGGTTGATATCAGTCTTAGCGTTACCTGCACAAACGTTGTCTTCCCTGACCCTGCCATGCCTAAAACTATGAGACACACCGGTTTCGGTTCTGTGTTCTGTTCGGTAGATGAACTCTGGCTCGGTGTTGGGTTATTATCTCCATCTTCTTGACATTTATCACTTTCATTCGAAGCTCCATCGCTAATGTCTGCTGCTGCAGTCGCCATGCTGCTACTACTGGACACTTGCCGTAAAATAGCATGTACTGGCGTAAAATGACGTAAACCATCTTGTTGTTACACACGACCACTAGATGGAAGCAGATTCAATAGGATTTGTGTAGTCTTATAAAACGTGACTGATTCTGAATAGGATGAGAGACATTAATATAGTTGTTTTAAAAAGTTTAATTACTAAAACTGGCATGGAAGTGTCTGTATCATATTTAATTTCGAAATAAAACAAAAATTGTGAAATTTTTATAGTGGTTGTTAGTTACATTATTTCCATGTGTAAACGTGACATGTGCGTTTTCCCTGTTACTGCTTTTCCCATTAGCTGAGAGACCTGAGTCAAATCAAAAGCATTTGCTGGCACCATTTGTATATGCTAAATATAGCCTTTATATTTCTTGTCTCTTTCAACACAAACATGAACCCTTCGTGTTTTTTTCCATATTGCTCTGCTCTTCCTCATGCCCGTGCTGCATTAGCACAGACCGAGTTCTCTGAGGGCAAACAGCTAGTGTGCACAGGGCCTTCAGATGGTTTACACTAGACATTCCTCCAGAAGAACAGCTCTGTATAGAGCTAGGTTAACACAGTCCGTGTGTATCATTTAACAGATTTATTCAACTGTGTCTGTGTAGACAGTTTCTGTACATGAAGGTGTCAGGGCTGGTGGCTCTAGATAAGCTAGAAGATACTGTGTAAGCTTGCATCATATTCTTGGAGTAGGAAAAGACAGACTACATGGGATCAAACATGCATGCTTGCAGACATTTCTTTAAGAACAACTAATTGCCAACCGGCAATGTTTATGACTTTTCAGACTTTCTTCAACAACCACTGACTGACAAACGTTCTTCACATTTCAGCTGCTTCCTTAGTAGTCTTTTCATAATGATTCTGATGACAGATTTATTATTGTTTACCAATCTCTTCAAGAGTGATGGCAAGAGTTGTTCATACACAAAAGTACAAAAGGCTGGTGGACTAATACTTTTTAAGTATAAGTAAGGCACTAAATGTATCCTTAGGGGTAAAGAAGGTACAAAGATATATCTTTGAAAGGGTTTTTCCCAGTGACAGCCTTTTTCCCTTCAGTAGTGTTACTATTGTTACTGGGTGAATTCGGCCTCGTGTTGAGATAGATCTCTGTCTCTTGGCCAGTATTCAGCATTCAGTTGAAATGTCAAGAACATGACCTGCCATTATCAACTGTGGGATTGTTTTCTTCCATAAATAACCAAGTTTCTTTCTTTCTTTTTTGCACAATATCTATAGATATAATTTTTTTTTAAATAAATTGTTTATAGAGGACATTTCAGATAAAGGACATTGTTCATGCAAGATATGGTTACCTTGAAACTTTGTCTTTTTTTTAGTTAAAATATATAAATATCCACAACACATTAATTTAGGCTAAACTGACAAACCATTTCTTTTTCTTTCTTTCTTTCTTTGCACCATTTAATGTTTTTTGTTCTTTATTGTTTTACAGTTAGTATTATAAATATTTCAATTAAAATTTTACATAATATTTATTTTGACTTCATGAGGTTGATAATAAACTTTTTCTGAAGGTAGGACCTCTCAAAAACTGAAAAACAATCTTTAATTAAATATATATTTAATTAAA
>JAUMHG010000062.1:3718497-3728806 GCA_032359395.1 Enteromius anoplus | reverse complement strand
AAAGGCAAATCGGTCTCTCTGGCGAGTTCCCATATGTAACGTCTCCGTTCCCTCCTTCAGGGAACGTGGGTTACGTTAGTAACCTAGACGTTTTTGTTATTCTTTATAGATCGGTTTTTGTATGTTCAAGTTTGTCGAATCTGCAACATGTATTTTGTAGCTATCGTGATAGCGATTACATCAGCTGGTAAGTTAAGTTATCACGTCAGTTTACCGAATCATTTAGGGAAGCCTAATACTTTTTATTGCAGGTTATGTCAGAAGTTACATAACATAACAGCAAGCTCATGTGAAAATAGTAAAGAAAATAATGTTAAGAAATACAGCTATTTATTTCAAGCTTTAGTCCATTGGTCATGTCATCTGCAACAGAGGTGTATCGGAGGCTTTTCTTGTGTTCGCCAGCTGTGCTTACAACAGGTGAGTAAATTATATTATATTAGCCGCCGCTCTTCACAAACCCACAGAACGGGTTGTATTGGAATGGACTAGTAATACATAGTAAGTTTGGCTAACCAATACACTGCTCAAAAAAATAAAGGGAACACTTAAACAACACAATGTAACTCCAAGTCAATCACACTTCTGTGAAATCAAACTGCCCATTTAGGAAGCAACACTGATTGACAATCAATTTCACATGCTGTTGTGCAAGTGGAATAGACAACAGGTGTTTCATGATTTGAGATTCGTGGACTAGGATTTGTGCACCTGCATTGAAGGGATTCGAGAAGGTGTAACTGTTGTGTTTGTGGGAGAGAGAAAAAAATACATGTTTGCAACTTTTGTCTGTGACTTTAAATTTGCGATTACACATGCGTGGCTATTCTCTACAACTACACATTCTGCTGCCCTCATTTGTTTTGCACCAAAAATACCTTCATAATAAGACCCCCAAATTATTGATATAAATACAAACGTAACTGAAATGTAAAAACGTATGAATTACTATTATTTGTATTATTATATTGTAAATACATTTAATAATTTTTTTGTGTGTGTTTAAATATGTTTAAATATGTTTAAAAATATATCTACAAATATACTGAATAGCCAACAACTTAAATCAACTGTTTATATGTTGTTGTTTTTTACTTTATACAGTGTACAAATTACTGTCCATTATATTATCCCCAACATCTCTATTTGTTTGTAATGGCAGAAAGAATGGATTTGAAAGTTCACAAGGGTTAGTAAATGATGACAGAATTTAATTTTTAGCTGAACTGTTCCTGATCTTTCACTTTTTAGTCAATAATTCCAAAGCTTACACAAAGTAGATGAAGGATGGACAGCTTGGTGGTTAAAATATGTGGGTCAGGGACCCAAAGGTTGTAGGTTTAAACTCCAAAAGAGGTGATTCATTAGCTGCCACTGCTATGCCCTTGAGCAAGGTATTTAATTTTGGGTCACTCCAGAGCAATACAGTACAGAAAACGCACTGTATGTACTGAGAATGTAAGTAAAAACAATAGAAATCAAACTAATGTATGAGTGGATTGTCGAATTGTACTATTGTCATTGCTTCTTAACTGCACACCATCGATTTCCCTTAGACTTCCTTTCTGGAGTGATGATGTCAGCAGACCTCCCTGGTTGCCTCATTGTTTATGAGTGGTGGAAATCCTATGCTGCCCATTGATGAAGGTCAAACAAAGGACAGGCCCTGTTTATTTTCCTTTCAGCCAGCCTCTCCACATCATCTCAAGAAGCACAGAAGGCTCTCACAAAAACACGGCGGTGCCCGCTGGGATATTTGAGAGCGATGCCTTGTCTCCCGATAGCCATATGTGGAAAAGGTGAAGTTGCAATTCAAGCGTTTGATAGCTGGCTGGAGTAGTTTTCATCTAATCCATCTCTGCGCAAAACTAGCAGTGCATACAGTACAAATACTCAATGCAGTGGACAAACCAGAATTGTCAAGAAAATAGCGTTGCTTATAATTTCCATTTGGAGAGGGAGAGATAGAGAGAGAGTGAGTGTGTGTGTGTGCATGTACATTGCTCAACACATCGTGGTCTGTGCATAGTGCCAGATTCATTGCTATTGTCAGAATCATGATGAATAAAAGGGTTAGCACATTGCCCATCGCATGCCTTAATCAAAAGCAACTTTTTCTCAAAAGTGGCTATGAAAGCAAGAGGCTTTTTTTGAAAATACTTTTCAAAGGAATAGTTCACTCAAAAATAGACATTTACTCACCCTCAGCCCTTCCAAGAGTTTTTTTCTTTTTTTCAGAATTTGAGAGATTTAGTTACATCATTTGCTCACCAATGAATCCTCTGCAGTCAATGCGTGCCATTTTCTGAGTTCAAACAGCTGATAAAAACATCACAATAATCCACAAGACTCCAGTCCTTTAAATGATTGTCTTGTGAAGTGAAAAGCTGCATGTTTATATAAAACAATTAAAGGTATTTTAAACTGAAACAGTTGCTTCTGATGCTAAATTTTCTCAAATCTGTTCTGATGATGAACTCAACTACTCTAGGATGGCCACAGGATTACTCAACTTTTAGGACATTTTTGGGTAACTATTCTTTTCAGAACTATGAATTTTAGATTTTCACTTTCTCACTATGACTTAAAAGTCTATTAAAGAAAAGTATCAATTGAGCCAACCACTGTCAGAGACCATGCACATAGCCTTTTTTTATCCATGCTCTCGTCTCATCAACCGTAAAAGTAGTGTAATGATATACTGTACCTGAAATGTAAAGGCCTTTATCAGAACCAGGTTGGAGAGTCACATCTGGAGAATAAATAAGTCCCTACAGCAGACACTGGATTTGCACTCAGGTCTAGTACAGTATATGTCTAAGGCATTACTCTGTCAAAGTTTTAGGGAAAAAAAACGAGACTCAGACGTGAAAAGATCAATTTCGACAACAGCATCCGCCACTCAACTCCCTGTCTGCATTTGACATCCTGCAAATGACTTAATATAACCACCCGCAATTCCTCTGAGAGTTGATTATTATTATTTTTTTTTTTTGGTCCAACCAAATATGCTAAATATATTGCAGATTAATATTTAAACATTTATATTAGCAATATGTTTCCAATTATTGTATTTTTTGCAACAGATAAAGCAATCCATGGAAGGTGGAATAAAGTCATTGTTCTATTATTGTCATACAAGTTTGATGGTATTAATTATGGATAGTATCACCATCTACCTTGTTTGAAGCTAGCAGTCTTGGTTACATTAAATATGTGTATGCATGCCTTCAGTTCAATCTACGGGCTCATAGTAGCAATGATTTCCTTGGAGAAAAATAAAAAAGTGTTTTCCTTTAGTTTGACTGTGTAAAGAGTGAAACCATCGCTCATAGTGGTCCCCGGTGAGAGCTGCCTATTTATCCAGAGAAGATGAAGCACATGGATACAGAAGGAGAGAGAGAGGACAGGGGTCAAGGAGTTCATATCCAGGGAATAACTCACGGTTTTAACTCTTTCATGTAAAGAAAAGTAGTGGGCACTGTGAGTAAGAGCGCTGGAATGGTTGAGAAGAGGGCGAATGGCAGTAGTGTTTAAATTTAATCACCAGAAAAGGGGATTAACAATGGCGTAGTCCCAGTGTGGAGAGAAAAAAAGACTTTCCCACTTTCGGCTGAACTTCATTCCTTTGTGTGGTTTCACATTTTCCCAGAGCATATTTCCACAAGGGATAAGGACAAACAGGACAGTCAAAGGTTTTATAGTACTGAAATAATTCAGGTTCCCCTGGTCGAGTCACTCCGACGTTAAATATGGGAACTCGCATGAGAGACCGATCGCCTTCGAGTAATAAGAAAAGGCCAATGAATATTAGTGTGCATTTAATTACAGCCAGGTGTACTTTATCACAGCCTGAGTATAAGAGGGCACAGCTGGAATTTACTTTGGAACCTGGCTGCATTGTATGCCTTTGTTCGAGTCTGCTAGATGGAGAAATCCTCAACGCGGAAAAAGAGTCCCTGCGAGTTCATGCTCTCGCAAGAGGTCCTCCCTGGGCAATCCGGGGGAGAAAAAAAGAGCAATTTTCCCACGGCTGGTAGAGCCAGAGCCAGACTCCGAACTGTCGGCTATGTTCCTCTGAGCCACCGAGGGGATCGAGTTGGGGGTGTCAGGGGCCCCTATCCGATTCCTCGAGGCTGGATGATTGGTTTCTGGGGCAGGTACTCCCTCGCTTCCTCCTGGTACCTTTTTTCCCCGGAGGTGCATGAGGAGCTGGTCCGGTCATGGCGGGCCCCCTACCCTCGCCACGCCCGACTCCTCCCCCCTCGCCACCCACGATGGCGGGGCAGCCACGGGCTGCGCAGCATTCCCCCCAGGCTGCCACCGCTTTGCATGCTACAAGCTGCATGAGGGTGGTCCTGATCAAGGGGTTGCAGGAACCTCGCACCGCGGTCGCCCTCATCAAAATGGGGCGATGGAGGTCGCGGATGCGATCCCTTGGTCAGGTGATGTCCACAGTCGTGGTCCAGGAGCGCCACCTATGGCTAACCTGGCGCAGATGGCAGACGTTGACAAAGCTCGCTTTCTTGACGCTCTCATCTCCCAGGGCGGCCTATTCGGACGACACTGTTGAGGACTTAGCCCAGGAGTTCTCGGCAGTTCAAAGGCAGCCTGAGGCGATGTCCTGCATCCTGCCCCAGAGGGACTCCAGCTGGTCCCTGGGTGCTCCGCCTCTGAGGATCCTCTCCATGGTAAATATAAAACCACTTAAAGGAGACAGTTGAGTCATTATTACTCTGGTCTACAGGCTTTTTGATGAATATAAAGTTAATAGAGTGTAGTAGAACACATTTTGATCAATTTACATAATATGACAGTTTAAAGTGCCCCTATTATGCCATTTTAAAGATTGTTTTATGAGTGTCTTAAAACAGGTTTACATGTATGCAAGGTCAAAAAATACTTTAGTTTTCTCCAAAAAAAATTTGTATTTTACCCCATTTCTAAATGATTCGTAACCACTCGTGTGAAGCAGTTCGAAGACTCAGTCAGTCTAAACCCCTCTCTCCCGTGAGCCCTCACTGTGATTGGTCAGATAGCGCAGTCCTATATGATTGGTCTACCGCTACAACAGCGCTCCACAGAGCTTGTGCCAAAAATAACGTGGACAGTGATTTTATTAGTAAATCGGGCACATCTCTACGTTGTGACCTTCAGCATTGTATGATGCATAACACTGCATTAAGCCATCGTTTATCATTACTTAGGCCACATTTACACATAGCCGGGTATTTAGAGAAACAAATATTTCCTCCTCTCCATTTTCAATAAAAACATTGTGCACGCAACATCGTTTTCAAAAAACTTGTCATTTATATCAACCCGCATAATTACACTGTCGAGCGCCATAATAACTATGCCAAACCTATGTAAATAGGGCGCTCACCTGACGTTAAGCATTTTCTGGCGCATAATGTGACGTTTGAGAACCTAAAACCCTGTTTCTCCCAGTTGACATGGCAACACATAACCGGCGTTATCAGAAACTGGCATCTGCAGGGTTGTTACTCAGCATGACGTACACAAATACGTATTATGAACGATCGCTAGAAAATACATTCATCAATTATTAATCTTACTTACAGGTAGAAGTTCAGAGGAGCAAGCCGTTCCAAATAAACTGGCCACTGATCCATCTTTTAAGACCAAGCGTTTGGTGAATATCGTGTTGTACTCCAAGATTGGAAAAGCAGTCATCAGTAAAATGAACATAAAAAAATGTGTTAATCACTCATTATTTGTAGATTCCTCTTTCAGAAGGGCATATAAAACAAATTAACTCTCACCGGATACAGTGTCTTCTTCACATGATGTAATCAAATGTGAGCCGACTCTTTTTTTTCTTTTGATAGACAATAACTTTATTGTGCACTGTCGGCGCCACAACTTTGCAGATAGTTTGTTCACATACACCTACATGACACACTGCATGAACATGAATAGGGTCACTTAAAGACAACATATTGTGCTAATAAAACATTAACTCAAACGAGATGCTTTAAGATACTGATCATTCTTAACCAGTGTCAACATGCAGCACTGGAGTCAGAAATGTTTAGCTATGACAGAACGTTACTTTTTCAGTGGTGGGAAGTTTGTCCTGAGTGGGAAACTTCACATCCGGGTTCTACAACAGCCAGCTGATGTTATTAGTTTGCAGCTGCTCTATCTGGAGAGACACTAAAGTGGCTATAAACATGGACTAAAAGAGCTTAAAGCGGACAGCAGTTAAGCTGGGTTTATTGCGGTTGTAAGATAGACCCCTTATGTCCGTTAGCAACAGTATAAGTGACTCTTACAAAGACAATGGGATGTATTCTTTTCCAGTCTTATATTTCCAGTAATGGAGGTGTATTTCCGCTTTGGAGGTTTTTAAGTACGAGTGGAAGTCACTAGTGAATTGACTTTGCCCGCTCTGCCATGTAAAAGGCAATCCTAAAACAAAACATAGCATCTGAAGTTTCCTGAATGCACTCAGTAGAGGATGTTTTTGTAGTATGAACCCAGACGGATTTATTATATGACCTCTCTAAGATTTGATCTGGACCCGTCTTTTTTTTAACTGAAGTATGTTTTTATGTGTAGGGTGTGAATTGCTTAAAATGTCTTGATTTGGGTTTGTTTTCCTATTGATGTGCTCTCTGCAGTCCTCTTACATTAAATGGATGCATATTTGCATTGCTTTGGCCATTTTTCGTAGATCTTTGGTCGATGTTTGAACGATACTTGTCAAACTAGGAAGTAAAAGCCTAAAATAAAATAAAATAAATGTGCTGCCAGCTCTGTAAAGTCATTTTTAACCATCTCTGCAAAATAGTAGATTACTCAGTAAATGCACATCTATTGACATTTAATGACATGACATTTAATATTTTGGCTTTGATCACTATATATGTTGTCTTTTTTGACAATTTTTTGACTTTTTAAAAAGAATTTTCATGCAGATTTTAAGTGAATGAAAACATCCTGCAAAGTTTTAAATCTGTTAAAAGTTATTGTCTCTCTAAAGAAAAAGTTGACTCTGAATCATTGAAACGGATTTTCAAAATGAATCCCAAGCCATTTTATGTATGAAAATGCTAATTCATTCTTTGCCACTAAGTGTCGTATTTGGAGCGTTAAGATACTGATTAAAATAAAACTAAATATTATTATTATATTCACAGTGGCATTTGTCATAATCGTTAATATAGCCTACAGTAAAACAACATCATCAAACATTTTAGAGACAGGTCATAAGGCTTTCAAATTGTTGTCTTATCTTTGTGTGAAAGTAGTATGGTATACATTATGACATTTAGTTAAAAAAACTCAAATGGGAATTTTAACAAGCTTTATCATCCTGAAGAATGTATGGGTTTTCCCTGTGGCTGAGTGTCGTTTGCCAGTGTATATGAGTACACTCGCATATTTCCGCTGTTACTTCAACACAAGCGCTGGTGTGTATGTCAGTTTCATGACCTGAACTGTGTGGGGAAATGTAGCCAAGGATGTTGTGGGGAGGAAAAGAGCTGAAAATGACAAATACACGGATAGAGGCAAACCAACATAGAGTCATAACAGCTGAAAGGATGGTGTGGCCGATTGAGATGGGATTGTCTGAACCACAGAGTAACAGTAATAGTCATATCCTCAGTCGACCGATCGGAGCTGGGCTTTTTTTGGAATGATTTACCGTGAGTCTCAGACCTCGTGGTCATCCTGCACGAAGAGATTTGTAAGGTCACTTCCTTTAGCAAAGCCAGAGGAGTCATTGTGTGACCAAACGCCGGCGTAAATTATTGGCTTTCGCGTGTGTATGTGCGGGAAAAGTGCATAACCTTGGGAAAAGTGGCTGATGTCATGGAGTGCAATCTCAACATGCTCAGCAGTTGATGGGATGTGAATTTACTGCTGGTTTACTCGTTTAAACATGTTTCTAATAAACCACGACCTGCCACAATTGCTGTCATAAAATTTGTCATGTCACGTTGCCCCCCTATTCAATGTGAAGAGGTTAGTGGTCCTCTGTAAAACTTAATGGTCACGTCAGTCCTCTAGCACGCCATTTGATTTTAAAAATGAAAATGTCAGACTGAAGACTCCCACCCACAAGCTGAATGAAAGATACAGGTATAGATTCTTTTGGTGGGTCATCTCACATGAATGTAATGTTCTTGATTAATGGTTTTAATTATTCATACCTTGGTGGGGCCGTTACAAAGTTCAGTCTTTGGTTATGTCCTGGTTGCTACCTAAAAGTAAGGGGTCGGTAAGAGTTTCCTGTTCTCACCAAGCCTGTATGTATTCAATCAAAAATACAGTAAAAAAACGTAATATTGTGAAATATTATAACATTTGAAAACAATTGTTTTCTATATATTTTAATTTGTCATTTATTTCTTTGATGACAAAGCTTTTCAACATCATTACTCCAGTCTTCAGTGTCAGAGTTCAAAAATCAATAGAAAATGCAGATTTTCTGCTCCAGAAACTACTCATATTATTATCAGTGTAGGAAATATTTATAATATTATAAAAATTCATATTTATAATATACAAAAAAATATTATTCTTTACTTTATTTAGTGTAATTCATTCTTGCTGAATAAAAATATTTATTTCTTTAAAAAATGACTCTATAACCGACTATAAACTTGAACAGTGCATTTGTGCATTTTCATTTAAATGCATTGTTAATAACATACCGCTCATCTTAATTTTGTCTTAATCAGTCAAAGAGACTTTTTATAGTATATATTAGTAAAAACCATATAGAATAAATAATAATTGCTTGCATTTTATTGCTAACTGCAGTGAAAATTACAATTTTCTCAACTTTCTCAACGTTATATCACTTCTAATAATGCAAAATATTGATTATTATGCTGTAAGCTTTGCAACATATTAGAATCAAGCTAAATTTGAGTGCACTTTTTTGTTTTCAGTTTAGTCAGTTCTCTCTAAGAAACATAAGCATAATAAAAAAACGTATAATACAAAATCCTTCAAGGCTGATAGCTCATAGCAGTAAGTCACTAATTGTCACAAAATCCAGATGATTGCTCTATTAAAAACAACAAGAGGTGTTGCCTGCTTAAAGACCTTCCGAATAATTGTTTCCTTGATCTGCCTTGCTGCTTGTCTTTTACAGGGTTGATGGTTTTATAAAAGGATGTTGTGATTTCTCTACCTGGGACATCGGGCCTCGTTCCAGATGGCTTGCTGCTTAATATGATAAACAGATGCATGAGATGCCGTCTTAAATGATTCACATCTTCACTGCATCTAGGCAAAATTACACATGTAAGCTCAATATTGATGCCAATGGAGTGTCAAACATAAAGTCTACAGCTCTTTTTCTCTGTCTTATTTGAAGTGAGAAAAACAGCTGTCTTCCAGCTGAGAACACTTGGAATAAATAAACACACAGTGATTTGTCAGCCTCAAAGCAAATGAACTGACTTCAGCATGTTTTCTCCACAAAATGGCTGCAAGAAAACAAGATAGTTTTTTTATGTTTAAAACCAGTGAGGAAACATCTGGCAGTGCAACCAACAACATAAGAAAGTTTAAATCGTTTACTCACCTTCATGTCTTTTAAAGCCAGTATGATTTTCTTTCTTCTATGAAACACAAGTCGGGGAAGATTTTCAGGGAATTATGACTCAGCTGTGTGAATCACTTTCTTTTTTTGATATACGGAAAGGACTTGGACATCCAGCTGAAACATCCATCTACTTTTGTGTCTCATGGATGAAAGAAAACCATGCTGGTTTGGAAGGACTAAATGATGACACAGTTTTCACTTAAACTATTCTTAAAACAAAATATACAAGGTTGTAAGTGTTATTTGCTTTTAAGACATGGCTGGATTAGTTTTTTCATATTTTTTATGAAAGCATTATTAAGTGATAGGTTATTAATATTAAAGGTTCCATAGAATGCATTGATATAGTACCTTAGAAGGTATGTGGCTTAAGTAAGGGCAAAAAATCCCCAGAAACTATTTTACATGTCTATTTAAAACCCGACGATTTGTCTTTAGAATGAAACGTGACGTCTTATCCTCAACGAAACGCCCCCCCCCCCCCCAAAAACGAAGCTTCGCTCCACTGACAGCCAGTCATTTCTAAGCAGTTTGCATTAAGCAGTAACGTAGTAAAATGCAGACATTAAAATGTGAAATTCACCTCTCCTTGCTCTTTATGGGGTAAGTGAAATCTTATGTACCGTAATGTAACAGTATACTGCTAGCAAGTTAACCATGTCCCTTTAGCGGCTCACGTTATTTTATTAAACGTCTAGAGCACAAGTGGGGATACGCTAT
>JAUMHG010000062.1:3698378-3714406 GCA_032359395.1 Enteromius anoplus | reverse complement strand
TGTCCATGTACTGAACTGTTATTATTCAACCATGCCAAGGTAAATTCAGTTTTCCATTCTATGGCACCTTTTAACATGATTTTGATTTCTTCAGTGAAAAATTTGTCTAATCTGAAATAGGTTTGCAAGTGAAAATGGTCCAAAACAATTTTAAAATAGTTCAGTGGATTTTAATGTGAGAGGACAGAGAACAGGAGAAGGACCTTTTCACTGAAAGAAACGTTATTATTGACTAAAAGCAATGGTTTCAAGTTAAAACACCATAATTTAGAATTTATTTATTGCAAAAGATTTATAAAAGGTTAACTCATGGACTTGGATTACTTGTTGTGATGTTTTTATCAGCTGTTTGGACAAAGGATTGACTGGTGAGCAAATAATATAATGCTACATTTCTCCAAATCTGTTCTGATGAAGAAACAAACTCCTCAACATCTTTGATGGCTTGAGGTTGCATAAATTATTAGAAAATTTGGGTGGATTATAGATTTTATTTGCATAAGAGAAATGGGTGCCCATTTGCTCTTTATTTTTGTGATAAGCATATGCTTCTGCGTTCGGTGCTTGAGATGATTATAAACAGGACCTTATTAATTTAAAAGTTCCTGGGGAAGTTGTATCCAAACATTTTAATTTCATTACCAACTCCTCTAAAATCCAAAGAGATTTGAAATGAAGTAAACCATAGATTTTGTGAAAACATCAGGCTTTGTAGGAAAAAAAAAGTCCACACAACCCAACCCAGACCAACAATGACTCAGTCACTTTGTTCAGCTTTAAGGAAATGATTTGCAGTTTTGGGGCTTTTATTGCCATAAAGATAGTCCTTTTCCAGTCCAGCATTAAACTAGTTGTCTATATATTTCAATCTACACAGATGAAAAGTAAGAACTGGAGAGGGAAGAGATGGTTGAGATGTTTGTAGTGTGATTTAAGGTAGCTCTAAGATGACCTGGGATCAGTTTCTGTTTATTCTGGAGTGTTTCATGGTGAAGGCTGGCGGCCACCCACATGTGTGACAGATTTAGTTTGAGCTTGTAGGAATGTCTTGAATATGAGGCGAGAAACACCGTTACCCGAGGTCCGGTTCCTGTGCTTGGCCAGATTTTCAATTACACATTCACATTATTGACCGTGACTGGATACTTTGTTAATTGCTGGTAAAAAAAAAAAAAAGTATGTACTTCAATGGCTCTAATTTTCTAAAAAAAATATATAATACATATACATTTTTTCAAATGAAAGCAAGGCTTTGAGGGACTTGTCTTGAGGTCTAATGTTACAGAACCTTTATGGAACCTCATTGGCGAATTGGTGGCTACAATTTTGTGATCACAGATGGTTATGGGGTGTACTTTCAAAACTCTACAGAAATAAAGATGTTTCAGGATGCCATAGAAGAACCTTTTTGTCTAAATGGTTCCAGTAAGGTCATTTAACATCTGAAGAACTTTTTTATTTTTTTGTTTCACAAAAGGTTCTTTGTGCCGAAAGTATAGGTTCTTTACATTATAAAAATTAAGAAATGGATGGTTCTTTTAATAACCTTTGACTGAATGATTCTTTGTGGAACCAAAAATGGTTCTTCTATGGCATTGCTGTGAAGAACCTTTTAGTCTTAGTCACTAAAATTCTTATTTTAGTCTTAGCGGAACACAAATGGGATATTCTTAATATATTCAAACAACTTGCTTCATTAAAGTCTGACTTTAGAGTTGCGTACTATAACGGACTAGAGGATGCCACATGGAGGCGTGAGTGTGAAAAACTGACAAATGGACTGAAGAGTTTTCTGGATGTAGTGAAGTAAAATTGACCACAATGTAAAAAAAAAGGAAAGCTGGCTTGACCCCCAGAGTCAAATTTAGGCTCACAGTGATTTATTTTTTGGAGTCCAGTTCCAAATTCCCACATTGGCTGCTAATATTTTACATTGTTTATCAGAACTGAACTATCGCTGATCCCTTTTGAAGGGCATTCTAAATAAAGTCTTGGAAATGAATTTTATAAGAACTTTACTATTTAGCAGAGACGTTTGGCAGAAAGTCTGGGATATTTTAGCTTTATACTGGAACAAATCCATCAGAAAAGTAAAAAAAAAGAAAAAAAAAGAAAAGAAAAAGGTGATTTAGGAACATGCTAACATGTGGATGATCTCAGCATCAGCAGATATGGGCACAAAACTCTCATTTTGATTTCATAGGCTCTTTAATGCTGCTGCAGTTCATGTTGATACTTTTCTTGGTTGAGGGTAAAAGTCACAAACTTTCATGCTTTCAACATTTAAACTATTTCTTTTAGTGATATATTGCCTTGGCACAAACCTACTTGGCAAATGTGTTCAACTTTACTTGAATTTCATCAAGCTCTCCATGTACAGTAGGTCAGTAAACATCAATTCTTCATGGATTTACCAGCTTATTAAGTTCAGAATGGCCACTGCTTGTCATAATGCAATGCTCACTTCCAAATATGACCTTCCTTTTATTTAGGGCGAATGTAAAAGAAAGTGTCATCTGGTACCATTTTCTGACTTTCAGAGCTAATAGATTTTTTGAGGAAATGCATGTTTCACATTATTTCTAGTTTGAACAAACTTAGAAGTTGGCTTCAGAAAGTCTGACATATTAGAAGTAGATTTTGAAAACTTGCAGTGTGAAGAAGTCTGATGTTGAAAATGATTTCTAGGGTTTAGCTATGTGGTTGCTGGGGTGTTGATGGGTGGTTGCTAGGGGTTTGCGGTGCGGTTTCTAGGCTACTCGAATGTGCCCAACTGCATTCCATAACACAATGCACTGAACTTGCAATGTGCTTGAGTGTGACAAAATGCAACAAAAACGTTATCATTCAGCATTTTTATCTTGAAAAAAAATCCGCAAAATTCCGGTGAAAAACTGGTGGCTGTGGTTGCCTGAAAAATACGTAACGTTTTTGGTTTTATTTTTTTAAGTTACATTTACAGTCAAATACCATAAATACCATCATTAACTGATATAATGTTAATATATCAACCTATTAAAATACTAAAATCTGTATTGTACCATGTAATAACTGCCAAATGCAGATGGTGATGAGAAAGTCACATGATGAACCAAAGTTCCCTTTTTTCCCTGTAACTTACCGTTAACCATTTAACAAGTTTTTACTGAAGCATTTTAACAGTTTTTTTTTTTAATTTTATTATTTTTGTTAAAATCACGGTAATTTTTTAAAAAATTGTATCAAAAACTTAAATAAAATGGCTTCATTTATTTTTAAGATGACAACTTTGAAACAACTGCATGCTGCTTCACATTCTATTATTGTTCAATGAAAGAAAATGTCTAATATAGTAACCCGTACTATAGTATGCACTTCTACATTTCCATTCCCAATATAACACTCATTTTAAGTTATAGTTGAGGGCTAACAGAGGTGTTGTAGACATATGTGAATGTGGATGTCATTTTTATGGGTCATGTCTGTTTCAGTCTCAGATGTCTCTGTATGCCCGTATCTGCTATAAGTGGACAGCAGAAGATGCAATCATCAGATGAAGTGGACAATACCCATTGTGCTACCATGTTTCTGGCAAATCACTCAAGTAAATGTTGTGAAACTTTGTTCCAGGCTAGCTGCCCGTCCTTTGGTTTTTTTACTAGGGGGTTATGTTGAATTAAGTCAGAAACTGTGGTTTTGCATTTGGATGGGCAGCCGGTGGGGCAAGTTTAGTGATGAGTTGTGGCAGAGGGATCGTTTTTAAAGAGACGGGGATGAAACAGGGTCTGAATCGTGCTAACCCTCCCATAGCGACTTATGAAAAGGATCAAAGCGATGAGTCATTCATTTCCTCCCTGGATGATTTTTCACTCTCTCGTCCTCTGGGGTGTGTTTGAGGAGTTTTTGTAGTATTAAAAGGCCATTTGCTGGAACCGCTCAGTTTGAGAAGTATTATGAATGCAATATGCTGTACGTAAGGTGTTCAGGCCGCACATTGCATGACTCTGTGCTTAGCCTTTAACACCTCTTGCTATACTGTAGATATTCATACTTCAAATCATACAGCCTGTTTAGGAGAATGCCGGGTGAAGCATGTCTGACTAGGTAAGTTTGATATCTGATTCTCTTAGCCGGGCAGGCATAAACTTTTCTTCTGTAAAACTGTCAGTATTTGTGCCAACAGAAACAGTCTGAAGTCTCCTGCCAGCAGAACCATTTTATAGGCCTCTTCTCTTGGTTAAATTCTGCTGTTTGAAAGGACGTGAGAATTCACACCAACTTTGTAGTGATTTTTGTAGTGAAATGTCGCTATAAGGATATCTCGTTATTGTTGTGTGACAACATTGCAGAAACACTGTGTGCAGTGCATTTTACAAGAAAAATGTATTTAAAAATGAATTCAAATAGTATTAACCACTAACACAGGCTCCCTTTTTTAATATTTTATGTTTAAGTCAGCTATTTAGTTACTTGCAGTTTCTGTATAATTCTTAGTGAAATTTACTAGCAATTTATTAAAAAAAATTGGAAAGTAAATTAGTTTTAAAGTAATAATTTTTTTCAATGTCGGTTAAATCATTGGTTCTCAGTTTTGTCTCAGAACATTGAAAATCAAGTGACGTTTATCCTGGCTAAAGTTAACCCCTATTTACTGTAGTCTAGGGCATATTTTCTTTTATTTTGAGTAGGGTTGTTCATGGTTTTAAAAGAGAAAGCCATTTCAGATGAATGTAAACCGTGGAGATTGATTGGCCTTTGATAGCACCAGCAAACATAATATGGGAAGTGTTATTTTTTCCTTTCTTTCTGTTAGCCTATTTGATTAGACATGTATTGATAATAGAATTGGTTAAATTTATTTTTGCTTTTCTCACCAGTAATAAACCTACAAAAGCAAACAAAAATCTCCTTATTGCAAATATATCTATTTAAACTGAAAGCCCCAACAATATGCTAAATTATTTCCATCTAAGAATCTTTAATGTCTCTAAATGTCTGTTTAGTAACAAAACTGAACTCTTTCTAAACTGAAATTGTTGTGCTCTCAGAAGACAATAATTTAACATATTGTGGTCAGCTCAAACCATGTTTATCCTTGCTGACGTGTACCCATATTTAGTGTAGTCAGATTTTTTCTTACTGATTTGTTCTTCGTTTTTAAGGATGAGGGCACGTCTACGTTGACATTCAAATTTTTTATTACTTAATTATTTTTTGCCATTTATGCATGATTATATGTTAGTTGTATGCAATTCACTGATTTAGCACTAAGGTTAACAAACCTATTGTCTATGAAAACCCATAGATATGAAGCTTTGGTGACAGAAGTGATATGTACTTATTGGTACATATTTCGTGTCTTGCTAAAATGTGCACCCAGGTACGTTAACCAGGTAGGTTTTAGTTTATGTTAACAACAACAAAAAACACTGGTATGTATCAGTTTACTTGAATATCCGTCTCTCATTACATCTCTCTCTATAATAGAAAATACAAACTATCCCTGTAAAAAATGAAACAATTTTCAGTGCTTGTGTAGCGAAGCAGTGCATAGGAGCAGTGTTTGGCATTTAAACATTAGCACTGGCACTGTTCAAAAGTAATCCAATATTTGTTTAATCTGTAATGCCTTCACAGTTGCCTATCACTCTAGGTATACGCTTATTAGAATAGTTTATTTTCTCTAGATGTGGTCCTTGTTTTGCATTTAGAACCAGTGCTTTCTAAATAGAGCTGAAAAAATATGAAAAATATAGATCTATTTTCTGTTATCTGAAGAAATGAAATGCATCCACTGTTGCACGACAGATTTACTTTGAGGTAACAAAAACATTCCAGGCGTTTTTTGGCAACAAAGTCACATTCATTGCATAAATGCAATGTTTATTTAACAGCCCCCTTGAGGCAAAATTGAGTGATTAAGATAGTGATGAAATATTAAATTAAATATCTTCTCTACTGCTTTCAGCTTTCTCTGTCTTGGCTAGGTGTTTCATTTCTGTTTTTGTCATTTTTTTTACTGAAAACAAACATCTACAGTATATTAGGATTCGGTATCGTCACGACATGCGTTGAAAAAAGATGAGGTGGGATCATCAAGAGCAAGCGATTTTTCCCAGGAGATAATAATCCAGACTTTGGTGTCCTTAAACGTCCTGAGCGCCAACTACTATAAATCCACATACATAAACCCTTGAAAAAAAGCACAGCGAAAGAAACCAGAAAAATTACGCTCTCTTGCCAGAGCAGAAACCACACAAGTCCTGCTTCATGTTGGAATATAAGCATACCTTGGCAGGACAGTTGCTAATAGAGCCTGGCCCCCTCGACACATAGCGGCCCCCTCTGTTCTGGCTTTGCACTCTTCACCGTGCTCGAGAGACGCCAGTGTAAGCGCACATAAATACGGCGGCCCTCTGATTGCGGCTTGGGCCCACCGTTGAGCTGAAACATGTTGTGTAGCTAATCCTCGTCTCTGAATTATAGCACTGGCATGCTTGTGCTATTAGCCAGGCCTGATGACAGCTGGGAATGTGACAGCATTTCAGGTTAATGTTCCAGGCGCCCATGTCACATCGCTGGGATGGTGAGTGTCGTTGAATGAGAAAGGGCAGGGGGTTGGGGATGAGACTGTTTTGGCATAAATCTGTCAGCTTTCATATTGCTACCGCTCACTGACATAGAGATATTCTGAGACATTTTATAAAAGCATACATTGTCAGCACCTTATATACAGTATCATGTTCAGCCTCGAAAGTGACACAATAATGTATACGCTGTAAAAATCTTAATTCAAACATTTGTGTTTGGTTGCCACCTTCAATTTTTCAGTATCATCTTTTAACTTCTGAGTTAAATATTGTAAAAGTTATTATGGGGTAGGAAAGGTTGATATTTTGGTTTTGGGAAAACCAAACAACATGTCGACAAGCATGCAAGATCAAAAAACACTTTTCCAAACCCCTCCAGTGGTTGGTCGATTTCATTTAAATCAGTGTTTTGTCAATTTTATCGCTCTAAAAGCAACACCTTTTATCTAAAGAATGAATTTGCATTTTCATTCAGACCAACGTGAATACATCAACAAGTGGGCGGACCATATGCTAATGTTTCATTTTGACGTCAACATGAAACAGCTTGGGACTCATTTTAAAATTCAGAGTCGACTGTTTCTTTTGAGAGACAATAACTTTATACACAGTGCACTTTCAGGTTTAAAACTTTTCATGATGTTTTCATTCACTTAGAGCTGTGTTACACACTGCATGAAAGGTCATTTTCAAAAATACAAAATAGGGGCACTTTTGCATTGAGGTAAACACATGTTGTCATGATTTACTGATCATAGAGTTATAGTATTTGTTTTCTTTTATTATAATGTTTATAAAATGATTTTAGTGCTTTACCTCAAGGGTTATTTTTTTCAGTATTGGCCATGTTTTATGGGGTCTGATTTCTAATGTGGTTTTCTTTTTGACCACCTGTATTATTATGATGTTTATTAGCACATACAGCAAAAATAGATTTTGGTGGTTCAGTAAACTTGGTATAATAACATTACACCACTTTTATTAAAATATAGAGTTATATGGAAAAAAAAATCATTTTAGTTTGTTACCTCGTTTCCATGATTTTTGTGGTGAATTGGTTGTATTTAAATGACTCTGACCCGAGTTGCAATTTATTCTCAGTGTTACTGTATATTTTTGCATAGTTACTCAAATGCCATGCACTTAACAGAGCCCTCGGGTTTAATGTAAAGGTCTCTGAGTCATCTTTATCTGAATGTTCAGAAAAAATAAATTCTGTCTGTCAGTGAAAAGAAAGGGAATTCATCCAGTGTAAACATCTTTCTTGGTGTGGGTGATAAATTCAGCACTGTGTAACTGCCCCTCAGTTAAATAACTGACGTGGGCCAACTTTTCCAGACAAAAACACTCCGAGCAACTGTGGATATGGAATAAAGATAGTAGCCATCTGGACAGAGTTCAGAAATTAGAATGTGTAACTGGCAAAACTTCCCAAAGCAAACACTGATCTTTAGGAGTGTTGGATGCGACTCAGTTCATTATCTCAGCTCTTGAGTTCATAGTTATCTACTGGTCTTCCACAAACAGCATTCCTTAATGAATATATCTGAACCTGATCAGTATATGTGGAATTAGACACGTTTACACCACTTACTGACCTAAAGCTCATTTGCTCTAAAGAATAGCTCCAACGTACTGTATAAGGTCACAGTCATTCTAACACCATTGGGCGTCCTTGTGATATATGCCAAACATTTGGAGTGATTTAACCATCCCAGCTAGAATAACTTCTGTGGTGCCTATCCGATTCTAACAGAGTGTTTTGGATAGGCCTTATTCCAGATAAGCAGCCAAGATAATGGAACACATTGCTCAGTTCCAGTAAAGCTTGACAAATCTGTCATGACCTGAAAGACTTTAATATAATATTATATATATATATAAATTAAACATTTAAATACAAATACTCTGTCTGATCTGATCTCGTAAAAATGTAATTTAATTTGCAGGTAGTCTGATACCAACGTATTTGGTAGTAATTTAGTAGTTAAAATTAAATAGATTGGATGACTTTTCGGGACACTTTATAATCTAAATTTACAACTTTTTTATATTTTCTCAAAACCTTCTTGTATATAAAGAGAAGCACCTGCAATTCCGGCCAAATTAAAGATCTGTTGTGTTTGTAAATTTGCACGTTATAATGTAAGAAACATAAATGACCTTCTTTGTTTGATAAAAATAGACTGACTAGTGAAATTAAAGAATGATTTCATTAAAAAAAAAAGAAAATAAGAATAGAATGATTGTGTCTCTAACTGGTCTGCTTAGCTAAAAACAGTTCTTTTACAGGTGCAGTATTGCAAGCTTTGTAGATTAGCTGTATTTAATAGTTAATAAGCTTATATACTCTTTGCTGGGGTCGCTTTCATAGTCTTTTGGATAAAATATCGAAGTCACTTTAATTTAAAAATAAGCCTAACGCCGTCCCCCCTCCAAATTCACTCCCAGGACTCCGTCCCCCTGTGTCCCCCCCACCCCCATTTCCAGCCCTGAATAAAATACTGTAAACAAAAAATATTATATACATTATATTAAATTATAACCCTCTTTATAAATACATGGATAGGCCTATATTATATAGAATTAGAATTCCATTTAACTGTGAAAAAACAACGACATATTGTTCTGTCGTCTCTGTGGTGGAATGAATGAGGTGTAGACAGTTTTAAATGTGAAAATGTTTTCCGGAGGTGCGAGTGTAGGTGAGTGAGCTCGAGGAGTGCAGGTGCAGTTCTGGTGAAGGTTTACCGTGGTGATTGATCCTGTGCCGGTGTGCGTGTGTAACGTGTCAGCAGTGGCTTTAACTGGGGGGGTTGTCAAGCGTTGTTGTCAAAGTTCTAGGCAGCCAGTGTAGTATAGAGGAAATGAAATCATATATAAGTGGCGCAGTGAAGCAGACACCCAACTGAAGTGCTGGATCTGCTTTGGTCAATAAGGAGCAGCTGTGGCCTGATGAACATGAGCCTGTGTTTTGGTGGTTACCCAGGGTGAAGTTAATGCATTCTCAGAGGACTGCATCACGTTCTCCTCAGATTAAATCACAGTTGGGCTGTTTAGTGTT
This sequence comes from Enteromius anoplus, assembly GCA_032359395.1. Classification (NCBI taxonomy): domain Eukaryota; kingdom Metazoa; phylum Chordata; class Actinopteri; order Cypriniformes; family Cyprinidae; genus Enteromius; species Enteromius anoplus. Next base: position 3,704,773 of record JAUMHG010000062.1, on the reverse strand, counting down.
TAAGTAGGGTACGACAAACCTAAAGGAAGGTTCAGGCTTTTTTGTTGACCTTTAAACATTATACTAGTTACATATTTCGATGCACTAAAATTAGTCTTGTAAAACTATTCCATTTTAAGTGTGTTATATTATTTGCATTTAAAACAACTGTATGTAGTATTTTGGCAAGTTTGGAGCCCCCTACTGTTGAACATTTGGAATTCACTGTCGTAATTACAGCCAGCTGTAAATTGCTACGTCCGAAATCGCATACATGTTTAAACTTGTAATAAGTTAGCGTTTACTTTAATTACTTTGACGTTGATAAGTGCAATTTAACCAGAATGAACAAAGTTTTTCTCGTAACGTTAACGTTACTTACACTTGAAAAGAGCCACGTCTAATAGAATAAAGTGTCCATTGTATGCATACTGCAAAATTGGGGGGGAAGCAGTAGGTCATCTGGGTACTTCTTTCATACTGTTTTTTGGACATACTACTCGCCTCAAATACTGTTTTTCGCATACTATACAGTAGGGAAGTATGCGATTTCGGACACAGCGAATGTTTATTTGTTTATTACGATGAGACGCTCATGGTAAACGTCTGTTTGAAGCATATCACTCTACTTTTTAATACCCACAAGCAATTCTGGAGAATCGCACACAATACGGGATTAGCCAGCGGCGATGTCAGCATCTGTTGTTTCATGATTTCCTGCAAACACGGCTGATATCCCCTTCTCAGTAGGGTACTTCACTTGATCTTCCATAATAGATAGGAGGGGACGCACAACTAGTAAAATTGGAACTGCTGGGAACCTCACATACTTTTGAGAATCCAACATTTAACTGATCTTAATAACTGCTTATTGTCACTAATCTAAACACGACAGTTTTTTTTCCGCAATCACACGTCTGCGCTTTGTTTCCGGCAGACCGAAAATAAATGCGACACTCGCGTCCCCCGGAAATCCGATAAAATTCAACCAAACATTTGATGACTTCGACATTCCTGAAGGGTTTCCAGTTAAGTGTACCATATGGCTGAGACTACTTTAGTGTCTTATGCTGAATAAATAAAACTGAAAACCTATAAACAAAATTAGGTCCACTATATAACACTTTACATTGTGCTGTTAAGCAGGTATAATAAGTATACTGAACATACTGTACTATAGAATGAGCTGGACTTTATTTTATCTGTCAGAAATTGAGTCAGTTATTTAAAAAATATATTATTAAATAAATAAATAAATAAGCATGCATGCATTGTTGGCAACAGGTGACTGGGGAGTTTTGGAAGAGCCTGCGTGTGCGTTTTTTTTATGTAGTGTTCGTTAATGTGCACTTTCTGACACTAAATTGTACAATGTGAGATCAGCTGTTAGTGATTATTTTCGGAAGTTTTCACGTATATGTTGTGATTTTCAGAAGAAATATTTATCAAGACTGAATCACTCATCCTGTTCCATTTGCGCAATTGATCATCCTATAAAACATCTGAGAATGGATTAATGACTCTATTGTCGCTATTGTCATAATGAAAACCTCAGAGAAGATACTTTGGCTTGGGACTCATGGCAGTGGATCCGCTAACACATATTGATACATTTATTAGTCACTGTTTGATTGCAATTGTAAAAATAGATTCACTTCTTCTGTAGCTTCAAGAAAAACCAATGCAGATGTGTTTTGAGAGCAGGAGCCAATTCACAAAAATCCAGGATTCAGGGATTCAAAGCGTTTATTGTCATGTGTACAAAAGAAATTGCATTTCTCTGTGCAATGAAATTCTTTTTTTGCTGTCCACAAACAACAGCAGAGCTAAAAGTAAATGAGTAAAGATAAAATTAAAGATTAAAGACTAAATTAAAGTTACCCTAAGTTACATTGCTTTGCATAAAAAAGAAAATGCATGCTTTCTTTGTGCTTTCTGAAGTGACTGTGTCTTACATTTGTGTTTGTGCATGGCTGAATACTGCCAAAAATGTTGTCATACTTATAGGACAAAAAAAAAGAGGTACCTATTTTGTCATTTTGACTCCTGCTCCAGCTGTAAGAAAATGTCCCAGTTCTCTACCCTATTTTTCTTGCTTATAGGACACTCTACCCTATTGTGGTCCTGCACAGCTTAAGAATCAGTGGAAAAAGAAAACATCCGTTGAGTCAGTAAAACTTTTTAGGGGGTGATGGTTTCTTTCATGGGACTTGCTTGTCAAAATACGTGTCAGGTTTCCTTGTAAAGTCCTTCCTGTGAACCTCTTCACCTCTGAAAGGATTTTAAAGAATCAAGTGCTTATGCATATCAATTTGTGCAAGATAACACAATCTTTAATTAAATATTTATTGGTAAATCCTAGCCGCCAGTTTCACTTATCCCCAATCACACCGTCTTTGTCTTCTCACAAAAAAAGTATTTTCTCACAAAAGTACTTCTCACAAAAGCTCAGATAAGTATTTTATGTCCATTTTTTTATTTTTATTTTGTAAGCAGCCATGTAAAAAAAGTGTGAGTCAGTGATCATTATCACAAAATAACCTCCTTCAGGGTGATTTAAAACCAATTGATGGTATATTCTATCCCTTATTTATTTTACAACTAAACATTGCTTTGTCAATTCCTTGACCACATCTTTCCAATTCATAACTAATAAGCTCTCTGCTTATGCCTTCTTTTCTTCATAAGTACAGCCTTTATCTCTTGTGGACAGAAGAAAAACCTCTAAAGGTAATCATCAGCCAACATCCTGAGTCAATTAGCTGTGACAGGGCACTGAATAATAGGAGATTACATTAGAGCGGTGAAACGCGACTCCACCACTGTTCTACACTGAGAGTTCCTTCTGTATATTTTGTAGCTGATTCGGGAGCCCTAGGCTTTTTATGCACATCAGTATGTAGCAGTTTGCATGCATGGATTCACTTTATAACCAGGTGTGTAATTAAGTACAAGTTTACCATAGAACTCTTCATTTGAGGATGGCATGCAGCTATATTTTTGTGGTTTCATTATGCATCTTAAAAGTATCTGTTAAATGAATAAATGTGAATGTTCTTTTGTTATTCAGCTTTGTCATTTTGCTTTTGTTGGAATGGTGCTTTATCGCTTGAGTGTATCTTCACTTGTCTAGTTAGGACACTACGCTTTCCTGATGGTAGTTGGAGATCAAGGCCAGCGTTTTCACAAGGCAGCAGAAACTCCATCTGGATCCAATCGTAGCCCTGAGGTGCCTCCAATGCAAAGCCTTCTGGGGTTGCGTGACGGTTTTGGCGTGAAGCCCAAAGCAGCTGATAAAACCAGATAAGGTTTTGTTCTAGATTAGGGCCAGAGCTCTTATTTTAGACTAAATGGAAAATAGCTCACAGCGTGACAGCAGCATGCATTTAAGAAAATGATAGATAGCATGGTTTAAAGGTAGTTTTGATGGTGCTAACATTAACATTTAGCTCATGAGACATTTTGGAGAGCGTGTTAACAAAGCTTGAATCTGGAAGATCTCTGTTAACCACTTTTAGTGTTTGCCTACTATACAGTGACTCTCTACCCTGCATTCTTGCTTCAGTTTTCCCACTGTACGACTTTGCCACTCTGGTCCAAACCCAAGCCAAACATCTGCTTTAATGCTGGAGGAAGTCGACAAAGCCTCTTTTCAGGTCTGTAGATCACGTGACTCAATGTGAAACAGTCTCGGACGCCAGATCTCTTCCACCCTTTTCCTCCATGGAGAAGAGGGACAGCAGAGGAAGAGGCACAATTTGTTTTAAATATACAGTAATTAGTTTACAATCACCTGCCAACCACCGAACACGGTTGTTAGGCTGAAGAGTGATGCCGCTGATGCCGCTCTCCTGTGTTTCTAATTAAGGTGGAGAATTGGCTTCCTGCGAGCAAAGCTGTCAGACAAAAATGTCAGCTTTTATCTTGAACTTGGATCAAACGGACGACTGCATTATTAACTTTGAGTCCGACTGAGGGGCGGAAGTCATGGGGGTCTGGTTTCCAGACCTGTGCACGTGGAAATTGTTTGGAGTGGTCCCTGCTGGTTTACTGAAGGTCTTCTTAGTAGTTCTTCTTGCCTAATGAGCGCAGTTTAGGAATCTCTCTCCAAACACGAGAACCTTGCAAATTTCCCTTCAGACAGGCTCGATTTTTTTTGCAGTGACGCAATAGAAGAAGTCTCTTAAAAATAAAGCTTCTTTATTGGAATTTATGTTTCTGTGAAGAACCTTTAACGTCAATGGAAAATTTCAATTGAAAAAAAGGCCCCTTATGGAAAAATGTATTTATTACGATTTTTTACATGCTTTTCTTCAGAACCAGTGCTTTCTTGGAAACAAAAAAGGCTTTTTCTATGGCATTCTTGGCCACTTAAAACACTTATCTTTAGGTGTGTAAAGAACTATATGTCCTATTTAACCTTTAACATCTGAAGAACCTTTCTGTTTCACTAAAGGTTCTTCGTGACAAAAGGATCTTTAGATTATAAAAAGGAAAAGTTGGAATATGTGTAGTGCTGGTGTGCCTCCAGGAACAGGGTTGAGAAACACTGCTTTAAGGAACCAAAAATGTCATCTTCTTCTGTTACATCGCTGTGAACAACCTTTTAAAGCACTTTTATTTTTAAGAGTGTTGAAGGGTTTCATAGATGTTGAGGGTTCTTCATGGAACCATAGATGCCATAAAAAGCTTTTGTTTTGAATCTGTAAGAGTTTGTGATCAAATATGTTGGCTACTTAGTAATGAAATATTGCAGATAGATGAACAAAATGCATATATGCATACATCTTAGGACAGAATTGCTATCCTTAGCAATATTTTTGCTTTTTGTCCCAGATTCTTGAGGCGTTGGCAGTGTGGCCTACTATTTGAACTACAGTTCTTCAAACACATTTAAACCTTTGAGATGGAGCTGTATATTTTTTTCCTTCAATTACTTTTTACCTCAAGGTGAGCAGACTTAACTATTCACAGATGGTTTTTCTTTTAAGCTTCAACAGAGCAGTCTGGTGTTGAAGAGCTGCCTGTAATCTTCATTCTGTTGTCCTTACCGGTTGCACACAGCAAAAAAATCTACATGATACACAAATGAGTTATCGCTTTAAAGTACTGACAAAAATTGTGAATGTAACCAGAAGTGTTACATGGTATGATTACCGTCCCTAGGTGTAACATATTCACTCATTTTCAAAGAAATCAAATTGATATTGCAAGATGTTAAAATAATAGTTATGGTATTAAAACACCTCATGAGTTATTGTACTAGTCGTATGGTGCTGCTGTACAGTAAAGCTCAGTGGCATTCTAGAATTTATGTCCGGTTTACACTGGCTTATCTCTAAACACTATGATTTGGACAAATGGGAGAGTTCTCCATCTGTGTCTGGACGTTTTTACACAGCAGAACCTCTGTCCTGTTTACATTCAGCTGGGGTCCACTGAGGGACTGGGATAGAAGACCTGCTGATAGATTCAAAGGCTGAACCTAGCTATCAGTTACATGTTCCAACTACTTCTTGGCCCCTTTAACACAATGTTTGCATTATTTAATTTCAGAGACAATTGTAATCATCTGTATTTTAGACTAAAGTTATGCTGTTTCATATTTTAATTTGAAAAGATTAAAGAAATTTGTTGACATGAATGTGAAATTATGTTTTTTTAAAAAATTTTTATTAAAGCATTCTTTCACACTATGTTACATTTTTTACAATCAAGCAAACCACTCCTGCCTAGCTTGAGGGTGATTTTTGTAGAGGTCATGACTTGTTGAATCAGTTTCTGATTACAGTACAGTTTTTCTCAGTCGCTTTGGTGCATTTCTCATAACAGTACTTACATTTGCACAACAGTTAATGCATTTCTCAAAGCAATTAGTCATTTGTGCACATCATAGTTTCTCTCATTCCTTCCAAAAATTGCAAATGCTTTTGGACATGCATCAATTGCTTTCACACAACTATACATGCCCCATGTTTGTACATGCCATGTACACACTACTACTATATATACTGTAAAACATTATTTTGGTGTAAAGCCGCTTTGCAATGATATGTATCATGAAAAGCTTTATACAAATAAATTTGAATTGAATTTGAATTGAAAATACAACTCTCTGCTGTTTTATTACATTATCATTTGCTTATGTCATGTCAGTCAAAATTAACTAAACTTGTGCATGCTGAATAGTCATTCCATATAAAACTAATAGTCCTCATTTCATTGCTCAAGTCATTACATACAAAAATGTTGAACTACTTGTCTAAATCTGTCTTTTTTTTTCCTGAAAATGTCTTCTAAATTGAATCGTTTGCACAATGCTTGGAATACAATAAATTAGCATATGCAGTAAAAATGTGAAACATACATATTCAGTGTCTTGTACTCAGATACCTCACTACATACAGTAATGTCTA
>JAUMHG010000062.1:3631014-3665438 GCA_032359395.1 Enteromius anoplus | reverse complement strand
TTTCATTGGACTAGCTCAATGTCCTTTAAGACAGTCAACCAATGGGCCACGATTTGTGTCTCAGATACTCTACCGTTACGTTAATAAATAAATTGGCCTAATAAACTTTTTTAAAAATATTAAATTATGACTGACAGCTCTAGCCCAAAATGTGCGTCGGCCCACCGGGCACTGCCCGGTATGCCCTATGGCCAGTCCAGGCCTGGCTTCACTTCATGTTGCTTTACAAAAGGCCATAGCACTGCTGGAAAATTGATGTTAACTATGTTATGGACCATAGTAGCTGGTTCGAAATGATATTCAATGGTTCAGAGCATTTTGGTCCAGCAATAAACCAGTGACCTAAAGCTATATTTCTCTGTAACAGGTGGCTAAGACCAGCTAATAACCAGCCAGGCTACTTAGAAGCTAGCATAATCAAAGCATAATAGTGACAAAATTGTTGTGTCTATGGGTCAGCTGCATCAGCTACTGTATGTCCTTACCACATTTCTGGTTCTTAAACATGGTAGTCGCATGTCTATGCAAGGTCAGAAGGCTCACAAATATATTGATTAATATATGTGACCCTGGACCACAAAACCAGTCTTAAGTCGCTGGGTTATTTTTGTAGCAATAGCCAAAAATACATTGTATGGGTCAAAATTATTAATTTTTCTTTTTTGCCAAAAATCGTTTGGATAGTAAATAAAGATTATGTTCCATAAAGATATTTAGTCAATTTCTTACTAAAAATATATTAAAACTTAATTTTTGATTAGTAATATGCATTGATAAGATTTGGACAACGTTAAAGGTGATTTTCTCAACATTTAGATTTTTCACTACCCTCAGATCCCAGATTTTCATATAGTTGTATGTCAGTCACATATTGCCCTATTCATCCAAATCATACATCAATGGAAGGCTTATTTAGTCAGAAAATTAACACTTATGACTGATTTCGTTGTCCAGGCTCACATATGTGTTTCGAAGATGCTTATGGTTTGGAATGGGTTTGTAAAATATATATAAGTAGCGTATTACAGTGGAAACCGTAAGTTACAGAAAACAAAATTAACCTTACCAGGATAAACTGAAATTCGGAGCAGTTCTGCTTACAAATTTTAAGGCTTCTACTACTGCATCGCTGAAGGTAAACGTCATATTATATGACTATGCATTGTTTTAGAGCATCTACTAGCTACAAATGGTGCAACCAAATTAAGTACAGAGCTAGCAAACACTATCTTAATCATCTCTAATGTGGACTTCATGTTCGACTGGTGCAACCCAACCATAATGTTTACAAAAACAGTATAAATGATGTAACTTGCTAACACACAGTAGGCATCACAATAAAAAGCTTGTAGCATGAAACAGGCCCCTGAAGTTGTATATCATTTGCGCTATGTTATTTAGCTTAATGCTAGCTGTATATTACTTTACCAAGCACATCCAAATTATGTATCTGTTTGTTGATAAAACATGCACCTATCAGACTTCAAATCAGTCAGAGCATTTGAGGTAAAAGCCAGTCTGTTTTTCTGGCTTTTATTTAGTGCACTTTAAATAAGTGGAACCATTATGTCCTACACCAGCTAACTTTAGCCAGGAAACAGATGTTGAAAGCTAACATGTCATCATAACATTCATAGACTCTAGAATATATACCACATCACATTTTACTGGAAATATGAGTCATTAACGTCTAAGACATACTTAAAACATTGTGTTTACAAAGTAAACCTAATGTCAACAAATGGACATAAACAGAATGTAGTTTGAGGATGCCAGGATTAGTAAGTGTGTGCAATAGTGAGGTGGTTTCCAGTTGCTGGAAACGTACTGAACTCCAGCTGGAAAAGCTTAATCCAACTCCTTTAGATTCAGCAGCACACACACACACACCACTATGTATGGAATGAGGTGGCATGCCATTCCAAGCTCTACAACCAGCGCGCCACAGGAATTAGGCTTAAAACCTACTAAAATACCACCACTTATTTTTACACTCGCCCACTAGAGTATTGTGACCCCTTTTTCCCCTCTTTTTCTTCTCACGGGGGTCATGGAACAAACAGAGCGTGGGGACAAGAATCCGGTGGCTTAGGAACTGTAACCAGAAGTCCTGGGGGAAAAAAGGAAATGCTGAAATTTTCCTATTCCACCTTTTAATGGTGCTGATGTACAGGTTCAAGCTAACTGTGATGTTTATATATTTGTTTATTTGAATGACGCAGTGAATACTACTGGTCAGAATTATCAATAAACATCAATAAAATGGCTCTGGTCTTACGCCAAAGTTCTCTCTCAAAAATGTTTTTCAAAACCCTTAACCATAAGTATTAAACTTCATCAGGTAGATTTATGGTTCCTGGATGATAAAACATACATAAAATCCCATACATTGAATGCTATATCTAAGGATGTGCAGTGTTTCTACCACAATCCAGTCTTCCATTAAACAAGAGTTTACACAGCTGGCCACCATATGTCTGTGCAGCAACTAGCAAGAGTCATATGAATGTGCTGAGAATTAATTTTGAAAGGTATATGGTTTGTGTTGCTGTTAATACGGTCCAAAATATGTTTTCGTATAACTAATAAATGTGTGTGTTGTGTATATTTATTATGTAGGCCTATATATATAAATGCACACACATGCATGTATATGTTTTAGAAAAAAAATGTTGATTACATGTGAAATATATTAAATTATAAATTATAAATTATATTAATATAAATATTTTCAAAATATATGCTGTATCTTTGTGTATTTATATATACATAATAAATATACACAGAACACGCACACATATATTATGCAAACAAAAACTTTTATTTTGTATGCAATTAATCGTAATGAATTGTTTGACAGCACTATTAGCATGTATTCCTCCATTCTTATGCCAGTTTCGCACTGCACGCGTAAGCAGGGTGTCAGCAGGGCGTAAGCAAGGCGTATTTTTTTCGGCGCCCATGTTACCAGTTGACAGATTTCACACCGCACACAGGAGCAGAGCAGGAGCGGCAGTGCCGCGATAGTTTCGGCGCCGAGTTCATTTTTACTGAGCCGCTTACGCTGAATTAAAGTGACAGTGCAATGTTCTTGATCTAAACTGACCTGATTAACTTGAAAAGTAACATATTTTATCATAAAATCGTGTAATTTATATATTTCGTGTTTCACGCTCACCATATGCAAATATAAAATGCACAAAAACACACAATTTACATGCTATTTTTTCAGATACACATATTAAAAACTTTAAACTGCTCAAGTTTATTGTGTAAACTATAATAAGGCAGTCGCATAACAAAGTATGTTGGCAATAACATAAATGAAAGCACATAGTGTTCGGAGAAGATTGCTGAAAAATAAGACAGAAATAAGATGCTTGTCTATAGCTTACTGCAGTACAAGCCGCGGTTCAGCTGCGCACGGCAAACGCTGCCAGTGTGAAAGCACAATCTGCGCGCGCCGCTCCTGCTCTGCCTGCGTGCCGCTTACACCCTGCTGACGTATTTGTGAAACGCATTGTGAAACGGGCGTTAGACCAAAAACTCTATCCAGCAATCCAGACTTTGTTTTTCAAGTGTATGTCGACATGTGCGGTTCTCGCTCTGACAGCGATGAGCAGAAACTACTTTGTTGACTAAAGAGTGTTGCAACACAACATTATTCCCAGAAGGAATCCGTTTGTTTAAAGTGAGAGACTGTTAAATGTGGAATATATTAGACAATATACAGAATTGTGAATTGTAAGGTAATGCAAGTAATAGACCTGGATAGTTTTTTTGTTTTGTTTTAGATTGTATTGTTTGATTGTATTCCTTGTAGTTTGTATCAGCATGTAATTTGTATTGTTTGTTTGTTTCTCTGTCCCATGCATTTCACAACTCAAACTAAACATTGCAAGTTACGAAATACTTGGCCAGATTGGCAAGATTTATTGCAGCAGTGTCCAAATTAGAAAATGTAAATCTTTCATTCAAATGGTTTTTGTGTGTTTTATAGGTACAGGACCTATATGAGGCCCAGATACAAGGTGTCTTACAAAATGGTAACAGAAATGGAGTGGAAGTGTTGCCATGGATACAGTGGAGAAGACTGTAATGATGGACCAAACGGGGGATCTGATACTCAGATCTCAACTAGCAGACCTTGGCCTAGACCACAACCAGGACAAACTGGAACTAATACACATGGACAGAGCGGAGGGAATGGTAAATCTATGTTTTTTTCATGATCTTCAATCTTTTAAATAACATTAAATATTAAATAATAAATTGTTTTTTAATTTTGAAGGATAACCCATTGGTTATATTTGGATGTCTTTGTTGGTTGTAGTTGCTCACACAGTTGTCTAACAATGTCTGGCTAATATTCTCGATACCTCCATATCTGCTTTTTCTGCATCTTTTAAGCAAATCTAAATAATATTTTAAGCAAATATAACTGAGGCCTTATAGAAATCCTCTAAAACACTTTAAATTTGGCCACCAGAGCAATGTTTTCATTATCAGAGTTGACAAGACTGTGAATTCTATGTCTGCCAAACTATTGCAAATATTTAATTGTGTCAGTAACTACTCACCTTAATGTCATCCAAAACCCATAAGACCTTCATTCATTGTCAAAACACAAATTAAGTTAAAATTAAATCAGAGAGTTGTCTGACCCTGCATAGACAGCAACTGAACTACCATATTCAAAGCCCAGAAACATCAATGTTCATGTGACATCAGTGATTCAACCATAATTTTACAAAGCTTTGACAATACTTTTTTGCGCAATGTGCACATGTGTCATGGTACTATCATGAATGCTTGCAGAAATCTGAAACAGAAAAGAAGAAATTGCTGAACAAAGTCATTATTTTAGTTGTCTTTGCACACAAAAAGTATTCTTAAAAGGTTGAACCACCGATGTCATGTGAACTATTTTTACAATGTCTTTCGTACATTTATGGGTCTTAAACATGGTTGTTGCATGTCTATTTAGGGTCAGAAAGCTCTAGGATTTAATCAAAAATATCTTTATTTGTCTTTTAAATATGAACAAAGGTCTTACAGGACATGTACAGGATTTTACAGGAGTGAGTAATTAATGTCAGATTTTCATTTTGGGTAAACTAGCCCTTTAATATCGCAATTGTGTTTGATCTTTGTCTAGGGAGAGGTGACAATGACAAGATGAAACAACTGGAGGACAAAATCCAGAAGTTGACCAAAGACCTAACTGACCTGCAGTCAACTCTGCGTGGCATGAATGAAAAATTCCAAGAGGAAATGCGTAAACCAGGTTTTAATGGTGGCAAAACACCAGCTGATGCAGCCCAGCCTGAAATGAAAGAAACCATTCATAACATTCAGACCAAGCTTGATCAGTTGGACAACCGTACTCAAGCTCATGACAAGACTCTTGTCAGCATCAATAACCACCTAGTAAATGGAAAGGGTGGAGGCAATGATCTAGACATTGGAGAAGCAGGAGGAAGCACATTCAGCACCTTGAAGGAGGAAATCCTCAGAGAGCTTGAACGTCGAGTGACTCTTTCCTGTTCTGCATGTCAGTCTGGAGTGGAAGACTTGAGACGGCAACAGCAACAAGATCGGGAGAGGATCTTGGCTCTGGAAAAGCAGATTAATGCCATGGACCAGCGTTACCGCCAGACGATTGATGGTTTACGCCGAGACCTCAGCCGGTCTCAAGGCTGCTGCGACACTGTGACAAACCTCAGTAGACGACTTAATGATATAGACAGGAAGATAAGCTCAACGTCAGAGGCCTACGACAAGCTTCAGGATCGACTAAATAGGGAACTAGGTGGAACTGGAGGTGGTGGAAATTTTGGAGGAACAGGTGGACAAGGACAAGTTCCTATAATGCCAGAAGACTTTTTTAATGATAATCTAAAAGACCTGGAGAGACGGCTCAACAACACTGTCCAGAAGGCTGAGGAAAACTGTGCTTACATTGAGACTAACATGCGGGACTCTTTCCAGCAGGAACTCAGAAATCTTCGCAATGAATTTAATAATCGTATTCTTGGCCAGGAATACAGAATAAGTGACATGGAACTTGATATTGGACTTGTTAAAGAAACTGTATTTGACCTTGATAAGCGCCTATACCGGCTTGAGAATACAACATCCTTCATAGACAGGAGGTTAAGCGAATGCTCTGGATGCTCAGGCTCAAGTTCTGGATCTAGTAGTTCTGGGTCGAGTACTGGTTCGGCTGATGGTAGTCCAAGCCCTGGTGAGACGGTAAAGTCTTTGGAGTGGAGAGTTATTGCAAATGAAGATGAGATCAAGAGGTTTGACACACGACTCAAGGATCTCTCTGTGTCTGGTGATTCTCTTGAAGATAGGGTCATTAACCTCAGCCATGATGTTCGCAAGATCAAAGCACTGACTGGAGACAATGGGGAACACTTCAACAGGATTGTCATGGAGATTGAGAACTGTAACGTGTGCAGTACAGTAGAAGATGACCTAAAGAAACTCAAGAACATCACAAACTACTCCATGGACAGGTGGCAGAAGGAAATGAATAACATTAAAGGTAAAATTGACTCAGGTTGTGTGGACGTTTGCTCCGGTTTGCAGGACGAGATGGATCAGTTGAGAGAGGAGGTACAGAAATGCAGTGGCAAATGCAAGATCACCCTGAATACTCCTACAGGAACAGAATCAGGAACAGGTCACCTGGATGACCCCCAGAAACCACTAGATGGACACAGTGTCATCAGCAGTAATACTGGTGACCTCAGGTCAATTCAGGGAGAACTCTCTGAAGTCATCTTAACGTTTAGCTCCATCAATGACACACTGAAAGGCCTGGAGCATGTGGTCCAGAAACATGACAGTGTTATCACCGACCTTGGTAACACCAAAGACAAAATAATTTCTGAAATTGACAAGATCCAGCAGGAAATGACAGAGCACATAGAGGATAGCAGGATACGCTTTGACAACATGGACAGAGATGTACGCCGCTTTGGGAACAACTTTGTGGTCGAGATGGGTGACTGCAAGAGAACTGGTGATGGTCTGGATAAGAGGCTCTCTAAACTCGAAGTGGTTTGTGGTCGGTTTGACTCTGTCTCAGACAATCTCCAGAAGATCAAAGAAGGCCTGAACAAACACGTGTCTAGCCTGTGGAACTGTGTCAGTGGGCTAAACAACACAGTGATCTCACACAGCGGGTTCATTGAGATCCTCCAGAACACACATCTGGATGATATCCATGGCAAGATCAAGAGACTCAATTCCTCAATGGTCCACATCCTCAAGGAGTTACAGAGCTTTACTGAGAATGACTTGACAGGTATGGCTTAAGTGCTTGAATTGAAAGTAACATTACAGCCTCTAAGAACATATTCCAAATGTCCAACAACCGTAACTAATATAGCTCTTGTATTTTAATGGATATCAAAGTTGCACACCATTCTGAAATGAAATGGATACTAGTTATTGTGAAGCATAAAGCAATTACTTTGTTGAATCATGAATGCTTTTTTGATTACAATTCAGCAAACTTCTCTTGCTGTCATTCCATTGCAAATTCCAATTTAATGTCCTCTGGGATGTTCCCGTTCAATTTAAATTCACACCATTCCAATTGGAGATGATTCTTCGGTTCTGGAATTTGCAAAACCTTCATGGATATGAAAAGAGATAATCTCTTTTAATTACTTCTATTCTGATTATAGGTTTACCTGGACCACCAGGTCCTCAAGGAGGAATTGGGCTCCCAGGTCCACAGGGACCTCCAGGTAATGATGGACCACCAGGTATTCAGGGCTTACCTGGGCCAAAAGGACCTCCTGGTGAGAAACCTTGTTCATTAATTTTGTTATGTTACTTCAAGCAATAGTGGAAATGTTTAGAAATACAGTTGTTTATTTATTGGCTTAAATAAAAAATACTAAATACAAGATTGGAATGACATAAGAATAAGTAAATTTGACAAGGAAAATTGTAATGTTTGGGTGAACTAGACATTTCGTATTATTTGACGCTTGCCTCATATTTTAAATTGACTCTCCCTCTGCATTCTCCTATTTTAGGTCTCAGAGGAGAGCGAGGTATGTATTTAATTTGCTTTTAATTAATTTTTTTTGCAGCCATTTCTTAGTCAAACACTGAGGCTTAGTTGATGAGTGCCAATGTCTGGAATGAAGCCAAGAATTCAGTGAGATATGTGTAAAGTGTCTGTTTGCATGACAGTCAGCAACCTTAAGTGTTGCTGCATGTGTTCAGTTGTTATTGGCAGTACTGGGTCAGTAGTTGAGCCAAAGGTCAGCAGCTGATAACTAAAACTGGTTGTGTAAAGCATGTCTATATTAGTACATAGGGTTGAATTTAGTGTTAGGAACTGGTGATGTCAACAATTTAAACCCCCCAAAATGGCTTAAAAAAAAAAAAAAAAAACTCTTGTGATTCTCATTTCAGGTTTGGCTGGTGCAGATGCCAACATACCACGTCTTTCCTTCTCAGCAGCTCTTACAAATCCAATGGTTACATCTGGAACTATTATTTTTGACAAGATCTTTGTAAATGAAGGAAACTATTATAATCCACGAACAGGTAATCTTGGAACTGACTAAAACAGTCTTATTTGCATTTCTGTTCACCAACATAACTAGGAAAGACAAAGTCATGGCAAACTGTACCCAACTTTGTTTTCTTTTGAATACAGGTATCTTTACTGCACCACTAGATGGACGCTACTTCTTCAGCGCTATCCTGACTGGTCATAAAAATGAGAAGATTGAAGCCGTGCTCTCCAAGTCTAACTACGGCATGGCTCGAGTGGACTCAGCTGGTTACCAACCGGAAGGGTTGGAAAACAAACCCATGGCTGAGGCCAAACCAACACCAGGTTCTCTGGCAGTCTTCAACATTATCCTGCCTCTCCAGAGGGACGACACAGTTTGCATAGACCTGGTTATGGGCAAACTGGCCCATTCAGTGGAGCCTTTAACTATATTCAGTGGTATGCTTCTATATGAAGATGTGTAGTGGCCTGAGACTAATCAGAAGACCAGCAAAACGACGGGGCTAGAAATAGACACTCTAAATGATGCTTATCCACCTGGGATGCCAATGCACATGCTGTACGTTGATCGTTTCCAATCTACGGATGTTGTTAGACCTCCTATGAACTCCTTGAACAGAGAATATAGTTTTAATTGGAGGAACTGTTGCCCTTGATATATAATCCTAACCCGAATTTTGGAAAGTGTTGTAACAAATACTACTGCAGGTTTGTGCGACCGTTGTTGACAATTTTTTTTACTGAGATATTTCCATTTTATATGAATCACAGACATGAGTTATGAATAATCTCTCATGCACCGAAGATGACCATGAGGTCTGTTCGACTTCCCATGTATGCCACTGCACGGAAAAGTACTCTTCTGCCAAAGAGTTTGACTCACAGTCAGGGTTATATAGGTTAGGCTGATGGGTGTGGAATTTGGAAGATTTGATGAAAGGAATTCATATTTTTGCTGTGAATGTTTAAATCCTATGCTCCTTTTTTTGGTTTGAGTCAAGGGATGATCTTTATAGTACAGTATGTGCCTTAATTTTTATTTTTTTTTCCATTTTTTATATTGCAAGTGCCAAGTTTTCCAGGAGTAACATCCTGCTTTTGCCAAAGACACTTTACTTAATTAAATATGTGGTTGGTAGTTAATGATTTCAGGAAGCTTTCAATATATTATCCAAACTGACAATCAGTGATGTACTGTACCTCACTGCTTTCCATGCAAACTCTGCCTCTGGAAATGAGATGATTGCAATGAAATCTTCATTCCTCAGTCACACAGTTCCACAGCAGCTTATCTAACCAACAAAAAAGGACGTTTTGTACATGCATCTTCCTTCATTCTGGGATCTCGTTTAAGCATTTACAAAGACATCAGTGTTATTTTTTAAGTGACCATTTTATTTTGCTTCCCATTCATATACAGCCTAAGTGCTCAATGGAGATTATTATCAAACAGAGTCTGTCCTTAATGTGGTTCAACAAAGTGCCTTTGAAGAATAACAACGCTGAGGATTCAGAGGGTGTCCTTCATCAACCGTTTCTTGCTGTGTGGTCTCGCTTCAATGTTTACTGTACGATGGCCCAAAGAATTGTGAACTACGCAGCTTTTTCTTTTTCTTGTTTAAAACATGCTTGTGCAATTTCACAGCACATTGAGAGAAAGATCTCTGTGTAACGCTATGAATTTTCAGACTTCGTTTGGTCAAGAATGTTGAAAATTAAGGCTGCTATCTTTTATGTGCTGTGTTTCATTTATTATTTTTTGGTTAAAAAGAGATTCCCCAGCTCATAAAATGGAGGCTACAGCAGCAACGTAAGCATTAAAACGTCTATTTACATGTAAAAGAGACCAGATCTAAGATTTTAAAGTTCCTTCTCACGGTTAAACCTGTTACGCTGAATGTGTACATTGGCAACACGTGTGTTTCAAATAAAGATATTTAATTTTACACATTTTACTCTCTGCTGAACTTGAAGTTTTCAGGTATATTGCATTACTGAAAGACATACCATTTAATAAAAAAATGTACCATTTAATGCACTGGCATTGTTTAAAACACTGCTCAGTGTTTCAAACACAATGAGGAGCGTTCTGGTACTCAAGAAGTGTGGTTCAGTTGAATAGAATTCCCCTCTGTGATTGATGGTGAAAGTTTTGCCACCGTCTGCGATCTCTCTAGTCAACATGGAAAAAGTTCATACTGGAGTTGCTGGCTCATTTGTCAAAGCAATATGTGATTGTAAGCATGTTCTGAAATAGAAAAGACCTGCCCTTTCTGTTTAAAAAAATTATTTTTAGAGGCATGTGCACAGAAACACTGTGATTAAGGAGAGGAGTGTACAATACATTTAATTTTCCACGTCGCAAGCCAGAGAAGTCGTTTGGAGATTGGCTTGTGATTTAATGGAAAGAAAAACATTTCTGGGTGTCCATCCATAGTCATATGGGGATGTAGTTTATGATGAATAATGCCTTCTGCTTATCATGTCACAGGTGTTTAGACAAAGTGTTGGTTGGTTTGTAACCATATTAATTTGGGTCACCATTGACTTCCATGGTAGGAAATAAAATTATGCGGAAGTCAGTGGTGACCGAAAATAGTCTGGTTACAAACTTCCTTTAAAATTCTTCCTCTGTGCAGAACAAAGAAATTCATACAGATTTGGAGTTACTTAAGGGTACATTTTTGCGAGAACTATTCCTTTAAGAACTCTAAAAAAGTCCTTACGGAAAGTCAAACATCTGTATTTTTTTTGCTTTGATGAAGTCAGCGAAGAATGGCATTCCCAACCCTTTTTTACTTTGGTAATGACACATATTTCCAAATTAAACAGAATAGTCAATGTAATTAGGATGAAACATTATTTTATACATCAGGATTGCATTGGATTATCCAAAGTGCAAAAAGGAGGTGAGCTGAACATGAAATTTCACTGGTTTGAGAGGAATCAACATTGGCATGCACATTAGATGAATTTGTTTTGTTTTTTTATCAGGATTTGGGGACTGATGCCTAACTTCCCTCTTCAGAGAATCTTTTTTCAAGTTTGTGGCTAAAAAGGAAAGTTGGTTCTGAGGTACAGTAAGTAACATTTACATTTTGATGAAATATTATGAAGTCAGTTTGTCCTTGGAATAATGTTCATGTGACACAATGTGACACAGTATGATGAATCTTTGCTCATGGGGTTAATTTCATTATATATGCATAAATATAGTTGGAATAGTAAGAACTAATATAATGCCACATTTTTAAGCGATTGCTACAGGTTTCTAGGCATGTGATACAGTATTTCTATAAATTTTAAAGAAAATTGAGGTTGTATACATAGGCTTTAAGAAATTCCATTTGCATTATTTTTTCCAAAGTAAATGTCAGACAGATATTGTCAGACGGACTGGGTGTCATGATTGCACATTGGGTGTGGTAAAAGAATCCGTGTAGTGCAGGCCAGCTGTGTCTAAATGGGATTGGGTGGGAAAATGTCACGTATCCTGTTTGTCTTTCATCTTTGTTCACTTACATTCAGCTGTCTCTGTTTCTCTGCATACAGTGCAAACACACAGGTCTGTGCTCCCTACTGCTGCAAAGATGCTTGCCAACACTTCAGTATCAATCAGGGAACAATATACCTGAACTCCTCCTCATAACTCCTAAGTATTATCAAAGCCCTGTTAGATAGTATACTCACAGTGTTTTTTCTTCAGCACAGGTTTAGACCAATGTGTTCGTAAAAGGTCTCTTATATGATCATCAAGGCTACATTTATTTGATCAAAGGTACAGTTAAAAGTAATACTGTGAAATATTATTTGACTTGATATTATTGACTGATATTCACTTGGTGTTCATATTAAAATTTGTCATTTTTATTATCAATGTGTTTTTGCTCTTTAAAACTTACAGTGCCCCATTTTAAGGCTCTTAATATTCGTTATTTTGGGAGACAATAACTATTGATCGTGCACTTTTGGATTTACAACTTTGCAGATCATTTACTTTCACATACAGCTACATAACACACTGCACGAAAGGCAATATTGGAAATGGCAAAAGGGCACTAAAATAAAAAAAAAACTAAATTTATTTGAAATATAAATCTTTTTGTAGCATTACAAATGTTTTACTGTCAATTTTGATTAACTTTGTGCATACTTTAGGAATAACGCTATAAATTTTTTAAAGAATATGTATGACTGTATTCAACATTGATTATAATAAAAACATGTTTCTAGATTATTAGAATGATTTTTGAAGGATCATGCTGGAGTGAAGACTCAAGCAAAAATGCAGAAAATTCAGTTTTGCCATCACAGGAATACATTTATTGCACTTTAAAGTATATTAAAAAAGAAAACAGTTATTGTAATTGCAATAATATGTCACAGTATTAATATAATAATATAATATAATATAATATAATAATAATTACTGTATTTTTGTTCAAATAAACACAACAATTAAAGACTTATTTAAAAAAAAAAACATTTATTCAAAATATTATTTCAAATATTTGACTGGTAGTGTACATAAAAATCCTAAAATTGAATTTACTGTCTTTCTGATTTCGCAATTTTACTTCTTTTTTTTTCAGCCGAAGTGAAGAGCTGTAAGTTGTCTTCTTCACGTAATTTATTAATACTAATATACAGAAGAACATCAGTAGGCTATACCACCATAATTTAGGCTTATCCTTTAATTATACATTAGTCTTTTCTATGTGAAGCAACATTTTTCAGTACCTCATCGTGCCTCAACAATAACTAGTGGCTTACAACGATAGTTAAGACTATCTGCATGTTTCATGTCTGTACTACAATCCAGCTGTGCACCTCTCCGCCATGTTCAGTGTAAAATTCCATCATATCCGTGGACGCCACATTTTTTGCCTGCAATCTGGCAGCCAAATGTGAGAGCATCCTGTAGGGTGCCCCCTGCAGAAAAGAGAAAGGAACCAGCTTGATTTAAATCCAGAACTTACAATAACCCCTTACTTCTCTGGGTTTCAGAATCAGACCTACATACTTACCATTTGAAAGGGAGAGGATCACAGAAGCATTGAACGTATCTCCTGCTCCGAGTGTGTCTACAAGCTTCTCAGGAGGGAATGTGTCTGAATGGATGATTACACCATCGGGACCCATGGCATCTGCTCCCTTTTCCGCCCAGGCACAAATGAGGGTAGCTCTAGACACACAAGCAAACTCATTTACAGAATGACGAGTAGACATGGCCAGAATTTTTGGATCACTAATGACATCTAGTGGAGGTAAACCACTGACTCACCCCTTTCTCAGACGACCATAGAAACCCTTCAATGCAGCGGCGGCTGAGGTAAACCCAAAGTGCTTGGCCACATCCTTACTAACAAAGACCTGAGTGAAAGCAGCCACAGATAAGCAGGCTGTGTAGTGTACAAACATGTCTCAAAGCTTATCAGCTGACCTGCATATATAATCAACACACTCAGATTTCCACAGAATTTAAATGCACTGCTCTCCTTGCAAGTTTATTTATTAAATATTTAGTTGAATGTTTATTTATTATATTTTATGACATCAGCTATCAGCTCTGTTTATTTAAAAAATGTTCAAAATCAAAGCAAGAAAAAGAAATACTAGTGGATTCCAGATTGTGCATGGGACCTACTTATAAGTCATATATTTTAAGATATATTTAAAACAGTTTTTTATTTTTATTTTTAATATTTAAATAATGTATATATTTAATAGTGCTGGGCAGTGGTTAATTGCAATGAATCACATCCAAAATAAGTATATGTGTGTTAATATTTATTATATATACAGTATATAAATACACATACATGCATGTGTATATTTGCAAGAAATATGTTGTTTATATATTAAATATATTTATATATAATATACATTATATGGATATAAATATTGTATGTATATAAATATATATAAATACTTCCAAAATATATATTGTATGTGTGTGTCTTTATATATACACATAATAAATATATACAGTACGTACACATATTATCTAAACAAAAACTTTTATTTTGGATGCAATTACCCAACACTAATATTTAATACAATAAAACAATAAAAAAAAAAAATAATAATTTGAGCAATATTATTATAATTCAAAATGAATGTTTTTTTTTATGTAATTTAAACTTATATAAAATCATAAACGCATTTACGGTCACTTTTGATCAATGTAATGCAACCTTAAATAATCATAGTCATAATAATAATAATAATCATAAACTGAATTGCACACACTCCAAACTTTTGAACAGTAGTAGATATACACATTTATACATTTTAAATAAATGTTCAAATTGTAAATATTTGGAGTGATCTGACGGTCCAAAACCAGTTTACAAAGAACATTTGACTATGTGGTTTATAAATGTGAACATAATGTTTTTATTTATGGAACGTTTGTTTGAAACGTGGTAAAATCATACCAAATCACCAAGAGGGAAGAGCTGGTAGAGGGGTTCCCTGGTCTTCTCGATTTCCACAGAGATAGTGATTCTGTTCTTCTCTTCCTGCTTGCTGTTATACTCTCTCACCCTCTCAATCATCTTCATTTGTTCTTCAGCATTACGGCCCTGACAACGCATTAGTAAACAATCGGCTTTAGTTCTCTACTTTATTCTCTATTAAACACAGCCCAGAATGAATTAAATGGTGTTTCAGTGTGACTAGTGTGAACTTGGAGTCTTATTATGAAGCAAGTGAAAAATATTTGGCAGACATTCTCACCTCCCAGTGGATCCACTTGTACTGGCTCAGGTCCACCTTTAAAAAATCTTCTACAGAAACATCTGGCAAGTTTCTGATTAAACAGAGAGAACAGCTGATGAAAGTTCTCTTGTATTTTAGACTACAACAATCAGTGTTAAGAGAACGATCAGTAAGTAATGATTGTACTTTGTGTGCATGATAGGTCACTATCTATTATTTTAATATGATCTGCTCCAATCAATTATAAAAATCTGTTTACAGTCACAAACTGAATTAGTGATAGGTCTGTTTAGTGGAAAAACCCGCCTTAGACCGGATACTTGTCAGTTTGTGTACAGTAAAGCATTTGATAACAGTCATCAATACAGACAAGTAGTCAGCTTTCAGCTGCGATTGCAAACCAAAGTCTGCTTCTCAGTAAAGAGGAAAAGGTTTTGGAGTTTCTTAAAACAGGTTTTAGAGACTAGAAATGTTAGTCTCAAGACCAAGATTAAAAATAATAATTATATAGAGTTTGCTACAAGCAGAGACAAACCAGTCTTAAAGAAATAGTTCACCCAAAAATGAAAATTCTGTCATCACTCGAGTAGTTCCAAAGTTTGTAAACAGCCTTTCAAACTACTCAAGGGTGAGCATTCGATAACTGAATTTAAATTTGTGGGTGAACTATTCCTTTAACCATAAAAAAAGATCAGGACTGTATGTGAGCTTGTTTCTGTTACAGGATAAATGATTTAAAAAAAAAAATTATTGTGAATTTTTGTCTCACAATTAAAATGTTTATCTTTACAAAACAAAAACAAAAAAAAGCCAAAATTGGAAAATCCAGAGTTTAAATCTTAGAATTCTGAGTTTCTATCTCACCATTCCAATTTTCTTCTCAGAATTCTGCACTCTTACATCACAATTCTGTTATTTTGTTTCTATGGAATTACAAAATAAAAAAGTAATAGCAATTATTTTTCTCACAATTTCTATTATATATCTCACAATTTCAACTTTTCTTTTTAGAATTGGGAGATATCTTTATCTGAGATCTTTATATTTCTAAGTAATAATTCTAAGGAAAAAAAACTAAACTGTGAAACAAATTCCAATTACTTTTTTACCTTTTAAAAACAAGCTGACTGAATGGCTGACTGGACATTATGCAACTTATTACACGGCTGCTTACCAGATACATAATGATGTAAGTTTCATAATGCCACAAAATTCATTTTTTTAATATTTTAGAGATTATTATACACATATTACATATACAATTTAGAAAGCCGTTGAATAAGTTACCTATTTAGTTAGTTAGTAAGCTTTGACATTGTGTGCTGTTGTGTGTTGTTTAAAACGATTATTATAAAAAATAACAGATTCCCCACAAATTAATCACTCAAATTAATGCATGCAATGTCAAATTGTAATGATTTGTTAATGGCAGCTACTTCAATTCTAAATTATTGATTACAGCAGTGCCATTGCAAAAAGACTTTCTCAGATTATGTTTGAGAATGGGAAATGGTCATTTACCAGATAACTTTGGCTATGTTATGCTTATTGTAATGCTACTCTTACGTGTCTGAGAGCACGACAGTGCGAGAGCCACTGGTGGGACACACCACACAACAGGCACACGGGGTCTCACCCCACGGCTGCCAAGCCACACCAGATATGTCCACCCCACGCTGTGCAAAATCCCCCACGATGAAACTAGTGCAGCAAACAGAGAGGTATTGCAGTGACCCATATGCACTACTGAGTGATTTGGGCTGGAAACATGTAACAGGCTCACAAAGCGTGCCGCACTGAACTTTGAACCGTGCACCTACAGCATAGCACACCCTTTAAAGGGAAAAAGCATTATCACTTTGAGCAGTTAGTATATTTTCACTTGTTGTTTTGATGTGATCTGCTGCGACAGCCATCCTGCGAGGAAAGAGCTTTACAGTACACACAAACTCACACACAAACCTGTTCATATGCAGAATTGTACGGCTTCCTGTCGTCACGCTGCTGATTACTACAGAAGCTGGAAAAGAGCATTCAGCATGCTCCAGAAGAAGAGAGATGTCAATCTTGTACATTTGAAAGTCATTCAAGATGAAGCTAGAAGAACAAATTAGCAAGGAAAAGTATATGACATATATGCATACACAACTTAAGTTGTGTGAGGGACAGGAAAGTGTATTTGTCTTTGTAAGCTGCAGGAGTAAAATAAAGATGAAAATGCGTCCAGTGTACAGTCTTCAGTGTCACATGATCCTTCAGAAATCCTTCTAATTTGAAGATTTGATGCTGAGGATATTTCTTATTATTATAAATGTTGAAAACAGTTGAGCTACTATATTTTAGCTGTTATATTGTGGGCAAACTGTGATGCACTACCATTCAAAGGTCTGGAAAAATTAAGATTCTTTTCAAAGAAATTAATACTTTTATTTAGCGAAGATGCATTAAATTGATCAAAGGTTAGAGTAAATATGTTCGTAATTTTACAAAATAAATGGTAGATTCAGAGAATCCTGAAAACAGCAAAAATATATTAAACACTGCAGCTGTTTTCAACATTGATTATAAATGTTTCTTAAGTGCCAAAGCAGCATATTTAAATGAATTTTGAAGGATCAAGTGACACTGAAGACCGGAGTAATGATGCTAAAAATTCAGCTTTGCTTTTGTCATCATGGGAATAAGTTACAACACATACAATAACAAAGAATAATAAATAGAAAAAAATGTTCTATTAAATGATAATAATTTGTCATTTATAACTTTGCTGTGTTTTTGAGCATTGCTAAAAATAAGGAACTTTATAATCGTGCATATAAAATGTACAAAATAATGATATTATGTAAATGTTGCATAATAGTAGGTAGAAACACTTACTCAGCTACTGGTCCAGGAGCCAACGATCCCATGAATGCACATGGGGCCCCAAGCAAAGACAAAACTGTGCACGTGTTTGATGCATTTCCTCCCCTCTGCCATCTCTGAGACAAACACCTACCAACCAGTCGCACGTTATTTTAGAACACCTGGGATACAACTAGTGTACAGCAGAATGCTCTTTATGGTCAGACCGATTATGCATTCGCAACGCTAACGCAAAAAGTGCATCAAGAAATTATTAGTAATAATACAATCTTATAAGAATTACTCGCCTGGTATCAGTATCTTCTTCCGGGTATTTCTCCACAACATTTATGATATCCAGACACACCAAACCAATGCTGAGTATTTTTTTGTCTCCCATATTCTTCCAGCAGAACGAAATCCTGAACTATGGACTTCAAACAAAAGGTCATTACGTTGCACTGTTCCGCACAGGGAACGGGAGACCGTTTATATTTCAGAGTGAATGGGAGAGCGTAAACATGGACATGAAGGCTAACGGATTTGACCGAGTGTTGCCGAAAGTGTCGACGACTCCCGACTTTTACCGAACGTAGCCGAAACTGTGCTGTAGTACAGTGTTGCCAATTCCCCAGTTTTTTCGTGTAATTGGGCTACTTTGATGCTGTTTCCGCGGGAGGTTTTTCATGTCCGCGTGTTGAAACGACCCCAATAACTTGATATTTTAGCCCTTTTTAGGGGGACCATGTCAAAAAAGTGTATTTTACTCCAATGGAACGTGATTTTACCGGGAATCCACCCTGAAAGCGATTGGGCTAGTTACGAGTGGGCGGGTTTTACTTCGAAAACCTGGCAACCTTGGTTCTAAAACGCATTTGATGTTTAAATCACTTGTACATATTTGAATGTACACATAATCTGACAGGTTTTCAGTTGGCCCACTGTCGTTTTTTAATTTGATTTATTAGTTCTGGAGACTTGGTAAAAACGAAGCTAAGACAATGGAGGAGACTTCAGAAAGTGTTGTGAGCTGGGTGGCAAAAGGCAACCTGGAGGTCCTCCAGATCTATAAACTCCTGCAATATGTACGGGAGAACAACAAACCACAGATAAATAAGATGGTCAAAGTGGGTGTATCCAATCTGCTAAATCTGACCGAACCAAAACAGGGACTCGGTGCCTTGTACCAGGCCTCTCTGGACCGTGATGAAGAATTGGTGCGGTTCCTTCTATCACTGGGAGCCCATCCTGACATACAGGACAAGAATGGCCGCACACCACTGATGCTGGCTGCACAGTTGGGCTACTTCAATATTGTGTATCTTTTGATCACAAATCATGCAAATGTGAATCTCACAGATGAAGAGGGAAAAGGTAAGAACATCTTTTTATATACTTTTAATAGGATTTGTTTACCTGTTTGGAGGTCTCAAAGTATATAACAGGTGAAAAAAAACGAGACTATGTTTTTTATTATTCTGTTATATAATATTTATTTTATTTCTATTGCTTTTACTAATCATGCTCTTCGTTTGTAGGGGTGCTGTTCTACTGCATCTCTCCAGCTAAAGAACATGCTCTCTGCCTGGAGATGGCGCTCAGGTTCAATGCAAATGTCAACCATGTTTCTAACTCTGGGAAGCCACTGCTTGTGTTTTCCTGTGAGAATGCAAAGGACTGTGAAGACCTGTGCATAAACATTTTGGAGAAAGGAGCTGATCCAAATGCAGTAGATCAGGTCTGAGTCAAATTATAGTTCAAATTAATGTTGCCTTATATGTTTGACTCAACAAGACTAAGAGATTGCATGAATAGATGATTCCAAGATCTCTTTTACAAAGACATAATATTACTATTACTTTTATAACTCGTATAGTATGGTATAGTGATAATACGGAGCTTATATTAGGACGAAAAACTGAGCAACATTGTGTAGTTGCTAAAGGCCCAAAATTCTGAAAGCTTCATAGCTTGTAATTTAGATCAATGAGATCTTTATAACAGTGTCGCAGACTACTTACTGTACATAAAATGCATATAATCGTCACTCTCTCAATACTTAGATAAGAAATGTTCCCCAAAAGCCTAATATATCATATTTGATAAACACATTTTAACATGATTTTGAAATATTGGTGACAATGTAAGGTTATAAAAAAAAAAAAAAAGATAGTAACTATTGATCAGATGACTTAAGTTCTGTAATTTTAGCATAGATTTGATCATATCATTAATTTGGAGACCTTCGAAATTTCTGTATAAAATATGATACGTTCTGCTTAATATGTCATCTTGAAAATGTGGGTTTTGATGGAGTCAAATCAGTATATTTGTTATGTTTTGGCTCTCCAAAGGTGACGCGTTGCTCTGCGCTCATGGAGGCAGCTAAGGCTGGTGCTGTGAAGCTTATCAGAGCCATTTTACAAAAAGGAGGGAATCCTGACACGCTTGATCAAGAAGGACGATGCGCTGCCCACTTTGCTGCTGAAGGAGGTTTTCTTGAGGTTATCCCATGGCACTCTGAATAGTACAAAATTCAACTTTGTTTCACTTTGGAGAGTTTCACTGTCTCTGCTTTATACAGGTTTTACAGGTGCTGTCTGCATACTCTGCTGACTTGGGTATCAGCTCGACAAAGGGTAACACACCACTGCACTTCGCAGCTGCTGGAGGCTTTAATGAGTGCTGCAGATTCCTGGCCCAAAGAGGTAGACCGGGTCTAATGTCTTTCTATTAGCCCCAAAACAAGTACTGACTGAATTAAACACACTGACCTGAATAACGTCCCACTACTACTGTCTTCAGTAGAGCTGCTTATCAGTGAAGTTGTCATTTCATTATGAATGAACTTCACACAGTTATTGAACTGAACTGATAATGCTATTGTCTTTCTAACAGAGAAGAATAAAATCTCTATTGTATAAAGCACTATAAAAATGTAACTTGTCATGACTTGAGTCAAAGGTGGTCATTAAAAATCATGCAGTTTTGCATTATGTACCCTTTTCATAGACTTTGTTGATACATTTACATTTATTACATTTAGTTATTGCTCCTAAGTGAGTTTTTCTATTACCACAGTTGAGTTGAAAATCACTCTTTCTTCTGACCACATTAATCAGTCTCTCTGTATTCTTTATTGGGGCAAATAGGGATGCAAAAACCCTACAAATATTCTGCTGCTTTAACGTGCTGCCTTTATTCATAGCAGTACTCTTTTTGGTCTACAACAGGATGTAATCCCAAACTAAAGAATCTAGAAGGTCAACTTCCAAGCCAAGTCGCCAAAAGCAATGGCCACAAAGCTGCTCTGAAGGAGCTCAAGAAAGCAGAGAAAATGCATGTGAAGCTATCTGCGCCAGATGCCGTTAACCCCAATGAACTCTGGGCCGTCACCCTTCACGACTGGTCTTATGAACATGAGACAACCTTGCGCGAAGCCTTTGAAACTGCTAAGGGACTCGACAGACCAGTTGAAAAAGTTTCTGTGGAGCATTTTGTGTCTTCGCTGCAAGCATATCAGGCTCCTGTGAGTAATGAGAACCTGCAAAGGATCGTCATGGAACATGACAAAAACGGCGAAAGTGTCATCAATGTAAACGACTTTTTCAAAGGCCTCAAGTACCTCCAGAAGGCCTTTGTCATCTCATCTTACGCTCCAAAGCAGGCTAAGAAGGAAAAGGGTGGCAAGGAAAAAAAGAGAGGCAAATCTTCCTCGTCATTGCCTATATGCGTAATGCCACCTGAGCAGATCTCGATAAGAGAGGACAGTGGACTACCTCACTACATAATCGAGAACTACCAGCCATTCACTGACACAAACCGTTTCAACCCAGACCGGCCACCAGTTCACCCCATCGAGGATGATTCGGCTTGGTATATCGATGAGTCTGACGAGACCTATACCAACATCCATTACTGTGTGAAGACTGGAGATCTAGAATCTCTCAGCCTGGCGTTTACCCAACGAGTGCCTGTTGATGTCAAGGATCAGTTCTTTAAGACGCCACTCATGACAGCGTGCAGCTGTGGCAACTACAAAGTAGCTAAATTCCTCATTTCGCTGAGGTAAAGTTACTAAGAAAACTACAGATCTAATGCTGTTGTAGGACCTTTAGGACTGTGCCATTTTAAAATAAACATTTTGTTTTTGTGACTCTGTAGGGCTGATGTCAATGCAGTGGACCAGTTTAACTGGACGCCCCTCCACCATGCTTGCCATGCAGGTCATGTAGACATTACCATCTTGCTGGTGAAGTCTGGAGCCGTGGTGGATGCAGCGACAATGAATGGAGCAACTCCACTCATGAGAGCTATTGAAAGCTGTCGATTCAGCTGTGTAGAGTATCTCATCGAAGCTGGAGCCAATGTCACAGCAAAAAACAAGAGAGGTGCTGGGTTTGATATTGAAATACCTCTATTTCTACTACATTATATTATTTTTCAAACGTTTATTGTCGGATAAAAGTTAAGAATTTAAGGAATATTTGAAAGACGTCTCTTATGATCTAATGCAATGCATTACTTTATTAAAAATACAGAAAAAAAATTAGCAATATTATATTTCTATTTTAATATAATTCAAATTATGTATTTTTTTAATTTTTAAATGTATATATTTTACATTTCCTGTGATAGAAAAAAAAATCTTTAATCTAGTCTCTGGTGTAACATGATCCTTTAGAAATGTAATATGCTGTTTCTGTTATTAAGAAAAATTATTATTATAAACAGTAGTGCTGCTTAATTTTGTGGAAACCATGATAATTTTTTTCAGGACTGTTTGATGAATAGAAAATAAAAAACAGGCTTTATTTGAAATAGAAAAAAATTGTTACAGTAATCTATGCCTGCATCTGCTTTTTGTATATATTTCTCTATTTAAAAAAAAAAATACAATTACAGATTTATGTGTTCACAGACCAAAATTGCTTGGACATTGCTATAAGTTATGGAGATGTGAGAATTATTGATTTGATCATGGCCGAATTCAGCAGAAAGGACAAAGAAAAAGAAACTTTAAAAACAGCCTCTTCAGCACCAGAAAAGGTGAATGTTGGGAAAATGCCTTTCTTTCTATAACTAGTTTGCATGTTTAATATGTTGTCTTCTGTTTTTGTAGATGCATATTCCGCCAAAAGTTCCGTTTGTTTCAGCAGCTATGAAAAAAGACCTGAGAGAGAATATCATAGTTAAGAACCCAAAGTTCAAGATTAGAAGTGGCACCAAGAAGTCTGACATCAGCTTTGTTCCCAAAACCGTAAGACAATAAAACACATCTAAAGATAGATAGATAGATAGATAGATGATAGATAGATAGATAGATAGATAGATAGATAGATAGATAGATAGATAATTTCTGATGTTTTCTGCATTCTAGCTGTGGGGAAAACATCTTACCAACAGTTCACATGACACGGAGAATGAGAAGGAGAAGGGAACACTCTGACAAAAATGACTGGGGAGGAATAAATTAAAAGTCTCTACTCAAAAGCTGCTTTGCATTCAGAGCTACTGTCTGTCTGTCCTTTCTGACAAATTAAGTCTTTCCCAGACTTGTTTGTCTTTTGTCATTTAAGAAAAAAGGGAAAGATAGGTAAAGAAAAACCAAAAAAAAAAAAACATTTTCTTGACAGTGGATAAAAATAACCTATCATAATCAGTCATTGAGATGCACAGTGGTCACCTTAGTGTGCTGCCATTTGGGATACTGGAATACAAACCCCTGACTGAGAGCACCACCTGCTCTATAATCTTTTTTCCTTTATGCTTCTCCTGTGACTTTGGCTCTAATCACCAACCCCCACTGAATACAGGAAAAGGAGATGACAGTCACATGTTTCAAGGTAACACATTAATCATTGTAAGTGATTGTGACATTCTGATTGAAATATGCATGTACCCATGCATGATTTACCATTACATTGGCCAGTAGGAGGCAGTCAGACACAATCATATAGAATTTAATGCATCATTTTGATTGGGGACAACATTTTGGTTGACAAGACAAGAATAATGTCTGCTCATGTATTTAAAGATTAACACGAGAATTTTGCCTGGATGTGTTACACTGAGAAATACCAAAAACACTGAACGTAAATGTCAAATATTGTGTGCACTAAAAAATTTGTGCAGCACAAAGGTGTTGTACTATGAAATGACTGAGTGGTGTTTAAAGAAATAATTCCACCAAAAATGAAAATTTGCTTAATATTTACTCAACCTCAGGACAGTACAGTTAAAGTTAATTCTTTACACATTTGAAAATAGGCTCATTTTCCAACTCCCCTACAGTTAAACAGTTGACTTTTACCATTTCCAAGGTCTGGTGGTAGCACTTTTAGCAGTAGCTTAGCATAGATAATTGAATTTGATTCAGAAAGTTTGAAAATTCGATTAGAAAACGTTAGTTGGAAAATGAGTCTATTTTTTTAAAAAATGGTGTGTTCTCTTAAGCAAATCTTTTTCTTTGCCTGAAATATTTCTTTTACAAGACCCTAAAAACCCCACAGCACACTTTGTGTCTAAAATGTTGTTTTAAATGCTGTTCATCTCCATTGAATGTAAATACTGCAAAGCTCAATAGAAATTCAGAACACCTGCACATTGTTGTTCCCAGGCTCTGACTCGGCACATTCGCATGAAAGGAGACACAGTGGAGTCAGCTGGAACTCTATCTGACATTCCATACTTCAGTTCAAGTAGCCAATGCAGAAAGGACAAATCACTGAAGATATCAATTCTTCTGCGCTACAGACAGAAGCAGGGCTAATAATAGGCAGGTTGGTTTCAATATGCAATAATTTAGTCATACACAAGGACTGTTTAATAAGTGCAAGGCCTAAAAAGGATGAGGAAATGATAATCGGCTCCAGAGCTGGAAGTAATTGCCTTGATGATGTGGCACCCACAGACACACTAACCTCAGCTCCTAATCTTTAGCTCCAAAGGAAAAAGAAAGAGGAGGGGGTAAGAAGAAAGGTGTACCACAAATGAGGAGGGAGGAATACGTAGAAAAGCAGATGAAGGTTATTCAAGAAAAGAAGGCGAAACGTATCAAGTCCAAAGGTTATTGTATGACATTCAGTTTATTAGTTTTAAATAAACTGAAAAGTACTTATAATTCCAGTCCTGAATGTCAGTTGCTCAAAACAGCATTCTAGTGGCATCTTCACTGTTAGAACAATGATACAAAGCTGTCGATGAAGCAGTCTTCTAAGTTATAGAAGTTTTGCCCCCTAAATGGTACATTCTTATACATTAGTACAAATTTTGCATTTCTAAGAATTATATAAAAATCTATAAATGAACTGAGTACTGGATCAAACGGTACACCTGCATTTTTATTTAAAAAAGACAACAAAATGTTAAAGCAGTCCATAATTGCACTGAATAATCAACCATGGTTGTTTTTAAATGAGATATATCAATCAAATTGAATTGAACTGAACCGAACTAAATTAAATCTGCAGCTTGATGAGGTCATGCATTTATGATGGAAAAATGCATACTGTTATCTTTAATATTATACTACAGACTTCATTTTATTCTCATTACCTTGCAGTGTGATTTAAACTCACAAGTGCGAATTTGTTTAACATAATTGCAATTTTATATCTCTCGATTATGACTAATAAATCTCAGTATGTCTTTACGTTTCACATTTTTCAAAATATATTTACTAATTGCCTTTCTCTTTTCATTTTTAATCCAAAGTGATCTCTTAAAAGTTCTTAATTGGCATCTGTTTTTCCATGAAGAACCTTTAACGTCCCATGGAATCACTAAAGGTTCTCTAATTTGTTAAAATGTTTTAAAAGGTTGAAAAAAGTTTTAAAATCAACACAATGGAATTAAATTAAACAGGTTTCCACCGTATACTGTGCAGTTAAACTGATTATTCGGTTCTCTGTCCTTAACATATATTTTTGTGGATAGTCCAATTATGTAAAATACCAAATAGTAAAAGATCGTCATTAATTTGCATATTCAATTAGCTGATCCAATTTGAACTCAACAGGTATTTTAGAGTGAGTCATTAAGTCCATAAAAAGCTGTGATGTTCCATGTCATTGTAATATGCTGGATGTCATGCTCATGCGAATTATTAAGATGCGCACATGATATTTGGAAAGGTGGCCCTCTGTAAATGTGCCACTTTTTATTATTTCACATGAATTTTCTCCTATATAATTATCTGCATCTGCAGCAGTGTGATTAAGCCTACACAAAGATGGGATACTGCTTCTGCTGCTTATTCACAGTTCAGCATGCAATCATCGATGGTAGGCAAATGATGAGGTTAATGACAGATTTCCCACTTTTTTTTACCATGAGCAACATAGGATAAGGGCTCTTTCTGACGTGTTGTGGGGGTGGGCTCTGGCAGTGCTAATTGACAAGAAAGACTGAAGGGAATCTGGCTCAAATAAATGAGCTTTAATTGGTAACAGTGTGGGTCCTGTAAATGTGCACTTGTGCCAAAGAATTCAGGATTAATCCGCACTCGCTCTACCGGACAGAAAGGAGCTGCAATGGTATGTAAATCACATCTCTTAATAAAAACCTAATCTGAATTTAAATGTCGTCAAGACATCAATATGCCAGACAAAATAAGCACACAAATTCATTCTGGATATCGGCCACATCTCCAGAAAGTATACGAGACTTGGGTGTTAAAGACATGGATTTTTTTAGCCGTAATAGTCTTGTAAGTGTAAATCAATATGTTTAGCAGGGTTTCCTGTTTGTTGAATGTTGCACTAAGTAGCATTACTGTCTCATTTGTATGTGCTGAGTCAATATCGGCACCCTCCAGCAGTGCTTCTCTCCTCTGCTGTCTAACAGGGTGAGTGTGATTTGTTGTACATTGCATGTTTAAACAGTCTCCATGCTCTTTCTCTCTTTGCCGAACAGTGTTTTATCTCAGAAGATTCTTGACCTTCATCTGTCCTGCTGAATTAAGCATCCAGATTTTATGTCTTGATTTGCTGTAATGTAGTGAAGCACTTTGCCAGATTGTTTTGTCCTACTGTTTTTATGTTTCTTTCTCTTTTAGGTTCTCCTTCGCCAAAGTCAAGCCCAAAAACCTTGTCTATCACATCCTCTTCAACAGAAACACACTCTAGATACAAATACAAACCGAAAGAACAGGATGCAAGAACCTTTAGAAGTTCAGAAGCCATTAAATAATTAAATAAGTGCTATTGATCTGTGCCCCATATCTGAATCTGTAAGTCTCTATAGCTAAAGCACTTTTATCTGATCGTGCTCCCATTAGAAGATCAGGGAGACTTGATGCTTGGGGCAAGAAACAAGCAAGTTTTTTCTTTTTCTTTTATAAAGATATTGGAAATACAAACAAGGGGTCCATTTCAAATCCCACTGTAAATGTAGAACACTTTGAACATCAGCAAACTTCTGTTGCACTTGATATTTTACCATTAAAAGAGTAGTTCATGCAAAAAGCTGTATGTTGGTATTGGAAAAATCCATCATTAAAGATGTTTTTAACTTCAAATCATTGCTTCCAGTGGAAGACATTGTTTTGTCTGTATCAGTACAGAAATATGCACGGATTAAGCAGTAAAAAAGTTTTTTTTTCCAAAGCAACTTAGGAATGAGGACAACAGAAGCAATCGAAACCAACAAAAGAGCAAAAACATCCAAGCACTTTCAGTTTCAGTTAGCAATACTGTACATAAAGCAATGTTGTTGTTTTTTTGTTAAGAAAACAAGATAAAAGTGTTTTTTTAAGAAACAAGTAGATAGAATAGAAAAAAGAAAACTAGTGTTATTTTTTAAAGATGAACTAGCAGTTAAAGAATAAATATAGAATTGATAGAGGGTCAGTGGTGTGTTTTTTATAAATAAAAAGAAGACAGACCAAAGAGAATTAGGATAGAATGGGAATAAATAGATTAGAATAGATTGATAAAGATTCAGCTGCTTGGAATGAGTTGGGCAGGTTATTAAACCAGCCAAAATAATAATATACTAATATGTTTATGTAATAAATGTAATGCTGAATTTCTTAAAATATGTAAGAAAGAACTCACCTTGAAAGTCCTGAGGGTAAGTACATTTTCTTTTCTTATCTGGGTGAACAATGCCTTTACCAATACAATTTTTTTGCTTTTCTGCTTTTCAACAACAACTGGAATTGTGAAAAAATGTGCAGCTGTTTCATTTATTTTAACAATGACCGTAGTTTCAAAAGGTTGCCTTTGAATATTGTAAAATGAAGCTTTGGAGTCAAAAAGGGTTGAGGGGAACCACTCATCTGAGTCCACAGGTATGGTGTTTCCCAAGGTCATTTCCCAGCCTTTTAAACTAGAACTGCTTAATTTCACAATCACAATAAATCAGATGGAGCCAAACTACCCATACGTTCCAATATAACATAATCTCCAGCAGCCTCGCCCTAGTGCTAAGGGGCATTATGACGTTAGAACGCCTCGTCATCCTGGATGAGGGCGGGGACATTTACATTTACACAGGGGCTGTATGGGCACGCCCTGTTGAGAGTCATTATGACGTCAGAGGGGCACGCCATCTTTGATGAGGGATGAGGTTTTTTTTTCTTCCACTAACTCACTCACTCGCCCCAAAGCTGTGTGCACGCGCATTAGGTGACCCAAATCAGTGCTGAACGAGGCAAGGCGATAGTAACATCCCCAACGTGGTTCATCGAGTGCGAGGTAGGTGTTTTGATTTTTTTGCATGAGCTGTAGGCGCTCAACTCCCACAGGTTCACTTGGTAATTTTTTTGTTATAGTGTAGTTTGCGTTTTTATGGTCGATGAAGTTTTGGAGAGATATAGGAGCTGTAACTGAGCGATTCAAAGCGTCGGGTCGTGCTCACACCCGTTGTGTGTATTTCAGCACCACGGAGAGCGCTCATTAAGGGACGCGCGCTCAACAAACATTAAAAATACACCGAACAGCAACAAAACTACTTATTTTAGCATCATAACGACGCGTTTGTAGAAGTCAAGCGTCAATGGTTCAAACAAACCGTTTTCTTTGAAAAAAAATCATAGATGTGTCCTAGTATTACTAGTATTACTGTAGGGGGATTTTTTTCTCTCTCCATATAATGGTTGAGTGGACTTTAAAAAATTAAGTGTTTGTAATGGAGAATCCGTGCTATGGGAAATATCAAATAGTTAACCTCAAGTTAAGTTCATATATTCTAAAAGAAAAAAGAACATGCATTTTATTTTATATGTATGGAGAAAAATGTGAAAATGTTCAGTGTGCAAATGTTGAATATAGATATAAAATGCATGCATTTATACATAACAAAGAAAAACACCTTCAAGGTAAATGTTTTTGTTAGATTTTTTTTAATAAGACATTTTAATTTATGGAAAAGGGGGCGTTCCCAAAATCCCTGTGTGAGGAATCACATTTGATAAATTTGAAGTAAAATTTTAATTTTATCCTGTTCAGATATGTGCAGGCGATTTATCTTCGTAGCACTTATTATATTTAACTGATATTTATTGCTGTGCTTTGTCTTTGTTATCATTGACCAAAGTTTATGAAGAGACCCATTTTCATTAACTTGTTGCATTTCAATGGTTTCTATAAATTGGTTTATTAGCATTTAATGATTTAATGTCATAATCACAAAAATGCAATATGATAACGCCAGAAATACTGTCACAGTAATTTTGCAACAAAACTCTGGCAACCATATGTCCTCCAGCATCTCCTCTATGGTGTTGTAGATACTTTAGGTTATTTTAATGCAATACTATATCATAAGACATTGGTGGAATCTAAGATGAGCTTGTTGATAGATGATAAATGTGACTGAAGTCACATGGAAGGGCAAGGTCCAGACCATAATTTAAGGGTTTAGCTGTTCTCTATATCAATCAGCGCTGCCCAAAGTTTATCACACCTCTCCATGTGCAGTGAGCCAACAGACATCGATGTTCAAGAGAGCCTTGGGACTTGTAATATTGGCATTGCTCTTCTTTTTCAGGGGGGGAAGTGGCCAGTACGGATTGCATAACTGTTTATCTAGGCCAGGGTGTGTTTTCTTCGTCATCAGGTTTGTTTACAGCTTTATATCTTCCAGCGGGGTGTTGGCACCGAACCGTTCCCTCGGAGAGGCTAGTGACATTGTACAGAAAGACGCTTTGTTCAGAGTTCAAGTGTGGATGCTGGAGGAAATGTGTTGTCTTGTTGCTTTATTTTTAGATTAGTGTCAAAATGATCCAGTTTTAGAAAATAGTCAAGGCGCTTGAAGCAGTTGGAAATGAATATTTTGGATGCACCCACTACCTGTATGCATTTTGTTCCAAGAAACAGCACAGTGTGAAGTCTAGCACTGCTTTTCCTGACACATGGTGTTTGAAAATGAATCAAAAGAGTGATACATTTGTCTGAAAAGGATTTGGAGCGTTATTTACACATCCCAAAGACAATATTAACTTTCTTTTTCAAAGTTGTAAATAAAATGAAGATTATTGGAGTTGTATGTTTCTACACCACATTTATACATATGTAAGTGTAATATATGACATATATTGCCATATATCAAGGTGATATTGTCATACATTATACGCTACCTATAAAGCAATATATAATTTTTTCCATGCATTCATTCTCAGGGTAGAGAAAGATAACAGTACATAACGTATGTAAAATTTCCATACTTGTAATTCCACTAAAAATTAGTATATCATTTGTTTACTGAAGAACAATACTGAGTTAAATGTGAAATTCGAAAATAGAAAAGTAGTATTAAATTAGTAAAATAACAAAAATGTACATTTTCTTGTCATTTTTGTTTAATTTACAACTACACACACACACACACACACACATATATATATATATATATATATATATATATATATAGAGAGAGAGAGAGAGAGAGAGAGAGAGAGTTGTAAATATATAACACCAAAATTATTGGATTATGTTTTATATTCATGTTCTTTTTGAATACATGTGCATTTATTTATAATATCAAGGGTTTAAAATATACATTATTACAATTATATTATGTATATATATATATATATATATATATACTTGAATATGTACATGAAATTGTTCCAATAGGCTTCATACATCTTATTATTGCATATGACAGCATTCATATATGGAAATGTAATATATGCACATATATTACATTTATTTATGGGTCTAGTTGCCTGATGTTTCTGGGCATTTTCTATTAAAATTGGCAGCTTTTTTTTTTTAATTCCTTCATGTTCATGTGATTTAGCAGTGATTTTACATTGTGACATGTACAGAAACATCACAACAGTCAGAGATTATGATATAACACGCTCCTTAGGCTGCATATGACTTTATTGGCTGCGTGGATGCGCCGTATGTCAAACAGTCGAATGCGAATTGTCTGTTTGCTGTAATGTTCTCTTCTCTCGATGACTCTGGCGGTGACTAATGCCGTCCATGCTGTGCATACGGGCTGTGCAGATGACAGGCTCATGTTCTGCTTTAGGCGTGCGATGCTAACATGTTCGGGCTCCTCTGTAGGGTCAGAGAGAAAGTTAGCAGCCCACAGGAATGACTATGGCTGGTGGCTTTAATGGATGGCTTCATACAAGCTACCTCCACTCCATCAGATTAGTACACTGGGCTTTATCCCTTCCTGAATGGGACACTCACTTTGGTTTTAAAGCTGTAATCCCCTCTGGTAAAGATGATTGCTTTGAACCTCCCGAACGCTGTCTCACTACACAGCCAACGCTCTGACACAAATATGACAGTTATATAATCGTCAAGTTCTCGAATAATCATTCTAAACTTGATATGTTTTTACGGTGGCAGATTTTGTGGCATCCTTAGGGTTGTGTCTCTTGTCTGTGTGCAATCTGTGGCATTTACCCGGAATAGCAACATTTTCTAAGGGCAGACTTTTTTTTTTTTTTCCCTCTTTTCAAAAAAAGGACATGTGGTCTTTGATAACACAGCACATTTCACGGCTTGTTCTTCATAACCGTATCAAGTCTGCTGTGCCTCTTCGGCTTGTCACGGGGCAAAACACGGGTTACATCCTTGAAAAGTGTGCGCGTCTTGCTTGTATGACTGTTTTTGCTGCTGCTTCGTGTCATGTTGTGTTGTCATTGGATGCTGGATTACTTTTCTGAGAAGAATCTTAGAAGCGAAGCTCTCAAAAATAAGGATTCTTCATTGATGGTTCCATGAGGAACATCCATGGAACCATTAAAGGCACAATAGGAATAAAAGTTTCTTTAGATTATTAAACAGGTTCTTCATACTGAGAAAAAATTGTCCTTTTAAGAACTGTTCACTTAAGGGTTCTTTTGGGAAACCAAACATGTTTTTTATATGGTCAAAATCCACTTTTAGAACCTCATTTGTTTTAGGACCTCACCAAGGACTAATCTTCTTGTTTTTTATGCTTTGAATGTCCATCACAACCCGTTTTATTTCAGCAAACTGATGTATTTCTAAATGAAATATAGCTTCTCATTTCTATGAGAAGAAAACGGGCATCCTTTGGGAATTATTTGGCTTGTGAAAAATATACCATTTGAAGCCAACCGGTCGGAGGGGAGAGGTTTTGTGATAGTAGACAAAAAGAAATATAGTTGCAGAGGTAGAACAGGATATTACTTTCTGATTAAAGATTACAAACTCAAGCAATTTTTTTTTTTAATATAGTGCGCACTGATGCCTTGTGCACAATAAGACCAGGAATGTGCGTTAAGAAAGTAAATATATATTTTTTTATGTGGACCACTTTAATGTTACACACTTATTAACATCATAAATAGTGAGGTTTTTAATATTTAAATATTTTGGATTAAATGTGAATTCAATGAACATTGTAAAAATAAATCTGTAAAAACAGCAGATGTGGTTACCAGAGCTTTACCATACAAAATACACAAGCAATATTTTAGGTTGAACTTAAATTTAGAGAATATATATAGGCTATATACATATAACATCAAACAAATATACTTAATTTTTTTCTCTTTTGCTGTTCATTCATAGACACATTAGAGGATATTGTAATAGTGATTTGTTGTTTATAATGCCATGTAGCTTATGGCCTGTACAGGTTTTTTGGCCAGTTTTTGTTGCTGTACTTTTGCCTTCATGTTTTATTAACTTTTTCTCTTTAGCTTTAAGATGCCTGTCATGGATTTTTCAATAGTGTGACAGACTCTTACAGTTTTTGCATGTGCATTGCTGTGGAATTTTAAATAGTCATGCTCTAGTCATACTTTGGATATTAAGTATGTGTTGCTGTTCTCCATAAAGGCTTAAAAGGTGAGATGTTCATACGTATCTTAGAGAAAATGTGATGAGATCCCTTGTTGCATTTTGAATTTTATTCATGAATTCCATGCAGAAAACCTGTGAGAAAATAAACCGTTGAATTGTTCTTCTCCTCTCCTCTGGCACACTGAATGTGTGGCCTCCTTTTAGTAAAGTTACTTGATGCACAGTCAAAAAACTAATGAATAATAAAAAAACAAGAATTACCGAACACAAATAACCCTGCCTGTGTCAGAAATCAATTCCACCTTTCTACCTCACCTTTGCTTCCCCATTCTTGCCTTTGGCAAGGAGAGAGAAAATAGACTCATAGCACAAATATGGCCTTGGGTTAAACTCTCCATTTTCCCACTGATTTAGGACAGATTCCCCTCCAATGGATTCTGTCTGCAAACATAACGAGAAAAATGCAAACCGATGTCAGATTTTGTTTACAGACACAATATCTCCAAAGCAGCGCATAGGATAGCATGCTGGTGTGGAGCTCTCTGATGAAGAAAGTTTCTCAGCGGAGGGCCAGCCGCTGCTCGAGGGACTCTCCTTGATCCTGGGATCAGGGTTTTAATGGAGATAAGCCTGTGGTGTGTTGGAGGCGTATACCCGGAGGTTTAAGGGTCATATGTGACCAGATGGTCCCTTGTGAACTGTGTAATATGAAGGAATCATGGGATGGCATTGGAGGGCGGGACCTATGGAGGCACAGGGTCAGATAATATATGTTGACAAGGACATTTTGGTCACGGAGGTCAACACAGCTTTGAGTTACATTCTATCAGCTTTATTTGATGTCTGTTTTGTAGACCATGTTATATAATTGAATTAAATGATCAATGGCTATAAAAAAAATACACCATAAAGGATCAATGATATTTTTAGTGTTGTTTATATACTATATACCATGTATATTTAGATGTATATTTAGATGCTACTATTAATTTAATTTAATTTAATTTAATTTAATTTAATTTAATTTAATTTAATTTAATTTAATTTAATTTAATTTAATT
>JAUMHG010000062.1:3539439-3552666 GCA_032359395.1 Enteromius anoplus | reverse complement strand
ATACGTTCGAATAGAACAAATGTCTGAAGCGACAAGAGAAACATACGAAATGTGCTGAGCGGTGGGGCGCGAGGACCCGGATTGAGAAACGCTGGTCTAGTGCTATGATAATACCCTGTTTTTTCAGATATGTGTCACAGTAATACAACATTTTTGGACATTTACCTTGTTAACACTGTGCTTTATAGATATGTACCATGGCAAAATGTTTTTGAATGTGTAATAGTACCTTGTTTGTTTGTTAATTCCATATTTTGTGCCCATGTACTGTACTATGCTAATACTGTAATTTAATAAGATGGTAATGTATTCTTGGAAACCTGTTATCCTTTTAGTGTAGCGTAATATTTTTTTGAAAGAGGAGGAAACCAAAAAAGTTTTTGCTTGTTAGCAGAATCGTTCATATGAATGGCTCTTGTCGAACGAAAGCGCTGTGTTCTGTCTGTGCAGATCTCGCAGACATGAGCGAGGAGAAGAAAGAAGGCCTGGGGCACCTCTGCACGGCGCTGCAGTATTATCTCGGTGAGGAGAACCATGATCTGTCTCAGTTTCCGCCCAGCCTCGACCCCATCAGCCTCCTTGCCAGGGTAAGTGTCCTTTCACTGTCATCGTGCTCTCAGATCTCACGCAGCGTTGTGAATGGAGTCAGTGTGTCACGTCGGGCACATACTGCGCCGTTCCGTTATCACCCTTCCTCACGTCACCTGCTGTGAACCCATACTGCTATTTTTTGTCTCTTCTCCTCATAACAGGGAACAAGTTGTTTCTCAATTCTCTTTAAAAGTGCCCCTATGATGTGTAATGAAAGGTTAATATTTTGGTTTTGGGAGGTTGAAATGCGTGCAAGGTCAAAATACACTTTCATGGTATGCATTTACTTCTACCTCACATGCTCAGAGACTCTCAAATGGTTTGTGTAACGATTCATTTTTTTCAAACCCCTCTTTTGCGTGATGCAAATCTGCGGAGATTGGTCATTTGGTCTCATCTCATCACATTTGCAAAGCTTACGATTAAATTTCCTATTTGCAATCACTAACAAAATCTTGACAATAACAGCATCTAAATGTTGTTTATTTTGCTCAAATGGCATTAAATAAAAAGCTTATTTCTCAGGCATTGTTTTAACTGTTTCCATAGCAACCGGGACTTCTAGGCACTGCAGTGATGCGCTAACTTTACCGATGAACGATTGGCTCTTTTGCTCAGGAGGCGGGGCTTCATTTGATAAAGCGGCCATATTGAAAGGTTGCGTTTTTCCCTATTCAAAACTATACAAGTGAGACGTCTGGGGTATTCTATAGTTTGTTTGTTTTTTGTTACCAAAATCGGCACCTAGCGGCAAATAGAACAATGTGAGTGGCCAGCCAATATGCTATTTTCATGTTAACGTCAACATAAAACGGCTTGAGATTTGTTTTAAAAAGGACTCGACTCAAGAGTCGACTCTTTCTTTTGAGAGTTGATAACTTTATATTTATATTGAAAGCTTTGCAGGAGGTTTTCATTCGTTTAAACACTTCAAGATCCATTTAATTCATTTAAACACAAAAATCCATATTAGGGGCACTTTAGGTTCCAGAAAATAGTCCAAAAAGATTCAGTTCAATGAAATCATTAAGTCGAATCACATCCAGAATCACTACATTCCTGACGATTCGCAGTCCCGAGAGGCCCATCCCATAATTTTCTGCTGTTTCCTTCGTGGACAGACGCCTGAGGTGCATGCTAATGTACTAGTTTATTTACAGATGTGCCAGTGAGATGACTTGTTTGGATTCCTGTGAGAGTAGAATTTATTTGCTTGTTTACCGCCCGTCACTCCGTGCTGTAATTGTGAGCACGTTGAGTGAAAGACGCATTTCAGAGTGAACACGGTCGTCTTCTCTTCAGGACTGCATGTAAACACAGAAGGGGTTGCGCATCTGGCCCGGGACAAACAAATGCCTGTTGCATGTGAACACAAACACCTGTTTTATATGAGAGACAGCCAGCAGCCATATTTCTTTTATAAAGCATCAAAGACCCAAATGTGGATTTGATAAGCATTTCTAATCCAACACTAAACTCCACAGCAGGGCAAGTTTGGAGTTATGTAAAACACGCACAGATGCTCGAATTAAGAGTGTCCAATGCACTTTTGCGTTTGTTGACCTTGGTTCGCGAGTTGTTTTTTTTGTTTTTACAGATTTTGTTCAAATATGGTAAAATGCTCTTTCGGTGCCAGTGTATGTCTTTGCACTCGACTTATTGCCTCTAGAAACTCTAAAGGAGAATTTGTTGATTTCTTGTGGTAAATCGATGGGGTTTAATATCTCTCATGCAAATCATTTGTTGAGCAGAGACTGGAGGTTGAAAAGCATGTCAGAAATGAGGTGATGGATTGAGTTGTGACATTTTC
This sequence comes from Enteromius anoplus, assembly GCA_032359395.1. Taxonomy (NCBI): domain Eukaryota; kingdom Metazoa; phylum Chordata; class Actinopteri; order Cypriniformes; family Cyprinidae; genus Enteromius; species Enteromius anoplus. The sequence goes on along the minus strand of JAUMHG010000062.1, from coordinate 3,550,265 downwards.
TGTCAGACGTATAGGGGTGAAGAAACATCAGTATGGATACGATGGAGAGGAAGTGCACCGGGACTGGTATATGAAATATGTTGCCATAATGCGAATCTCTCTCTTGTTCAGTAATCATCATTCTCAGCATCTCTGCTCTAGATTATGTCATGTGGACCTGCAGGCGGCAGCAGGCTGATATGGGTCTGACCCAGATACATGACCTGAACTGACTGCTCCACATAAAAAACCTCAAGAAAACACCACAGTCAGTTAGCTAAAAATGTCTTTGAATATGTGCTAAACTTTACTGCTTGATTAGAACAGTGTTATATGTTAGGCTTATATAGAATACATAAATACAATTTTAAAGTACACATTTTTAATAAAAATTTTTTAATTTAATTTAATTTAATTTAATTTAATTTAATTTAATTTAATTTAATTTAATTTAATTTAATTTAATTTAATTTAGATTTTTAAGATAGATGTTAACAATAACATCAATTTTACAATATATAAAATAAAATTTCTGAGCCATAAAATATAAAATTAATATTATGCAATTTTTCCTGATTTACTAAATCTACCCAGTAAAACTTGTAAAACAAAAATCACATATCACCTTCTTTTATGGATCTTTTTTTTTTTATCAATGAGGAGGAATCTGGGCTTTTATCTGAACTTTTTCTGTCTTTTATATTTTTCCATTCCTCTACGCTTCATTAATGTGATGCAGTTAACTCCTGGATGAATATTTGATTTAAGGTGTGGGTGGAAAACAAATGTGCAAACACTGGAAGAAGTGTGCTGGTTTGACCCTGACTGCTGATGAATCTCCCTGTTCTGCATTAGCACGGCTCGCGAGAGTCGTCTCTTGGCCCAGTGCTTTGTCTTTAGCATTACAAACATGCTCAGCCGCGTTAAACCAACACCCTGCCCATCGCCGAATCAATTAACCAGCGTGAAAACAAGCAGCCGTGGTCCAAAAATGATTTCCATTTCAAATCAGACCGATATTCTGTGCCATTTGCTGAAACTAATTGCTGAAACTAATTCTCTTATAATATTCAAAATTTATCCCTTACATGCAGTAGAAGTTTCTCGAGGGAATTTGGGATGTTTGTTGGTAGTGTAATTTATTTATTCATTCATATTAAGCAGGAATTACCCAAGAACTAGAGGTAGGTAGGAGGCAAAATCTCCAATTATAGTTAAAAAAGAGTGAGAGACGTCAGAACATGTGAATTTAGATTCAAATCCAGATCCGCAGGGACGTTCGTTCTTGCCATTCACATTCCAGAAATGAAGTGATGCTTTTAAGTAAAGTTGCAGAGGATGCTAGTGTTACTGTCCAGGGCTTTAGTGAAGACAGTATTCGCTTCTGTTCTGTATTTTTGCCGGTGTGTTATGAACTCAACAGAAAGTCTTTTGTAGTCAGACAGTTCTGATCAACTGAGCTTTAAATCAGATCTAAGTTTTAAATAATCCTTAAGAATGTGATTCGTGTCACAGCAATCTGTTAAATGTTTTATAATGAGAACTAACTAACATCCTATTTTTTCCCGCTATGTTGTCTTGTTGTTGATTCTTGCTCATTAGGGTTAGGTATTTGAACAAAACCAGATGTATAAAACTTTGGCGTTATTATATATTATATATAATAATAATAATAATAATAATAATAATAATAATTATTATTATTATTATATAATTTAATTTAAAATGGGGTTATAGTACTTATACTTAACACATAATGAATAATGAAAAAAATAATGAAATTGGTTTTCTTTAATAATTATATTATATTATATTATATTTAATGCTGTCAAATGATTAATTGCAATTAATTTCATCCAAAAGGGTTTATGTTTACGTAATGTACTGGGTATATTTATTATTTATATATAAATACACACGCGTGCATATATTTAAGAAAAATATATGTATATTACATTTTTTTATATAATATTAGATATATGAATATAAATGTAAACATGTAAATATTTCCAAAATATATACTGTATATGTGTGTCTTTATATATACACAAATAAATGCACACAAGCATTGTTTATAAATTAAAGATTGTTATTATTATTATTTTAATATCAGAAATCTAAAAACAGCATAATTTAAAATGAGTTGCTCTGTAGTAGTAATAATAATAATAATATATATACACTCACCTTAAGGATTATTAGGAACACCTGTTCAATTTCTCATTAATGCAATTATCTAATCAACCAATCACATGGCAGTTGCTTCAATGCATTTAGGGGTGTGGTCCTGGTCGAGACAATCTCCTGAACTCCAAACTGAATGTCGGAATGGAAAAGAAAGGTGATTTAAGCAATTTTTAGCGTGGCATGGTTGTTGGTGCCAGACGGGCCGCTCTGAGTATTATACACAACCATTTCTAGGGTTTACAAAGAATGCTGTGAAAAGGGAAAAACATCCAGTATGCTGGCTACTTCCAGCAGGATAATGCACCATGTCACAAAGCTCCAATCATTTCAAATTGGTTTCTTGAACATGACAGTTAGTTCACTGTACTAATATGGCCCCCACAGTCACCAGATCTCAACCCAATAGAGCATCTTTGGGATGTGATGGAACCCTGGATGTGCATCCCACAAATCTCCATCAATTGCAAGATGCTATCCTATATGGGGCAAAATTTCTAAAGAATGCTTTCAGCATCTTGTTGAATCAATGCCACGTAGAATTAAGGCAGTTCTGAAGCGAAAGGGGGTCAAACACCGTATTAGTATGGTGTTCCTAATAGTCCTTTTGGTGAGTGTATATTGTTCAATTTAGTTTTTACTGGAGACCTATCTTGAAACTGAGATATTATAGTGATATTGAGGTTGGGCTATTATGCACTATATATGCTCACGCTGTGGCGATGTTTTTGTGAGCAAGCACCGCTCATTATCTACATAAAATGTAAATATCTAGGTTGCTTTGACAGCAGATGTGATATCATCTGCTACTCAGCTTTGCCTTGTTTGCCCTTCATTCGCAGCTGTTGTATTAAGCATCATTAATATTTTATATGTCCTCTATTTTGTTTTATTTGTCTGTATTTTATAATGACCCGATGTGTCCAGGCAAGTTATCTGAGGTACCAAATCAGAGCAAAGCAGAGGTCCATCTGTGCATGACAGACCCCAAACCAGGCAGCATTTCTCAGTGCAGTTTTAATATATAATGGAGGAGCTCTTCATGACATCACCAGCAGACAAACAGGTCCATGACCTGAAAGAGCACATCCACTTTAAATATTAGTTGTTAGTGACCAAGACTAGCCTAGAAGCAACTTGTATAAAGCCTGCTGTGCACATAAAACATTATAGTTTCTATAAAGCCTGTGTAAATATACATAATAAAAGCATTCTCTCTACATTGATTGTGATTTTTGAAACATACTGCTTTTTCTGTAAAGCTGTATGTATTGAAAAAAGCGGTATTCAAATGAACGTGAATTTAAGAGGGTTGAATAATTTAGTAGTGCCTTAGAATTAGCTTATACATAATAAAGCTATTCTTTTTACATTATTCATTTGTAAAAGTGCTGTATAATTAGATTTGGGAACCAAGAATTGCTTATAATACAAAATGATGCTACTGGGTCTGTGTAAGACGATCCCTGAAAAAATGAATAACTTGAGACAGTTCTTCAGTTCTTCAGACATCTGAACAAATGACTCTTTCGAACTAGTTTTTTTTAGTAAATTTCAAACATACAGTCCACATACACACTCATGAACCGGTTCTTTTTAGTGCAAAAGAAACATACAATGAAATGTGTAGTCCGACTCCTGAACAAATGGCTCTTATGAACCGGTTCTTTTTAGTGAATCAGAAACATACAGTGAAATGTTTAATCCAAAATGATTCCAAAACAAATGATTCTAAAGCCTTTATCATTGGTAATTTAGAAAAATTAATGAAATATGTTACCCCATATTTTGTAGGCCTGTTATTGCTTTATCTATTACCTATTATTATTTGTATTGAAAAATAAAATGTCTGAAAAGTATTACATTGTGAATTGTTTCTTTTCCATTTCTATTCTATTCTATTCTATTCTATTCTATTCTATTCTTTTCAGTAGGTCTTTGTCCTTCTCTTATATCCTTCTCTTATAATAAAATTATTATTTAACACAGGACTTAGCTTATACTAGCTTAGATGAGATTTGGCCATTAAACTGAAATGAGTCATGCTTTATTCAACATCCTTCCCAGCAGCTCTCCTGTCCTCATTTCATCAGATTTGCAAAAAACCTTCACCCCGAGAGTCATATATGGATTAAGAGCAAAGGAAAGATGATTTGTTAGATGACATCTCTCCTCTATCAGCGCTGTGCAGACGTTGTCATTGAACATATGTTTCAGTTCTGACATTAAAGGAGCAGAGGTCAGAGGTCACACTGACAGGGCTCTGGGTGGTCCCGCCCTGGCACTTAATAAGAGAACCCAATCGTTACTCACTTTTTTGTAGCACCCACCAATGACCCAAGTGACCTCAGAGTGATGTCTCTGAATGTATGATTGTTTTCTGTCAGCCTGACTTGTCATATCACCTCAAGCTCCATTTTCGGACAAACGACTGAAGTCATGATGAAAGTCCATCTGTCTCTCATTTAGTGTGCATCTGATCATTTTATGTACTGTTAAAATTGGTCTTGCAGAACATAAAGACAAAAACCTGGAAACCTTTATCATAACATGACAGATGGTTTATATACAACTCTGAGTCTGCAGACAGAGACTAAACTGTGAGTATCCCGAACGTTTAGTCATTATATTGCTGGCTACTTTGCGTTCCAACCTCAGACAATATTAAGAGATTTACAGCTGTTTCCATGGTCACCCAAAACTCACACTATTGTTTTCTTAATTGTTTTGCCGTGGAATAAACCTTCAACAAGTCTTTTATACTTGGGAAGATACATTCCTTTAAAAATTGAAATAGTTTGTGGCACCTTAAATTCAGCTTCAAATTCATCCATCCATCCCTCAAAGTTTTTAAAAGCGATTCATATGTTTATTCTGCAAGAATGCATTACATGCTATTATTGTGAACTTCATTTTTCAGCATCGAGAAAAATATTACATGAGCAGCAAATCAGTATATTTCAATTATTTCTATGTGGTTTTTGAAGCATTGATGGGCATAATTTTCAAAGAATCACAGTCAACTCAAAACTCAAAACCTATAAAGAACAACAATGTCAAGAAACACCTGCCACCACATTTAATTGACTTATGACTCACATTGAAATTAACATTAAGACTGTGAGTCTCACAGACTGCACCAACAGGGGGCAGCGTGCTCTTATACATCTATACCTTATATATACAGTTGCACATAAACAATTGAATATACCATTTGTTTTGTATGTTGGAGCGCTTGGCCTTGAATGAAGGAACATAGCTGCATTTGTGTCCTCTGGCTATTACTGGCACACTGAGTGACTGCTTCACTGGACACAGTGAATAGAGTAAAGCCTCCATCTTTAACATGTAAACTTGTAAAGAGTGCATGTTGGCTTCTGCATGTGTTTAGTCTTCATGTGCATGTTCTTTGCAAGTGTTCGTTCAGGAATTGTCCGATGCAGTATACTTGTATGTGTTAATTGAGGGTGTTTGTGGGAGCAACAAGTATACGTAGTAAAACCTGAAATTAGCTTCAGGGTTTACAGACAGTCTTGATGAAATGCATAAAAGCTAAAAGGTTTGTGTTAAAGGAGTAGTTCATCCAAACGTGAAAGTTTACTCGCTCCCAGGTCAATCCAAAAAGCAGATGAGTTTGTTTCTATACCAAGAGATTTGGAGAAATTTAGCATGACATCACTTGCTCACCAAAATATTATTTGCAGTGAATGGGGGCCGCCAGAATGACAGTCCAGCAGTATTCCACAAGTAAATCACACAACTCCAGCTCATCTTGTGAAGTGAAAAGAAAAAAAAAGGTAATAATCTATATCCGGTTCCTCCATATTTGTGCGTATTTCTCCTCTGATTCAGACACACGAAGAAAGTCATTTTACAGATTGAGGACTCGTGTTTTGCCAATTACAATTTTGAAAATAGCTAGGTTTAGGGGCTAGAAAATAGAATTAGCCCAGAATAAAACAATACAAGTCAATGGAACGTCCACTTCACGACAGGAAAACGAACGTGTGCATGTGCGTGTGTGATGGGCTAGGATAGAGGAGGATGCAGGTTATACGAAGGAGAGCCAGTAAAATAGCCCATTACTATTCTGAGCAGTATGTGTGTGCATCAGTGCCTTTCAAAGGAGGCTCACAGACGCCTGGTGATTCCAAAAACACATATTAATATGGGATTTTCAAAATCTCTCCAACTGTTCCTGATATTTAATCTCAGATTAAGGTTAAAGCAATTTATTGCAAATATTTACCATCAACAAATTGTGGCCATGTGCGTCAATTTTAATTGCCAGCAACACCCTATCACATTAACGAAAGGGGCGAAGAGCGGCAATCATATCCATAAGTGTTTGTCTTTAATGTACTCTAAATCGGTCTGAGTTACAGCTTCCTTTTCAATCAGCTGCTGTATCCTGCTGATATGGAGCAATAAGCAGCAGTTATTGAGCTATGACAGAGTTTAATTGTGTCCTCCTGCAGCAGACACACTCTACAGGCTCTACAGCTGCATCACCTCTCTGAAACGCCCACTCAATTCCTCATCCTGACCGGACCGTAACCCTCCAATACACACCACAGAGGCATTGTGCTGCATCTCCAACAATCACTTCCTTCCCACTGCAGGGAAAGATAGAAATGGAGAGAGACAAACATTCGTTCATGTGCAAGACGGGCTTCCGAGACTCCTGGGATCACAAGCCTTAAAGGCAACAGGAATTCAGAATTTCTTTTTTGGATAAATGTGCCATGTCTTATTGTGCATTAATATTTTTGTTACTATGGCTAGCTTACTTTGCTATATAAATGTATGTCAGTATATTTATTTGGACAACATTTCGAGTTTTTGCCAGGTTAACTTCAAGTAGTAGTTGGATTTGCATTTACCTCAATCATTTTCTTTCTGTTTTTAGTCAGGATTTCGCAGTGCAATTTGAATGACTATTATAGGACATAAAAAAGTAAATATAGCATACATCTTATCTACTTCTACTACGATTACTATTATAAAATTTTAAGCTATTTAATGTATAAATGTCTAGCTCTTGGTATTGGCAGTTAAATGGTTAAATTTCTATTTCTAGGATCAATTTCTTTTGTGTCTTTTAACTGGCAGTCACTGAATAGCAAAGTCCGCGATGTTTAGGGTAAGATTCAAATTAGCCGCCACCATGATTTAGTCTCAATGCAGAGGTTTTGTTAACTCTTTACAATAGAATTCTATATATAAGCATTAGTCGATGCAGGTAATTGAACAATTGTTTACTAAATGTAATTTTTCTATGTTAAAGTTCTGCACGTACTAATGCATTTTTAGAATTTAAAGTATTAATAAACATTAATGCATTTTGAATTAGCATGTATAGTAATAACAAGAACAATATTTACACAAACATTCATGTGGGGTCAGTATATTTTATGCTCATATTTATTTGATCAAAAATCTAATAGAATATTGTTAAATATTATTACAATTTAAAATAACCATTATTTATTGGAATATCTTTTAGAAAATAATTTATTCCTGTAATGCAAAGCTGAATTTTTATCAGCAATTAGTTTGCAATGTAACACAAGCATTTCTTATTAAAAATCTTTAATAATTTCTATTTTATTATTTTTTAGGATTCTTTGCTAAACATTTCTTTCAAATTGTAAACTTTTTGTAGCATTAAAAATATCATTTACACTCACTTTTGATCAAAAGCGTCCTTTAAAAAAAAAAAAACTTGCAAAAGGATAAATTACTGTATACTGTATCAATTAATATTCATGATAATAAAGGGCTGTAACATTATTCGTTCACCTCTTAATGCGTTAACTCATGTTTCAGAATTTAACCTTATTGTAAAGTATCACAGATGTTTGACTAAATCATAGATGGGTGATGTCTAGTTGTGTTGTGTTCACCTCTCTCTGCTGTAGGACAGCGGTTTCGTCCCTGAGAGCACCGGGAGAGTATTGATGAATGTGTGCCGTGTGCTGCTCAAAGCAAAGCAAACGCTAATAGATGAGCTGTCCTCTCTGCTGTACTAGGATGTCACTCTGAGGTGACTGGTGGTTTCTTCGTGGTCTTCGGGGCACTCTATCAATCTGTTCAACATCTGGACACCACTAAGTTTTGGAAGTAGTGATTTAAAAGACCACCAATTCACTTTGATTCTTTCCTCGAGATGTAGCTTTTTTGTGTCACATGCTCTATAAAGTTTGTAACGGCATAAGTAAATGAGCAAATGTTTGGGTGAGCTGTCCCTTTAAAAAAATGTATTTTCAAATGTGAAGGCCAGCGGATGTATTCATTTTCATTCATTTTCCCATGTGTTCTCTGCCAGTAACGTTTCATTTAATCTTCACTTTAAGTGTTGAGCGTCTCTTGTATCCGCTGAGATTGCCAGACACTTTACACCATCTCAATTAAAGTTCAGAGTCAGGCCCGATCGATCATACACACACATAAGCTTATTGCACTTTTTCTTGCCTGGTATCTTGAAGTAAAGTGAGATTTGCCTTCATACTGTAATCAGGTTGTCCTTGCAATGACACACGCAGATAAAGTCTCTCTTCCCATCATCCTAAACAGCTTCTCGCTCACATCTCGTCTGTTCGGTCCCCCGCAGTGTTTCCGTTGCTCTGTAGCTGCTTCTCTCTCACCCTCGACTCTACCCGTAATAAGATAATTAGTGATTTATGGTCGCCTTGCTTTGTTTGCTCGATTTTGACGCTTCGGGGCTGAGGGAGTTGAGCTTTTTTGGCAGCATTCTGAGTTTGTAATTAATTATCTTTTGACGTTTTTCCTTTGTAATGAGCCATTACTGTAATGTGCTGAAGTTAGAGAGGAGTGTGTATTTAATGACTGGGTAGCTGTTGCTTTAAACATCATTTCCTCTTAATTTAGAGCATCTGATGCTAGAGTATATGGGTATACAGAGGGTAAATGGATTTGTTCAGAGCTGTTCTGAGTGAGAATTTATCTATCTATCTAATTGATCAAAAGTAACAGTTAAGACATTTATGATGTTACAATACTGTATGTTTTCGTTTTGAATAAATGCTTTGTTGAACTTTTGCTTAATCGAAAGCTGAAATCAGCATATTAGAATGATTTCTGAAGGATGGTGTGACACTGAGGTCTAGAATAATGTGAATAGAATAATATATTAAAACAGAAAACAATTTCAGTTATACTAATATTTCACCAAAAAACCAAAGACCAAAAACATTTAGCCTTGGTGTGCGTAAGATGCTTCTTTCACAAACATAAAATCCAAATCCGTTCATAATTTGTATTTTATTTTATCTGGTATTAATTACTTATTTCCCCTATTTTTACATTTCGATTTGAAGATCAAAAGTTATTTAATACTTCAAAAACTATTTTAAATGTAGGCTTTAGCAAATCTCAGAATGAATATGCATCCATCATACTGAACATTAAAATGTTGTGATTCCACTTTCAGCATTTTTAGTTGGTGTATTTTGCTTTGTAAAATTCAGAATTGTATTGTTAGACATTTTTTTTTTGATAATCTGCCACAGTTATCTGTCTATCAATCTGTCTGTAGAGTAGTATACAGCTCCAATACATTAATAGTGACATTTTTTAACATTGAAAAAAGTGACACACTTCACCTTTAAATTCATGTTTGTTTGTTTTTTTTTTATTTGAATTATTATCATCTTTGGTTTCCAGTCCAGTGCTGTTGGCATTAGTTTCAGCTGATCCCAGAGTAAACAGCACAGCATCTAAAATAATACAATATGAACAACAAATATGGTTCTTCCGTAATGAGCCACGTGACGCACTCAGTGTTTTTATGTGTGTGTGTATGAAGTGTTTATTCTCAGATTGTCTTTTCCCATGTCTTGTGTGTGTGTGTGTGTGTGATCCGTCTGCAGTGCCCATAGCGCAGTGACAGATGCCGGCTGTGTTTCTGAGGAGGAGCTGAACACTGCTGCTGTTCCTGTCAGATCCAGCCCCGCTCACAACCTTAACCCCCGACACAGACCACACACAGATAGGAGTATGATGCAGTTGGATATTTTAACAGTCTGTCGGTCGGTCGTCTTTTTTGACTGCCAGACAGGTTTATGCATATAATTATATACAACTTTATCATAATTGGTCCATTCAGTTTTTATGAAAGTTGTTCATACAACAGCAGCATGTAATTGCTCCATCAAGCTAATTTTAACCATAAGTCATGTAATTGTCAGTGTTAAAGTTTCCTCTTCCTGTTCTTTTCTGTATATGTTCTGAATTTATCAATTTGCCAATCCAGTAACAGCTTTAACCCTCTCTGCCCTGACCTCGTCTGAGTGGGTTACAAAATTACAACCCAGTAAAGAGAGAGAGAGAGAGCGAGAGAGAGTAATATATAAATTATGAAATATTAGATTAAAAATATCAATGAATGACTTAGTAAATAAATACATCATTTAGATATTTGCATTTCGAGGAATATCAGTGTAGCTTTAGCACTAAACTATATTTTATTTTATGCTATAAAAATAATCTATATTATTAAGGGAACGTTTTGTTTTAGATGTACAAATCTCCTTGTGTCATGAAGTTCAGTGTGAGGTTTGTGTGAACCAGAGATGTATAAAGTACTAGAGACCAAGACTTGAGTAAAAGTACAAGTGCTCTATCAAAAAAGTGACTTGAGT
>JAUMHG010000062.1:3514784-3525085 GCA_032359395.1 Enteromius anoplus | reverse complement strand
GCTACATACCTTCTATGTACATATCAGAGAACAATTTAAAATATTCTCTCAAATCATTCTATGGCACCTTTAATATAGTGACACGCTGCAGACCTCTTGTGTTTTCATTGATGGTTTTGCATGTGATGACCGATAAAATGCTTCAGAATAAAATGATAAATTGTTTTTCTGATTAAATTCAAACACGTTAGAGGAATAGTTTGGTCAAACGCGAACATTTGCTGGAAATGCATTCGCCCTCCGGCCATCCAAGTTTGTAATTTGGAGAAATGGAGCATTGCATCACTTGTTCACCAATGGGTCCTCTGCAGTAAAAGAGGACAGCTGATAAAAGCATCACAATAATATTACACAAGTATTACACAACAATCCAGACCATCAATTAATGTCTTGTGAAGCAAAAAGCTCAATTTTTGTTAGAAACAAATACATCATTAAGAAGTTTTAAGCTTCAAAATATTGCTTATGTTTTACTAATATGTTAGTTCTCTATCCATAATATTGCTTTCTTTAGTCACTTCATTTGAATCCGGAGAGAAACATGCACAGATCAAGCACCATTTGCAAGCAAAAAAGTCCAAATATTGTAGTTCTTAATAAATAACCAACAGGGAATGGACTTTTTCGCTGTTGTAGATTATGAACTAGTATTTTGGACAGAAGCAACCGTTTAAAACTGAATTGCTTTAATGATGGATTTGTTTCTTATGAACATGCATCCTTTCAGTTATAGATGGACTGGACTTGTGTTGATTATGTGTGGATTATTGTGATATTTGACTCCTATTCTGACTGCAGAGGACCGTTCACTTGGTGAGCAAATGATGATATGGTGTTCTGATGAAGAAACAAGCTCATCTACAATTTGGATACCTCTAAGGTGAGCACATTTTCAGTAAAATTAATATTTGGTGAAATATTCCTTTAAGTCGGTTGCTTAAAAAATTGAATATAGGAAACAAAGAATCATAACGTGCAGTTTGAAAAATGGATGTTCATTTTGAGATTTGATTACATTTGCTGTTGGTGAATCAAGATTTTTCATTGATATGCAGCAAACAAAAGTGGAGCGAAATTGGAGAGGCTTTGACATCTTGATCAATAGTGTTTTGACGCTGGTGGTGCGTCTGCTGTAGGCTGTATGTGTAATCAGATGTTGAAACATGCCACACATCAGTCATGTGTAATGCTGGTGATGCTGCTGTTGAGTGATCATTGTCTTATACTGCGGTAATTTTTAAATCCAAAGCATGTTATCAGTACACTTTGGCAGCCCTTTTTGATTACAGCATGTACAAACTAGCTATAAAATTTCATTGTATACAAGATACAAATTTGATGATCAAATCATTATGGCTAGACAAAATACTTGAGGATTAGGAAAACAATGCTTTTGAAATATGTCTATTTCAATTTTAACATTCTTTAATGGCGTAATGAGACTTATACTGCCTAGACAACATTTTTAAAGAAATTAGAATTGTGGGAAATATGCTTAATTGTCATTAATGGTAACAATGCAGAACAATCTTAATGGTTCTAAAAGCTTCCAAATATTAGGTTTCTATATTTTAAAGTTCTTTTGATTTTTGGAGTAAGATTAACCTGAGATATGTTCTTGAAAGACCATGTTTTAAAGGGCATGGGAGGAATAAAGAGCATAGTAAAATGCGTCACACTACATTACTCTCTCAAAGAGAGCTGAATTACTTTGAATACAAGTGCATTGGTCTATCCTCAAACTACTGTAAACAGCTTTCTGGAAGTTGTCTGCTGTGATGAATCAGAATTCATAGTAGAGTAGGATTTGTGTATGCGTGAGTATGCGATTTATAATTTAAAGTCAAGCTGACCATGTGTCAGTTTTATACTGCCCCTTTGCAACAATAACAGTCCTGGTTATGCTTTCCTCTTTCTCTCTTTATCACTTTTTCTCCCTGTGTCTCTCAGACCCCCTCGGCTGTGTTTCTTGCACATTCTGTCGCACTCTCGTCAGTTCTCTCTCTCTTCAGTGCCTCGGGGTCTCTGCAGCGATGTGTTTTATGAACAGTTCATCCAGGGGAGGCAGGAGAGGGAGGGAAGACAAATTAAACCTCCGACTGCACTACATATAAACTGTTTTGGCATCTCTTCACCTCCTGTGGTTCTTAAGTTCATCTGTACCACACACCAAGCTTTATTTTCAGAGTATAAATAAGTGCCTGATAAATGCTAATCCAGTCTGTTTCCTGTCTTTATTTTTATTTATTTATTTGTTCAAAAATCAAGTGTGGTTATACAGCTCTCTGTCTTGAAAAGAAGCAAATGAGTTATCTGTCTGTCTCTCTGTCTGTCTGTCTCTTTGTCTGTCTGTCTCTCTCTGTCTGCCTGTCTTTCTGTCTGTCTCTGTCTGTCTGTCTCTGTCTGTCTGTGTCTCTCTCTCTGTCTGTCTGTCTGTCTGTCTTTCTGTCTCTGTCTGTCTGTCTGTCTCTCTTTCTTTCTCTGTCTGCCTTTCTGTCTGTCTGTCTGTGTCTCTCTCTCTCTCTGTCTTTCTGTCTGTCTGTCTGTCTGTCTGTCTGTGTCTCTCTCTCTCTGTCTGTCTCTCTGTGTCTCTCTCTCTCTCTCTCTCTCTCTCTCTCTCTCTCTCTCTCTGTCTGTCTGTCTGTCTGTGTCTCTCTGTCTGCCTGTCTGTCTCTGTCTGTGTGTCTGTCTCTGTCTCTCTATCTGTCTTTCTGTCTGTCTGTCTGGCTCTGTCTGTCTGTCTGTCTGTGTCTCTCTCTGTCTGTCTGTGTTTCTGTCTGTCTGCCTGTCTGTCTCTCTGTCTGTCTTTGTTTCTCTCTCTGTCTGTCTTTCTGCCTGTGTCCCTCTCTTTGTCTGTCTGTCTTTCTGTCTGTCTCTGTCTGTCTGTCTCAGTCTGTCTGTCTGTCTCAGTCTGTCTGTCTGCCTGTCTGTGTCTGTCTGTCTGTGTCTCCCTTTCTGTCTGTATGTCTCTGTCTGTCTGTGTCTCTCTCTTTGTCTGTCTTTTTTTGTCTGTCTCTGTCTGTCTGTCTGCCTGTCTGTCTGCCTGTCTGTGTCTCTCTCTCTGTCTGTGTGTCTTTGTCTGTCTGTCTGTGTCTCTGTCTGTCTTACTTTCTGTCTGTCTGTCTTCTGTGTCTCTGTCTTTCTCTTTCTTTCTGTCAGTTTGTCTGTGTCTTTCTGGCTGTCTCTGTCTGTCTGACTTTTTGTTTGTCTGTCTGTCTCATCCATCCATCTGTTATTGTTTGTCCTGTCTAACATCTATATCTACAGCAAAAATGTAGATCTATGAAAAAAATTCAAATGAAAAAACTTTGCCTTTTTAATATATGTATTTTAAATTTGTATATTGCATTTCATTTTTGCATTGTGCCAGGATTGGACATGGCGAAATGTTGAACATTGTGTAATTTAATAGTCTGACCAATATAACAGTGCACCACTAGTTATTTTCAACCTAGCATTAAAAAAAACAGAAACAAGATGATCTCCTGAAAATATTACTAATCTTGAGCACTGCAGTGTAACAGACAGACAGACAGCACATAATGATGATGTTTATGAGGCGGGTTAGCACTGTCAGTCTCACACTCGGCTCTCTTATTATGCGAGTGTGATGAGCTGGGTCTGCCTCCATGTCCAATCAGCAATGAGTGCTGTCATCTCTACAGCAGATAGCACTGCACAGCCTCCTGGAGAGGAAGAGAGGACAGGACTCATCTTTTTGGAGGAGAAGGGTTATTTATTGCTTTCTCTCTGTCTCGTAGTTGCGGTAAATTAGAAGATTTTTCTAGATCTTTGATCTTTGATGATCTTTAGGCCCTAGACTGAGATATAAATGTTGGCATGTCTGTTAGTGAACTCATTGTTTTTATACGTCTCATTTCACCATTTTGAAAATTATTCTGCACAAATTATCACAACAGAATTGTTTTTTTCTTTTTTTACAGTATTTTTTTACAAGGAAAAGTGAAATAAAATGTAAATGTTCTGGCTCAAATATGTGATTTATATGAGCCTCTCTTGTTACAGTAGAGACCGTGCATCACCTTACTGAAGCTGCACTGTCTATTATGACAGGAAAGACTCAATTATTGAGACGCCCTCATCATTAAACATTAGTTTGGACCACGTCAGACTGCTCTCTAACCCTCCTTTCATTCATAACAACACTCCCTCATTCCTGCCCTTGAAGAGAGGGCATTAAAAACGAGGGTTAAATTATCTGCCGCTGCTATTAGCTTCAGACCAGGGTGTTTCAACATAATGCATTAATACTTTACAGATCTATTTCATAGGTGTTAATCGCCATTAATTGGTCCATTAAGGGGGATGAACTTGAATTTTAATGCCATTCCTTTGTGCCTCATTTAAACAGCAGTGCTAATCAAATGCAGGTAATGTCTCTCTCTGATCACGTGCCTTACTAGAGTTCAGTGTCTGTTCTCAGATAATATAGTGTTTAAAAGTGAGCTTAATGATTTTAAAGATGCATAATTTTTACGCATAACTTAAAGGAAGAATAATTAATCTACAGACTAATATAATGGTATATTTTGATATTATTAATAAGGGATTTTTGTATTCTATTTTTTTTTCTATTTTATAATTCGTATATAACATTTTATAAATTTATATTTTTACTATTAATATATATTGTATTTACACTTTTTGTATATTTTAGATTTTATGTTTATTTTTAATGTTTTGTATATGTTTTTACGGTTTATATGTTACATATACCATGTATATATTTGATATAAAATATTATTTTATTTGTACAGTTTGTGATCATTTTAATGATCTTTTTCTGTAATTACATTAGCTTGCCAGAAAGCTTTTTTTTTAAGTGTAAGAAGTTCTCTTCTTCCTGTCCCATAATGTTTTTTTTTTTTTTCTAAACAAAAACAAAAACACTTTTCATCTGTTATTCACACTATGTCTCACACTGCTAACAGCACTAGAGGACCTGATCCCCAGTTTTATGTGGTTTGTACCGTACACCCTCTCCTTCATAAAGACTGCAATTTCATAGAGCTGTACTGTACTGTATGGAAATTCGGTTTTTGCTTCACATATTGCCAACTAAGCCAGTCGTCCTTCTCAACAAGAGCTGAGCAAGACCATGATGTAAGAAAGAGAGCAGTGATGAGCCAACCCACACTGAATCGGTCTACCGTGGACATATTTTACACTGGTTTTAGGAGGAAATATGCAAAATCCTGTTAAATGGATTTCAAAATGTGTTGAACTGAAAATACTACGCTCTTATTGATACCTGAAAGCATTATCAAATTGCCTGAAATATCAATAAATGCAATG
Organism: Enteromius anoplus; assembly: GCA_032359395.1. Taxonomy (NCBI): domain Eukaryota; kingdom Metazoa; phylum Chordata; class Actinopteri; order Cypriniformes; family Cyprinidae; genus Enteromius; species Enteromius anoplus. The sequence goes on along the minus strand of JAUMHG010000062.1, from coordinate 3,519,769 downwards.
TTTGATGGGATGAAATTACAATAAGATCTCCATGTGCTGACTCTGTTGACCTAATAATGAGGTCCAAGCGGGGCTGATAATGATTTGGACCTGACAGCATGACAGATTTTTTATTCATTAATTATTTTTAGGAAAGAGGTAGGCAGGGGACAGACATAAGAAATATAGTGTAGTTTTTGTCATATTGTGAATTATTTGGCGAGAAGCTGACATGGTAAGAGTGTGGGGCTCTCCTTTTCTCTTTTCACTTAAACCTGAAATACACATTTCTTTCACCTCGAGACAAGCTGTTGATTTGAAGCTTTACCAAAAAAGATTGTCTATGCCAGCCTCTATAAGTATAACAGTATGGAAATTTAAACAATTAATGTCAGTATCTTCTCTCTTGCCATGCTTGTTTTCTGTCACGCTTGTGTACAAAGCCTTCACTGACAGTGAAGCGGTTTCTATTCAGTGCTTCTGTGTGACAACGGTGGCAAAGATTCACTGTAATGCACCAGATCTGTGGAATAATACAGGAATTACGCCGTGTGAGAGCCTCCACAAACAAACACCCATCTACCCAAAGGAGTAAATGAGGGATTGCTTGTACTCCTTTTAGAAAATTAAAGTGTTTCCTATTTTTTCTTTCTTTTTTTTGGCGTGAAAGTTATTGATTGTCATGGATTTGTAGCTAATCAAAAAGTTATATTTGATTAAGCAGAACTTAGTAGAACTTTGTAGTATTAAATTACTCTAGTGACAATAAGTCCTCTACAGTGGGTACAGAAAGTATTCAAAACCGCTTAAATTTTTCACTCTTTGTTATATTGCAGCCATTTGCTAAAATCAATTAAGTTATTTTTTTCCTCATACACACAGCACCCCTTATTGACAGAAAAACACAGAATTGTTGACAGTTTTGCAGATTTAGGCCCCGTTTACATGAAGGGAAAAACCAGATATTTCCCTGCGGTTTGGCCTCTCATTTACACGAAAACCCCGTTTTTATCACAGAAAACGATTATTTCTAAAAACTCCGGCCAAAGTGGAGTGGACGCATTTTTGTCATATGATGCGGTCATGTGACCAGTTCAACTGATGGCTGAAGGCGTTGTACAGCAGTTGTTTTGTTTTCTCTCAATTTTTACAGCCCTATTAAGGATGAATGTCAGTTTGTAAATGCTCCAGATAGCTTTTCTTCAAAGAATACGTAATGTAAGTACATAAACAGCAGATGGAAATGACGCAGATCGAATCGTCTTACGTTTCACGCATGCGGAGTACAGGAACGTAAGCGTTTTCATTTTTGTCAGTGTGGATGATCAAGTATTCAGAAACGATTGAAAGCGATAGTGTAGACGCGGAGCGTTTTTACGGGAAAACGCCGTTTTCAAATTTATCCGGGTTAGTGTAAACGTAGCCTTATTAAAAAAGAAAAACGTAAATATCACATGGGCCTTAGTATGCAGACCCTTTGCTGTTACACTCGTATATTTAACTCAGGTGCTGTCCTTCCTTTGAGTCCAGCTGTGTTTGATTATACTGATTGGACTTGACTAGGACATGGGAGAAAGTTGTGGAAAGGCAACCATCACTGCAGCCCTCCACCAGTCAGGGCTTTATGGCAGAGTGGCCCGACAGAAGCCTCTCCTCAGTGCAAGACACATGAAAGCCTGGATGGAGTTTGCTAAAAAACACCTGAAGGACTCCAAGATGGTGAGAAATAAGATTCTCTGGTCTGATGAGTACAAGATAGAACTTTTTCGCCTTAATTTTAAGCGGTATGTGTGGAGAAAACCAGGCACTGCTCATCACCTGTCAATACAGTCCCGACAGTGAAGCATGGTGTTGGCAACATTATGCCATGGGGGTGTTTTTAAGCTGCAGGGACAGAACGAACAGGATGAATGTGGCCAAGTACAGGGATATCCTGGACCAAAACCTTCTCCAGAGTGCTCAGGACCTCAGACTGGGCTGAAGGTTTACCTTCCAACAAGACAATGACCCTAAGCACACAGCTAAAATAACGAAGGAGTGGCTTCACAACAACTCTGTGACTGTTCTTGAATGGCCCAGCCAGAGCCCTGACTTAAACCCAATTGAGCATCTCTGGAGAGACCTAAAAATGGCTGTCCACCAACATTTACCATCCAACCTGACAGAACTGGAGAGGATCTGCATAGAGGAATGGCAAAAGATCCCCAAATCCAGGTGTGAAAAACTTGTTGCATCTTTCCCAAGAAGTCTCATGGCTGTATTCGATCATCAAAAGGGTGCTTCTACTTAATACTAAGCAAAGGGTCTGAATACTTAGGACCATGTATTATTTTAGTTTTTCTTTTTGTAATAAATCTGCAAAAATGTCAACAATTTTGTTTTTCTGTCAATATGGGGTGCTGTGTGTACATTAATGAGGGGAAAATTTTAATAAACAGCTTACTTCGTATCTATCTTTTTCTCCTATTCCATTAACGGTCAAATTCTTCACGATGGCCAACCTTGCCGGAAGCGCTATTCTATTCAATATATTAACTCATCTCACTTTCTTCCCGGGGGACACGCGAGGATCAGGCCGGACACCAGGCTCTGCCCAACCATCGCCACCTGGGGGTTAAAATCCCTAGGTCTCGGGGTCCACCGAACTCCCAGCCTGCTCCACGTGACTCGCTCCCGTTTAATGAGGAAGTGGAAACTTGTGAAATATTTTAGCAAATGGCTGCAATATAACATTTAAGTGTGGAACATTTAAGGGGGACTGAATACTTTCCGTACCCACTGTAAGTGCTCAAGTGGGTAAGTGAATTAAAATCAAGCTTACAACATTTTCCAATCTCACGTTTACCAAAACCCTGTTCAAATCTGGCTTGCAAAATGTCCAAACCTATTTTCAGAACCTCTATCTACTGCCCACTCTTTAAGGTTAATAGAACAAAAGCCTATTTACTTTATTAAAACAGTAATGTTTAAAAAAATATATTGTTGTTATTTAAATAACTGATTTTTATTTTACAATTCATAAAATTTTAATTTTCTTCCTGTGATGCAGAGCTGAATTTTCAGCAGGATTACTACAGTTTTCATGATCCTTTAGAAATAATGAATATGTAGATTTTGTGGTTAAGATACATTTCTTAATATTATTATTCTTTAAAGCATAGAAAGTTAAAAAGATCATAATTTATTTGAAATGTAATGTTTGGTAGCACTTTAGAATATGTATCATGTGTTAACTATTAACCACGACTCTTTACATTTTTAATTTGCTGCTTTTTAATAGTTAATAAGGTAGTTGTTAGGTTTAGGTAGTGGGTAAGATTAGAGATGTAGAATAACTAATAGGTGTAACCATAAAATTGTTTGTTACCAAAAATGTTACCGAAAGTTTTGTAACATAACATGTAGGGCTGGGCGATACATATAGAACGATATATAATGCGCATCTTGTCAGTGAAGCCGGTTCTTTGATTAGCGGTAAATCACCGTCAGCTGTTTTTAAATGCAGCACCGGCTTATGAACAGAGCCGTAGATCACTGACAAGCTACGCATTAAGTTTCGCGGGTGATTCAATGGCGCAGCTTCTCAGTGATCTACGGTACTGGCCATCATAAAAAAAAAAAAAAATCATATCAGTTTCATTTATCTGTGTTTTTGCATCCCTAGCATGCACTTTGATGGAAAAGATGACAAAAAAACCATACCAAAAAAATTGAAAAATAAACATGGAAATTTGGTTTTGGACCACTTTCACTTTGGTACTTTCATAAACATACACATACATACTTTACATACATGAATGAATACAAGACTCCTAGAGATCTGTTCAGTGAAGTCTTCCTGTCGTAACTGGCTGGATTCACCTCTTGAATTTCAGAGTGGTGGCTGTGACCTCATGGTCCCAGGGTCAACATTAATATCCAGAGCTTACTGCGGCTCTATGAATCAATAACTGCTGGAGAGGACATTCTTAGCTTGGGAAGGAGCCCACACATCTCTCTCTGATGGAATTTCATCCCTGTTAGATCTTTTACAGATTGCCTGCGCTGTGCTGGAGATGGCAAAGCCCCTCAGCTATCCAGAGTCACCGTCACAGAAAGCCAATGAGAGGGTCAAACTGTACCAGCCGCCATCAAATATCGGGCCGACTGGATAGACGATAGAGTAAACCCAGCCCCGGGCTAGACCTGAGTGAATGTCATCCTTGTACAACAGAGTGTGTCCTGTTCCTGCAGGCATGTTCCTTGTTTAGAATGACTGGAAGTAATCCTGTTACAGGGCTTTACATAATGTTTGCTCCGATCACATCTTCAGTTGTGAGAACCCTTACTTGATTTTCAGAATCAGTTTTAGTCTCTAAATCATTGTGTAATTGGGGATAACAGTTTCTGTTTCTGTAGCTTGTTATTTGATATAATTTGAGAAAGAGTAATCTAATAAGTGGTCATATGATGTTCCTAAAAGAACATTAATTTGTGTGTTGTGGTTTAAGGTGCAAAAAGCTTTTATTTTCATTATTTTCTACATACTGTACATTGTTTGTTTCTCCTATAAGCTCCGAGTCAATTTGTTCAAAGTTTATCGTTCTAAAGAAGCGAGTTGTGCTCTGATTGGCCAGCTAAAAGTTGGGGGTGTGTTTAAAAAAAAAAGCCTATAAAATTTAGTTTAATGGTGGGTTTCATTGTGACATCTAGTACCCAGCGTTGGGGAAAGTTACTTTTAAAAGTAATACATTACAATATTGCATTACTTCCTAAAAAAAGTAACCAATTACGTTACTTTTATGGAAAGTAATGCGTTATATTACTTTTGCGTTACTTTTGCGTTACTTTTTAAATATGGGCAGAGCTTTAGTGTTTGTTTTTTAATATAAGACGTTCTATTTATAGCAAATATAAAAGCACACCAAAAAGTGTCACAAATAAAACCTGAGGCTGAAGAAAAAGTAAATTCACATAAAGTAAAATACAGGAGAAAGTTCAATACTCTTCAGCAATAAAAAAACAAA
>JAUMHG010000062.1:3487705-3511281 GCA_032359395.1 Enteromius anoplus | reverse complement strand
TTTCCCTTTAAAAACACTACCGCGTGTGGAGTCACGTGACCCGCTCCGTTACGTTACCCTGCGTTCACACCAGACGCAACTTGTGCAAATAAATCACGCTATTCACGCGTAGTTGGACGCTTGAACATTTTAAGTTTACTCGCTTCATTCGCACGTGAAATTCTCTTCACAACAAACACGAATTCACGTCATGGGACGAATTCCCCCTGAACATTTAAAATGCCTACCTGAATTCTGTGGGGATAGTTTGTAATGTAGGTGTTTCTGGTCTGTTTGGGGGAGGAAGGGGCAGACAGCACTTCGTTTAGGCTGCCTTGTTGAGCGTAGCACTGAAAACATTATATTTTACACACTTTATTCTAAATTCACACACATGCATGTATTAAATATATTTTAAGAGAATATATATATTTATATATATGCATGTATATACATTTAAATGTTTTACTGTATGTGCATGCATAAATATACACCTTACACAAACATATATTATGAAAACAAAAACTTCAATTTTGAATGCGGTTAATCGTGCTTAATCATTTGAAAGCATAAAAAGTAAGTTTGTTTTTATAACATTTAATTTTTTCATACTTTATCACAGAAATAAATGCTTTGGTTAATTTCCACAGTTTACATAGTTAGTGACCAATGTTTTGTTGTGCTTTGCATCCTTTATTATTATTTGTATACATTTTTAAAATTAATTTATTGATTGGTTTATTAAGATATTTTTTATTAATTTATTCCCGAAAACATATTCTTGTTATATATTGTTTATCTATTTAGCTATTTAGTAATTTATTGATTAATTACAACATTAATTAATAAATAAATGACTTTTTTGCCCAGTTTTTATTAATTTGGTTATTTTATTCATTAATTGATAGATTTTTTAATTTATTTATCATTCATTCATGAAGTCATTTATGTGTTTATTTTTGTATTAAATAAATGAAGTAATTTTTTTATTTTTTATTTATTTAATAGTTTGTTTGTTTATTATTTTGTGTCATATTTTAACTAAACACAATAAGGGGTCAAAATAATAAAATAAAGTAGTAGATAAAATGTAAATTAAAAAATAAAATAAAATAAATACGTTTTACAAATATTACTTCATTGTTTTTATAGAATACAAGTCATGGAAATATTAAGTCAGATGAGTTGGTGGTGGTGGAATTATTACTGACAATAAAAGCCTTCTAACATCAACAGTCAAATATGTCTCATTGGGTAATGAAGGTACTGTATTACCTAAAATATGATGCACTGGCTCCATCTCTGCAGCGGATATTTCAGTGAACACTTGTTAGGGACTTGGTTGTTGCGCTTTGGATCCTTTATTATTATTTTTATACAATTTTTAAATTAATTTATTGATTGGTTTATTAAGCTATTTTTAATAAATTTATTCCTGAAAACATATTTTTCCACATTTAAATAGTTCACTTTAAGTTTTTTCTTAAATCAGTACTGAAAAAGCACTTTGCATTTCTCTCCTTATAACCATATCCAGATAGAATTTGCAGGCGTTGTTTTGGAGGGGGAAACCGAGTAGATTTAAATATGCAATAGTATAATAATATCTAATCATAAAATGCATTATAATTTTGCAAAGCCAGCAAATCAGACTTGTGCTTGTCATTTTGAGAAATCCCATCCAGTGGTCCAGGAATAATTTAAAAGCGATCCATTTAAATTTGAATAGAGACTATATGGAGTACAGACTACAAGAGAACTCAAGGAATAACCTGTTTTCAGTCACATTTATCTTAAATGCTGATGAAACCCAATATCAGCTGTTTTGTCCTTGTGAGACCACCTATTGATTACCGTTTTCTTATGCAGTAAATCTAAAAGCGAACTCTTTTTGAGCATCGATCATTGTTATATTAGTGTACTTCTAAACACTGGGTGATATATCACCATCGCACAGATACAGGAGAACGGCTGATATGATAGATCACACATACATATATACAGAGGGTGACCTTCAGCGTGGAGTTCAGATGCTGACAGTGAGTTCAAAGCTTTGTGTATTCCTCCATCAGAAGGGTGGGACTAAATCGTGTCATGCTAGGGCTGATGGGAGCTTGTTATAACCCTGCGGGCGCTTCAGAGGTAGAAGTAAGGTTATGACACCAGTTAGAAGTAATCTGTTGACAACAAAAAAAAGAAAGAAAGTGATTTCAGTGTTTTAATACACTTGCGTCGCTTTGATAAATATTTCTGCATTAGTGTTCATTCATAAGCTGCATGCATAGGATGTGAGGTGGAGAAGTCAGGAGTATGTCTTTGATGGAGCACGAGTGAGAGAGGTGACCGAGGTGATGTGGGCTTTGATGGCTGTTGCCGAGCAACGCAATCCATCTGTCTGACTGTCGGGGGCTTGAAAGGCCAGATCTGCTTCGTTTCATTTATTCATGCCACGTTTACCTGTTACTAGGTAGGAAAAAAAACTGTGGACCACAGTCACAGCTCATTTTCCAAGATGAACATGTGCAGGTTTTTGAACATGCGACATGAATAGAACCTGGGCGGATCAAAGGGAAAAAATGGCATTTGTGTCGTACTACTCTTGTATTTGTTTGTTTAGTTAGTTGGTCATTAGCCATTTGGCCATTCATTTTAGTAATTAATTTATTCCTGTTTGTTTGTTTGTTTGCTCATTCATTCATTCATTAATATCATTTTTTGTTTGTGTTTATTTAGGAATTTATTTTTTAATTAAAATGTATTAAAGTTGATATTTATTAATTCACAGAATCATTCATTCAATTAGTCTTTCTTTAATTCCCATTTGTTTTTCATTAATTCATGAATTAATTTTAGTAATTTATTCCTTTTTCTCTAGTTTGTTTGTTTGTTTGTTTGTCTATTCACCATAAAGTTTTTATTTTACCATTTATTTATTATTGTTTATTTATTTAGCTATTTAGTCATTTATTTATGAATTCATGTTTTAATTTATTTATTTGGCCCAGTTTTTATTAATTTGGTTATTTTATTAATTAATTGATTGTTTTTTTTATTTATTACTACATTCATTCATGTAGTCATTTATGTATTTATTTTTGTATTAAATAAGTCATTAAGTCATTTTATTATTTTTTTTTTAATTTATTTAATAGTTTGTTTGTTTATTATTTTGTGTCATATTTTACCTAAAAAAACAATAAGGGGTCAAAGTAATACAATACAAAAGTAGACAAAATGTAAATTAAAAAATAAAATAAAATAAAATAAATAAGTTTTACAAATATTAGCTCATTGTTTTTATAGAATACAAGTCATGGAAACTGGAATATTAAGTCAGATGAGTTGGTGGTGGTGGAATTATTACTGACAATAAAAGCCTTCTAACATCATCCGTCAAATATGTTTCACTGGGTAATGAACGTACTGTATTACTTAAAATATGATGCACTGGCTCCATCTCTGCAGGTGAAGCAAGGTCAACTTGCGCATATTTCAGTGGAGACTTGTTAGGAAGACTTTGTAGCAGTGTTATACATGGTTTTCTACCCATGTGTTTTTTTTCAACATGCATGAAAGTGCCACACCTCTTTTGTTCTTACACATTATCTCTTCTCCTGGCCTCTGAACACAGTCAGTACAGCCATAACACCTCTGATTGTTGAATGCCTCTGCGACTAAATTAATTTGCGATGGCAATTTGTGAGCTGTCAGCACAGGCTTAACTTGTTTGCTTGTGAAAATATCCACCATGCATTATTTAGTGTTTGCAAATCTAATAAGCATGCATATACTGTAATGGCTATAGAGAGGCAGACATTAAAGAGGCCAACTAACACATGACCAGATTCATTTTTAACATGAAGACATTGAGAATTTTTTATTTGCTTAACGTGTCGTTTGCATGGTGTTACTTACAGTACACAAGAGTTTTTGTTGTATGATAAAGCAAACAAGCACTGTCTTTCAATGCTATTCTGTTATTTTAATGTGCTTTGTGCAATTATGCATGATCTTTAAACACAATTTTTCATATTTAACTGCATTGTAACTGAGCAGGTTTGTGCTTCTCTCTGGAGAAAATCTAAAACTGTTTGTGCTTCATGAAATGGCTTTTTTTTTCTGAAAGTTAAATGAAGCATTTATGTGCTAATTCTGTTTATAGACGGTGGTAAAGCGGTTTATTAAATGAACGCGCATGTGTAAGCCTGCCTCGTCTAGCTAATATATTACTCCTTGATTTGATTGATCTTCTGTTCTTGGCTATAGTTAGAAGATACGGTACGCTGCTTAACTTAATTCATCCTAGAATAATAATATAACAGTCTTTATTTATGTAGCGTTATTTATTTGTTGCCATGCCATTAGGTTTTTATTTCCAAAGACTTTCAAGCCATAATTACCATAGAACAGTGTCTAAAATCCATTACAGGGATGATTTATGGGGTTAAATTTCTGGTTAAAGGCACAATGTGATAATCCGGGATCAAACAAGTGATCATTTAGTACCTAGCCCTGAGTTTTCACCATTGCACAATAACTCACTTAACAACTATAAGAAATGTACAGTATAAATTAAAAATACATAGCTATCTTTAGCAGTGTATGACGTGACAGACACTAGTTGTCCAGTCTGTTACAGAACAAAATTCATACAGTATCGGTCGGTTAAAAGACAGTCCTAATAGAAATGTATTACATTTTTCTTTATTCATTTTATTTGAATGAATTTTAATAAAAATGTTCATAAGCGAAATGTAAATGTTTATTTTTTTATTTTTAAAGTTCACTTGTTGTTTTTACATTTCAATGTAAAAATGAAACAACAAATGTAAAAACAAAAATGCATATTAGAAATTAAGATATACTTTAATGCAATTTTATTTATTCACTTATTCATTCATTCATTCATTTTTTGTAATTGTTTTTATTCTTGTTCCCCTTCTCTTCGTAATATGGCATGGGAGACCCAATTTATTTGTTTTTAAATAAAGGTTAAATGAAATATAAATAGTATTTATAAAATGTATTCATAAATACATCTTTAACTAAATATACATGCACATAAATATCTTATATTTAATGAATATTTATTCAAAATGAATTGTTCAATTAATCCGTTTGTTAATTTATTTATTTATTAATAATCATAATATGATCAGGACATGTGTGAGCAAAGTGCTACAGAATGGCGCTGACATTTCTAGAGGATTGGCTGTTTTTAATTTATTTGCCTGTTTTATGGTGGTCTCTAGAGAAAATGCCTTTGGTTGTTTTCATAGCTACAGAGCAGCTCCAGTAAACCTTGACAAGGCTAGATTAGTCTAAAATCAGTCAGTCAGTCAGTCTATATTTTTTGGAAACTCAGGTCATCACAAAGCAATCACGTCTCCAATCACATGACCTGACAGGAAGACGACAAACAACCCCCAGTTCACCAAGTGCACTGATGGCTTAATTATGTTTGCCATAATATTTCATCCAGTCACGGCAGCCTGTCTTACACACACCAAGACCATTACTGTGAATTATTTACACTGTTCCAGAGCTCTATATGTGACTGCTGGCAAGCATGAGGTCCCTGTAGGAATACTGGCCCCGTAGAGGATATCCAGCCGCGTTTGGAGTTAAATAACCTCATTTAGCCGGTGTGGGTCATTCATTCCTCTGACCATGATCAGAATTAATGTATCGAAAATAGCATGCCTGAGGTGCTACTGAATTTCTGAATATGCATTATTGTTTTTTTGCAAAAAATGTTTTATTCCATGCTACATAGTATTATGAAAATTAAGATTTCTATATAAACCTGAAAGAAATGGGCTCAGCTGGATGATAATATTTATTAATAAGTCAACAGAAACAGAAAAATATAATATAAGTAAACTCAGTAGCAGTGAATTGTGAGGTGAAGAGATGATAACATTTGTATGTTGATCCAAACAGCATTTGGCAGAAAGGTCTTTGATATCAAGAGGCAATTTCTTTGACATGGTAGTATGTCCCAGTAGCTGCACTTTTTTAATAAATGCACATAGGTATTGAGGTTTTGAGTAATTGCCCTCATCTATACACATTTAGCAACACCTTTAACCCCAGCCTGACACTGCGATATCTTTCACTCGTGAGCCGTCTGTGTTTGTTTGGACAGGGGAGCGGTGGATGCTGGTGGACAGCAGTCTGTCAGGCTGGGCTTAATGAGTTTTTTGGTAAATGAAGAAGTGAATGAGGCTCTATATTTAACACAGGCTCCGTGACTGTGGGTCATTTTACGCTGCTCCATTTTGCATGGTTGCAAAGCTGTACCTCACTGCAAGATGGATGAGGGTAATTTTCATGGCTTTGGGCAGCAGTTTATCACGAGGAAACAAACAGAAGGCCTTAAATCACCATGTATTATGAAACGCTACAGCACACACACACACACACACACACACACACACACGTACAGGAGTGGCATGTGTACATGCACAGCTCCACTCTTCACATATTGTCATGGAAGTGCATATTTATAGACTCAGGATCCCTGTACTATAATTATAACAGATATTTGCATACAGGTTCTGTTAATGTGTTGTGTAAAATGTGTAAAGATTTTATACCAACCTTCTTGATGTGTAAATAAGGTGAACAAAATAAAATAAACCAATATACATTTTTAATGTCAAATGTCCAGAGTCTTAGTGAATGACTGAATAATTAATTAATTAATTAATAATATAAATATTGGTTATCTATTTGTTTATTTGTTTATTTATTCATTTACATTTTATTTTAATATTTTAATAAACTCATTTAAATAAATTAACATTTCAGTTTTTTTAATGTAAGAATGCACACAGAAAAAAAAGTGGTGGCAATTTTTTTTTACGTAGATTTAAATAAAAAATAAAGTTGTTTTTTTTTCTCCTCCGGTGTATTTTATGTCAGCTATCCTGATACTTAACATTTATTTAATTATTTTCAGTTTTATGAAAATAGTTTTTTTTAGTTTAGTTTAAATGAACAATTAAATACATTTAATCAAGTCAATAGACTTTTTATATGTTAAGCATCCAGATATGTAATGAATAAATATTTACTTACTTAAGTGTAAGAAATTATATTAAAATGTGAATTTTTTTTGTAATTATTGTAGACATTAGATGTATGCCATTTTATGCAATTTCTCTTCACCAGTAGACACAAGAATGGGCTTACATGGTTCTTGTGCTGAAATATATACCAGTACTAGAAAGATAATTGACCAGTCACATTTCACTTTGCAAATATATGCAACAAAGAAGACAAATTGCAGTGTGTGGGTTTTGAATGGCCTTTTTTATAACAATGTTTATAATGAGATATTTTCAAAATGTAATATTATTTACAAGTAGAAAAAGACTGTGGTTTGGACCTGAAGGTTTTTTATTTTATTTTTTTTTATTAGAAGCTCACCTCAGTTTCTGTAAAGACTTAAGCATGTGTTATGTTTGTGACGTGACCTCTTTGTGATTTATATAATAGTACATACTGTAGTGACCTGGGCCAGACATCTGAAACCAACATAATTGTTCTAATTTACTGCACTGAAGCTACAAAAGCTTCCTGTGATCTATGACGTCTTTGTAGCCTGCCTCAGACACAGAAGAAGTGATAATAGCTTACAAAAGTCTATATATAGATTACCTTGTGCTGCAGAGGACTGGTGTCACAGCATCCTTAAATTAGTGCAAAATCATAGTAATAATCTAATGTCACTTCAAAACAGTGGAATTAGATCTACCATTTTCACCTTTACCTGAACAAAGGAGACAATTAGACTCTGAGGAGGGTAATACATATGTCTCATACACAGGCCTATTAGTCTGCATTGATGTGCAGAACTTGCACTTAACATAACCTATTAATGCCAAACAAAACACACTCAAGATATTTATTTTCTTATAGAACTAAAAGAAATCCCATACTGTAGGTTTTGTGACAGTAAACAGGATCGTTTGGTCTGTATAGGTTCTGAAAATCATTTATTTACCTTCATTCATTTTCATTTTTGAAATACAATTTAAAAGAGAGAAATATATGGTTATAAGTTTGTACATATTTGCTCTTAAAATGTCGTTACTTCATTTATTTTATTTTATTTTAGCATTTCCAAAGTTACAAAATACACAACATACAAAATACAGAATGATCTACATGGATGATTCCCATTTGTTTTATTTTTTTATTTAATATAGTTTAATTAAATTACATTTTATTTTATTTTATTGTGTCAACTGTTTTTCTAGTGTTTTATTGGACTAAAGTCCATACAGTTATTAATACTCCTCCTTGGATCGCCACCTTACCGTGGTGGAGGGATTTGAGTGCTTAAATGATCCGAGAAGCTATGTGGTCGGGGCTATATGTCCCTGGTAGGGTCTCCCATGGTAAAAAGGTCCTAGGTGACTGACCAGACAAAGAGCGGTCCAAAAAAAAACCCTTATGGAAGGAAACAGAATTACAACTGCGACGTCGCTCGGTACGGCGCAGCCGGGGGCCCAGCCTTAAGCCAGGTCTGGGATTGGGGCTCGTACAAAAGCGCCTGGTGGCCGTGACTTACCCCGAGAGCGAGGTGGGGCCATCCTCCCGTGGGCCCACCACCTGCAGGAGGGACAGTAAGGGTTCGGTGCATTGTGGATCGGGCAGTGGTCGAAGGCGAGGACCCCAACGACCCAATCCTCGGACACAGAATCTGGCTCTTGAAACATGGAATGTCACGTTTTCGCTGAGTACGATCATATATGACAGAGCAGTTTCAGTTCTTTTTGCTGACATCTGAAAAAAAGCCACGTACTTCCACGGGCGGCATAGCCGACCCCAGACCGTTAAGTATCTTGGGGTCTTCTTTACGAGTGAGGGAAGGATGGAGCGAGAGATCGGCAGACGGACTGGGTCAGCTTCTGCAGTAATGCGGTCGATGTACCGGTTTGTCGTGGTGAAGAAGGAGCTGAGGTGCAAGGCGAAGCTCTAGATTTACTGGAACTATGTTCCTACTCTCACCTATGGCCATGAGCTTTGGGTCATGACCGAAAGAACAAGATCCCGGATACAGGCGGCCGAAATGATTTTCCTCTGCAGGGTGGCTGGGCGCTCCCTTAGAAATAGGTTGAGGAGTTTGGTCACTCGGGAGGAGCTCGGAGTAGACCCGGAGCTCCTCCACATCTCTTTCTGGATGCCTCCTGGACGCCTCCCTGGGGAGTTGTTCCGGGCATGTCCCACTGGGAGGAGGCCCCAGGGAAGACCTAGGACACGCTGGAGGGACTATGTCTCTCAGCTGGCCTGGGAACACCTCGGTATTTCCCCGGAAGAGCTGGAGGAAGTGTATGTGGTTTAATTACTACGTTATATATAAATTTATTTACTGATAACTATATCCACTGAGTCTTCATAAACAAATAGTGCCTAAATAATTAATATTTTGTATTACTTAGCGTTAACTCATAGCACAGAGCAAGATATAGTAGAAAGCTATTCTATTTTTGTCTAGAAGCAGAAGATGTCATTTTTGCATCCTTTTCTGAAATGTAAATGTGTATATATGATAACATATTGCACTAGGAGTGTACAAATAAATAAAGGGCTTTGGTGCTACATGCACACATGGACTAAAAGCCATCCAGTTCTGATTTTATAGGGGTCTTTAAAGAAACTGGCGTTTAAAGTCAGACAGGCACAAACACTTGCTTTATCACATCAGTGTTTATTACTTCATTCAAAGTGTCTGGGCCATTTTTTGTGGCGCTTTCCTGAGGGATTATCTCCATTAGCATGCATAGCCGCCCGATATCAAACCACTTTTCCCTCATTGATCCTTGCTGTGCATGAAGGCTGCCAATTTGTTTATATTTGCATTCAATTTTTATATAATACACGGCAAAAAACGGCCAGCTGGGTGTAATTGGATTGTGCGCTGTTGGGCTTTCATATGTGGACGCATTAGTGTTTGCTCAAGTAGCAATGACCTTGGGCTAAACAACGCTTGCCTCCCCGCCTGACAAACCTCGCCGGCCCTCCTTGACTCATGCCTCCTTGTTCCTTTTTGAGATGCAAATGGGATCAGTGAAGTTCCCGTGGGGAGCTTTGCTCAACTAACTCTACAGCGTACAAACAATTAGCACGTGCCGTGGCATAAATGTGCTCACCTTGTGCTCTAACAAGGCAAAGATGCACTCAAATCTCATCAGGGCTCAAGAAATGCAGACGTCAAGTGTTACTAGGAGATGTTTATACAGTACGGTCATTCAAAATTAGGCTTTAATGAATTCATTTACCCTTTGACTAGTTTTTAGGTGTTTGAATAAGATGGACACTAAGGGTGTATTCACACCTGTCTTGTTTGGTTGGGGTACTGCAAGAAAACCACAACAACTGTGCTACCGACACCCAGATGAAGAGGTGGTCTCGGTCCGGTTCCAAGCGAACTTAACTGGATGAAGCACTAAATGAATGACCTTAGCACACGTATGGTTTTGATTGCATGGATGGATGGATGGAATGGATGAATTGATATATGGATGGATGGATGGGTTGATGCATTGATGGATTGATTGGTTGATTGATTGATTTGAGACTATAACATGACCATGTTTTTGACATAATTATACATTTTAACAAAACTAATCCCCAGTGATATTTATTTTGCTTAATCACTTGTGAATAGAACATTCAGAGCTCTTATTAACATATTTGGTTTTTTGAAGTGATGCTGCTTAAAGTAAAAGTTACCTTGACACTTTCTGTGGCCTTCATACGGCAGAGAGAGAAAAACAGGAAGGGAAAGAAGAAAGCCGAGGGGATCCATCTAAAATTAGCTGCTATGAGAACAGCATCTTGATGGAGGAGTTCACAAGGTTCTCCATCTAATCCAATCAATCTACAACAAAGCCAGAAGAGAAGTTTCCTCCAAACAAAGCACTCCGTATGAGAGGAGCGAGAAATGTTTGATGTGTACGTCCAAGCACAGCAGCAGAAAGTTTGCTGAAGCAGACTCTTTTTCTCTCGTACTGTGTTCGCATGATGTAAGTTCTCATTACCAGAAGCATGACATGATCAAACGATTCTTGGAGCTTATGCTCATTGACTTTTAATCCTGTTGTTTTGTGTCTCCAACATCATTTGACCTGAAATGAGTTGTTTTTTTTAAAATGTGCTGTATATGGCATGGCCGACGGGCATTGCCAGAGCGATGTTTTCAAAGGCTAATGCATGCGCCCTCAGTTGCCCCAGTGCATTATGGGAGCCTTGCGTTCTCATGTGTTCTGTGTTTGTTTTTGTTGAGTCATAAACATATACATAACCCATCAGAACACAAGAGCTCGTTGTCAGAATGACTCATTTGTATGCCGATGTGTCCATGGGTCACAGTCATGCATGCTGCTTCTGCACTGTTGATCATTTTTATTGGGGCTTGTTATTTGCATGAGACACAGCCATGTTGTCTGATGAAGTTTTGCAGATCTCTTCTCACCATGTTGTTTGATTTAGTCAATGCATAATGTAAGAAACTGACACTAAGAGATTAGCGACACTAAAATCTATATGAAACTTACATTTGCTCAATGTTTTACGATGTTGGTTTTCAGACAATAGGTGGCAGATTCCACGATTTTCAAGTGTTAAGTGAACTGAGTGTGAATGTAATCAGGCATTTATTTTTATTTTGTCATGTCTCAGTGTTTTATTAATAATGTTCATAAAAAAATATATACTGTATATATTTCACAAAACTACATCAGTCATAATTGTTACCAAAAAATGTTAATGCAAAAAGTACTTTTTAAATTCTAAAATAAATAAATAAATAAAACTACTGTACATTATATAAGTAAAATATGTAATGTATAGCCATCATGTTAAATTAAAATGTAACATTTTAAAGATGTTGCGTTTAGTGCACAAACACCTAACCAGACACGTGGGAGCTCATTGAATGTCGTCATTAGATTATGGGTTTCTGCTCAGCTGTGGATAATTGTATAATATACACATGAGGGTCAGTGCACTCTAAATCCCATAATCCACCAAACTCCATTACTGCAGTGTGTTATTAGAGGAGAAACCAGTCGACATTTCACTCTGAATGCATTAAAGAGGCTTTATTGAAATGCATTGTTGTGCTTCAGATATGCTGTCCCATGGATAGTCTTCCAGTGCTGAAATGTGCATGTGCTGTACAGTTGTGCTGCAAAAACAAAAGGTTGGTGTGACCATTGACAACCTGCTTTTACTCTGTCTTGGTAATGATCCTGTAATGAAGTTGAATGAAGTTACATGCAACATTGCGACCGGCGATCAATAGTTCACACTCCTATAGTGTTACAATTAACCTGATCCCCAGAGACACCCGAAAGGCCAAACGCCTTATCCTGTTGTTGTGAAGGTTTAACAAAGATGAAAAAAGTGCATTTAGCACCATAAGGCCATTCAGGATGTAAAGGAGTTGGTTTCTTCATCAAAACAGATTTGGATTAATGTAGCATCCCATCAATTGCTCACCAGTGGATTCTCTGCAGTGAATAGGTGTTGTTAGAATTAGAGACCGAACAGGTGATTAAAAACATTGCAATAATCCACAAGACTCCAGTTCATTAATTAATGTATTGTGAAGTAAAAAGACTATTTTTATGAAACTAATCCATCATTTTAGACATCTTAGCTTTAAACCATTGCTTTTGGCCAAACTATGAATTAATAATCCATAATATTGCATCCTCCAGTAGAAAAAAAACCCCTTCCCCTGTTTTCCTCTCACATTAAAACATATTTATAAACGGTGCTTGGTCTATGCATATTTCTCTCCTAATTCAAAAGATGACTTTTTAACTTGAAAAGGGACTTGAGTTAAAACTGGTCTTATTGATAAATTCGTTTTTTGTTTTTTTACAAACATACATTATTGATTGACTGGAGTTTATTAGTTGTGGATTATGGTGTATTTTATCAGATATTAGGACTCTCATTCTGACGACACCCATTCACTGGTAAGCAAATTATGTAAAGCTGAATTCCTTCAAATCTCTTCTGATGAAAAAGCAAGCTACATCTTGAATGGCCTGAAGGGGAGTAAAATGTAAAACTTGGGTGTGAGCTCTATTGATTTGGCTAGTGAGTAGTGACTTAGCAACCACCCCAAAACCTTAGCAACCCCCTAGTGATGCATTTAATAAACATTCAGAACAACTTGGCAATGATCCACAAGATTCTAGCCTCATATGGTGAGTTTCACTTTAGCTAACAGCAGGATTGTCTTGAGTAACATACTGAAGATCTAGTTAATTTATTGTCTTGAAAGCAAAAAGCAATATATAAATATCAGCGTATTTATGATAGGATGGATTGATTATATGATGCATCTGCAGAGGTATTATCTAAACATTTACTCCTGTGGCTTTCCTGCGCCGATTTGTTTCTCTGAGCATTCATCAGTGCCGCATCTCTCTAGAGCTTTTGGAAATGATGAGATGTGCAATAACATGCCATGGCTTAATAATCCTGCTGGCTTGCCCAATTTTGCTGAGAGAAATTTCCCAGTGCATTGTGGGAGGAGATCAACCTGCAAAACTCGATGGAAAAACCAATGGAAACTTCAGTGCATAAAATCCACAGCAATGCATCCAGCTGTTGAGAGATCCTTTGGGTGGAGGTCCTGGGAGCTGCACATATGCTAATATTCAGGTTTCTGACAGGAACATGAGAACATCACGTGCGCTGATGAAGAAGTGACAGGCAGAACTGCTTCCCTGGACATTCTCATGTCAAGCAAAGGCCATCGAGGGGATTTACGGTTAAATGCTACTCGCTTTTCTACATTAACATGAGCATATGGTTATAGGCCAGACTCCCAGTGCAGAGTCACATGACCATGTGATGACTGATGCTGGAAAAAAAGGTTCATAAATTCTATCAGGTGATTTGTATTGGAATTTTATGAACTTGCTATTAATAATGTTAGATCAATTTTTGGCTTGGGTTTTCAAAACAGTATTGATTAAGTTGGGAGTGTGAAATCAATGATAAAGATTGGGCTAATATAAAAAGGGGGAAAAAAAGATTGGGGTCATATAAGAGGCTTTCTAAGCACATTCTTCTAATGTATATGTAACTAGTAGATTAAGAAGATTAAGATTTTGAGATTTTTATTTAGCACAAATGTGTTAAATTAAGTTTAGTTTTTTTCTTTCTAAAATAATAGCTATCGGAAAAACAGCGTCTAATGCTTTAGGGTACAGTAAGTTGGACCAGTGGTTCAACTTATAGCACAAGTAAGAATTGCTTGGAAGAATTATAGCAAATCCTATTACAAAATGTTGAAAAATGTGGTTAAATATTGAATCTTTTCTTTGGCCGATTAATAAAAATGCAGGGATTATGCATTAGTAATTTTTTGACTAGTTGCTTATTAGCATGCATATTACCAGCATAATTGCAGTTTTTCAATACTTACTATATAAAACACATATTAAAGCCTTATTCTGCATTACCATACTTCCAACTTTTAGATGCCTTAACAAAAAAAAAATACATCATTAACTATTAATAGGCAGCAAGTGAAGAGTTTGAGGCTTAAGTTAAGTTAGTTGTTATTTAACAGTGCAAATTGGTCCCCAGATTGTGTGATCTTTAATACCAGTATACTTTAATACTTTAATACCAGTTGGGTGCATATTCCCGAATGAATCAGGTAACCTTTTGATCTTATATAGATTTCTCTTTTAAACTTTATATAAAAGGATAGTTCACACCAAAATAAATATGTTGTCATCATTTACTCTCCATCATGTTGTTCCACAGAAGATATTTTGTAGAATGTTTGTGACCAAACAGTTGCTGATAACCATTGACTTCCTTAGTAGGAAAAAAAGACAATGGAAATCAGTGGCTACCATCCATTGTCTGGTCATGAACATTCTACAAAATATCTTCTTTTGAGTTCTGCAGAAGAATGAAACTCATACAGGTTCGGAACAACTTAAGGGTGAGTAAAGGATGACAGAAACTATATAACTATCCCTTGAAGTCTTATTTATATGGCTGTGTATGCATTTTTTTATTTTACTTGATGGCAGAAATCCTAAAAAATAATTATTTTATGTTATTTTTTTACCCTTTTTTTTTTTTTTTTTGCTTTGAGGATAACTTACTCTTAAAAAGTGGCGCAGCTTACCCCAGAGCAGTGGTTAATCAGTTACCCTTTGAGTTTGTGCCTACAATCTTTCTGTTACTATTCTAAATCTTAAACTCTACACTGTAATTTTAACAGGGAAAAAGTGTTTCAGACTGTTTGAAGACATTCTGGAAATCCCAGAATCCAGTTCACTTTTACCATCCTAATCAGTTCAGAGATCTGAAGCTGTTATCTGAGGAAATGAAGGGGAACTCGGTCTGGACTCCCACTACATACATGTCTTATGGGAGAAGGTGTCAATAATAACCAACGCTGAATTCTGTTCCGTTGTATCCAACAGACTGACTTGAAACGCCTCTTTTGATATTTCATTCACAGCCAAGTTTTCCTATCCGGATTTGATTCTTTACCCAAATGGTTTGATCTGCCTCGTAGTCTTTGTCAGTCAGCCTTAATGGAGTTTCAGCTTTCTGATCTTTTTTCATTGCCTTTTCCAAACATTAAAGAGCTATGTCTTTCCAAAGAAATGTTGATGTAGTATTCATCAGCAGAGATGCTACCCCATCGCTTATAGCAAGATTTGGGCAGATTTACCCATCATTGCTGAACTTGTATCTCAGTCTCACTCATTTATTTCCTGTGATCAAAATGCATAAATTTCATTCCGCACATTTATTTTTACCTCTCAATTAGACACCCTGACATGTTTAGAGGAACAAAGAGAAACATAAAGAGAAGCCGCCCCTATGGGTCATAAAAGTTCCTTATTTTGGTTTTGGGAGTCCCAAACAACAGACTGGCCTGCATGCAAGATCAAAAACACTTTCGTTATCTTATCTTGTTCAATGACTCCTAAATGATTCGTTCAACATTGAATTTTTCCCAAAATTTGGCCTGAAGCTAATCTGCTTTGATCGGCCCGATTGGTCTCATTTTCATTTCATTGTCGGCATTTGTAAGGATCAGTGCTTTGTGTACAGCGTTACCCGGCAAACAGCTATTTTAACCGATTTAAAAGGGACGAATTTACTGGACCGATTTACTGGACGAATCTACAACCAGTCAGACCACTCATTCCGATGACGTATGCGTAGCGATGAAACCTGAAGCCACCGTAACCAATTGTAGCTAGCTTCATTAAAGTAGTAGGAAAATGTCTTTACTTTAATTACTTCTGCTCCGTTTTCAAAGAAAACCTGTCATGAAAATTTCTCGCAACAGCAGAGTCCAATGATTGTTGCTGTTCGGTGCACGCCATGTTTTAAAAAGCCGGTATTGATTCCGAACTGCTGCGTTATCCCGTTACGCCCACCTCAGTCGGGGGGGAGCTCGTTTCTCATTGGTTCCCAATTTTTTGGGAACAGAAATGCTCTAAAACGGCAGCTTGGCCAGACTAACTTTGCTCTCGAAATGAATGTAGCGTCACAGGAAGTATGGGCGGGCCCAGGCTAGCAATATGCTAATGTCGTTTTAAAAATGACTCATTTCAGTGATTCAGAGCCACTCTTTCTTTTAAGAGACAGTAACTTCATACACGGTGCATGGTTTTTCATTCACTAAATAGATCTATGTAACTACAATTAAAGTTATTCGTCTCTTAGTCTCGCTACAGTACATGTGGCTAAGGTAAGGAAAACATAAGAAATTTGTTTTACAGGATCTTTGTGTCTTTTTTCTTCATTATCAAATGTTAAGACTGCAGATTACCAAATATGTCTTGACATTTCGCTTTGGTTGGTTCGAAAAGTGATTGAATGAGCCTTAAAAGCTGTGGAGGGTGGTGGAGATGATTGACGCATTGCAAGCATCATTGAGCTTGTGATTTCCGGATATTTCCTGCGTTTATCCTCGGCCTGCCAGGTCGTAGTTCACTTTAGCTCAGTTAATTGCCCTTTCGGTCACACACTTTAGAGTTGCTGTTTTCTGGCTTTCTTTCAGTCATGTGGTTTTGTTTATCAAAATGATTGCAACTATATATCTGACCTTTTCCCCCGTAAAAATAACTCTTCTTTGTTGCCAGAATGATAAAGTAAATTTTTGTTCTTAGTTTAAAAATGTTTATCTACAACAATTACTCATGCTCTAGTTACAAAGCAGGTCTGTGAAACCGCTCAAGAGCATTTCATTAAAATTACATCCAAATTCTTAATCTGAATTTGAATTCCAAAGCAGATCATGTATTCCCAAAGAGGGAAAAAAGAGCACATCATTGTGAATACATACATGCATAATGCAAGTAGAAAATAAGTCTTTGTGTCATATTAAAATGGGATGACAGGCTTCAAAAGACGTGAGTGTGAGGGAAGCTCGGTCTGATTTTTATCATAGCTCCACATTTGGCACTTGGAAGTCTAGTCTAGCGAGGCTTTTGATATAAGAGGGAAATCTGAGAGGGGGAGAGCCACTGGTTAGACGTGTGCCGTTTAATGAAGTCTTGCTGGAACGCCCATGGTTTGGGATCAAAGCCGCTTTGTGTCTAAGGAGGGCTAAACTGACAGGATGTCGGCCAGTTTCGCCCCTCTGAAACCGAGTCCAGAGGAAATGAAGTTTTTACCTTGAGTGACTCAAAGGAACACTTTTCATATCACACCATCTCTGCCCTCCAAACTGACCCAAGTCCAGTAAGAATTATTTCACAGGAGATTGGAATATATTTCTACTTTCAGCATTACATTAATGTTTAAGTACATGCAAAATTTTATTTTAATAGCTAATGGGGTTGTTGGAGCCAACCTTGATTAAATCTTCTAAGACTTTCCATTACAATGTTGTATAAGTGTACGTGCAACAGCTGCAGTTTGCTTAGATGTCTTCATTTAGTTCTTTATTTAAAGATCAGCTATTTATATCCCCATTTAGACCTGTTTATGCAGATATTTAATAAGATAGATAGAATATTTTGACAGATACAGTACATAACATGTACAGTGGTATGTGCAACCTCAAGAAATGCACATTACTGTACGTTTTTATCTTAATTGTTTAATTTTTATTAATTAAATTAAAAATTAATTATAATAATTTTCAGAGAAGTTCACAATCAAGGGAATCAAGTTTTATTTAGTGTATTATTATTTATTTATTTAAAGCATTCAAATATGAAAAACGTAAGAAAGTTGTAACAATTGATAAATCAGTAAGTATCTGTGTTTATACTTAATTATTTGTATACATTAGTTTTACATTTTATGTAGTATTTATTGGTTTTTTTATTGTGTAAATGCATTATTTTCTAGGGGCTTTTTACCATTTATATAAACTGATATGAAAGTGAAAAGAAGAAAATGAAACGATCATCATTACTGTACATTGTACAGGTCGATTCATCTGGCCTGCGACAGCTCAATGATGATCTTATTTAGATATTAATTTAATAAATTTACAGGACAAATGGCACTCGATTTATAATGAAACTGCTATTAATTTTACCCTTGATTTCTTGTTTTTCCTCCACCTCTAGTGACTTTTACTTAATTGAAACAACTGTCGACTATCACCCCGGTCGACAAATCTGACACGTGGGAAGATACGCAGGCGAGCATATCAAGACAGACCAGCACTCTGCTAATAAATCATACTGCGGCTGTCACACGAGAAAAGGCCATCCAAATGTTCTTGCTAATTTTACGGAGTGCCATTTTGAGTACGTCTGCTCCGGCTAATGTAGGAGCTCTGCTCTGCTGTCAGCAATCTACTGCTGCTAGCCTGAGGCTGTGATCAGGGTTTATCGGCGCAGAATGGCGATTGCTTTAGTATTGGTCCTCAGCAATAAGCCTGTGCCATTTGTTCAGGTAATGCAGGAAAATTGGAGTCGGCTTTGCATCTCGCATAGCTCAATAAACTAAAGGAATATTGCAGTTTGTATTCGAGATATGTCAATTACTAAAGCTGAATTCGACTTCTGGTCTCAACAGATACTCTAAGCACACAGACTTATTTACATTTGTACATTTTATTTAAATGGCATCAACTTGGACTGAATGTAATATTCTCGTGATTTTATTGATTTATTTATTTATTTCAAATTTGCTTTGTTGAATTGATTATTGTTTTCATTCACTATAATGGGCTTTTTTTTACACTTGTGTTCGAAAACCAGAAGCTTTAAATAGTTTAAATAACGCCCGCTGTAGCCTGAATGAGTGGCAATATCCCTATTTGATGTGGTTAACAGTTTTCCATTATTATTCGGGTATGATGAAGTGAGGAAAGTCATGAGATCATTAATGAGTCATCTTCCTGCGACTGCTCACATTGGAGAAATACTCGGAATATACAGTGTTTTCGTTTTATTTTTAGTGTTGTTGTTTTATTATTGCGCAGTGTTTAGGCCTACTATTAATCTCTAAATTTGATCTACATTATAATTCCTATTCAATGCGCTCAAACCCAGAGGATATGTCATGTTTGAGATAGTAAAACCAGTTATTTTTTAATTGTTCCGGGATGAAAAATATGAATATATTTGAACAACTCTATTGGAAAGTACTGTAAGTGCAGGAAAGCACTTTTTTAAGGAAAAAGCTGGTCTGTCTCTGAAGCATTAACTAGTAAATTCGTACACCTACACTGTAAAAAAAAAAAAGTTATTTTTACGGTAATATACCGGCAGCTGGGGTTGCCGAAATTCTACCGTTAAATAACGGTAAACCCGTTATTTCCTTTATGGCATAAAGAAGAATAAAATATCAAAATCTTTATTTTATCAATAGTTTTACGGTTTTATTTTAAATGTACAGTTACATACCGTAATTTCTAATTAGAATCCGTAATATTGGACATAATGTTAATATACCAAATTGTTAAAATAGTAAAATCTAATTTGTTCCTTTGAAATACACTGATAACTACCAAATGCAGGTGGTTATGAGAAAGTGACATGATAAACCAAAGTTCATCACAAGATGCTTTTAAGTAGTAAAACATATAGAAGGTGCTGAGTGTCATTCACACAAGCACTAAACGCCATCATGGTAAGAATTATTAAACTAAAATAGGCAAAAAAACATTCATTTAACCACATTGCATGTAACATACAACCCTAATAAACAACTGATACAAAAAACTAAGAAGAAACCTAGTTATTTCAAAGAAAAAACATCAAATTCAAACTAAATTTTAAATGCAATGCAGGGAATTCTGGGAATGTCCTTTTACGGTGTTTAACAGGAAATTTAACAGGAATTTACCATTAACCATTTAACGGGTGTTTATCGTAGCATTTTTAGTGTATTTTACAGTTAAATTCACAGCCATTTTGTACATTGTAGCGCTCCCTCCCATTTAAATCATGAAATATGTGTCAGAATATCATGTCAACATTTTTCCTCATTTCATACTACCTGATTAATGATGGAAAACTGTCAGACAACTGATCTCAGGATGTCAATGGCAGAAACAGTTATCTTAAAAAATTGAGGAAAATATATCACTGTAGAGTCGCTGATGGGTCATGTTACTGAGCTATCAACACTGTTCACATTTCAGAAATGGGGTATAAAAAGGAATTGTTCGGCTAAAAAAACTATAAGAATTTTCCCCCCATATTTACACATTTGTTCATTGGATAATCATGTAATCCATCAGTTAATGTCTTCTAAAGTGAAAAACTGCATGTTTGTAACTACAATCCACCATAAAGGCATTTAAACTTAAACCACTTCAGTAATCCATAACAATGATTCCTTCAATAAATAGTCCATGCTCTCACATCAAAGTCTACTAACATATATGTTTAGAACGGCTTTCACTCGTAAACTGTGCATATTTGCAACTGTGCAAATTCCTCACTCAGACGAGGCAACTTTTAAATTTTTACAAGACATTATTAAATGGACTGGAATTGTGTTGATTATTGTTATGTTTTTATCAGCTGTTTGGACTCTCATTCTGACGGCACGCATTCACAAGAACTTGAAACTATTGATCAATTGTGACACATGCAAGTCTTTCGGCATCATTTCCTTCGAAACTGACTCACAATATGCATTCAGAATTTTTCCAATTCTCCCAGTCTTTCGCTTCTCACAGTGTTGCCCTATTTTTGTGCTCCATGGTGGATTGGAGGCGAGAAATTGTTTAGCCAGTCATTTAAGCATCATGCACTGCAGGAGTCTGAGTTGGATGCTGTTTTTCATTATAATAGCGATCCATTCTGAGCTGCAGCCTCCAGACTGTGTGTGTCTGCTGTATTCAGACACTGACCCTGAGCTCGTAACTCACACCCACCGTGCCCTTGCAGTTGTTTGTGTGTCTAGCCGATGCTGAAAAGCATTAATCGCTCCCCAGCGCTCCAGTTGTTGCTGACCAGGTTAACTGCCTCCTCTCTCGGACCATTTACCCCATGCCTCTTCCCCAAATAACTGCTTCAGTTTTAGGAGAGAACGCATCGATTGCTGAACAGCGCTTAATGTATTTTGATTGCTGTAACCACCTTCAGAGATACGCTTTCGCTTTATTGATTAAAGGCTACTGGGATCATTTTACACACGCATGAACAAGAAATTTCATAGATGGATCACAGGGCTTTATGATTAGCCCCATTTTAACCTTTCTGCATGTGTAGTTTTGAATGTGATATTGGGAAATTTGATTATTATTCCTGTTGTGTCGAATGATAACCAACCATCCAAGAAGATTGAATGAAAAATCTAGACATATAAAAGCAAAATTAGATTTTTATTGGCAGCAAAAACTTAAAATAGTAATTGTCTAAGAGTTCAGAGAACCTTTTTTTAAATTTAATACCAATTCTGTAATAATTTAATTCCTTAACCCTAATTACAAGACATTTGAGTCCACTGTGTTTCATAAGACATACTATTTAAACATATTTAATCTTGGCTAAAACACTTTATTTTGATAATCCACTTTAGACATTGGTAACATTTTTTTTTTTTTAACGGTTACACCTATTAGTTGCTTATTAGCATGCATATTACTAGAATATTGGACAATTATTAGTGCTAATTAAGCACATATCAATGCCTTATTCTGCATGACCTTGTTCTATATCCCTAATCATACTCAATACCTAAACTTAACTACTACTCAATAAGCAACAAATTAAGAATTTATTGAGGGAAAAGTTAGTTACCAGTGTTACCACACATTCTAGTAACAGCTAGTAACTTTGCAACTAGTAATCATTATTTGTAATAGAGTATTAGAAAACTTTCTGCTCAATATTTTCTTACACTTTATTTTGGTTGGTCCACAAAAACATCATACTGAGTGTGAGAAATCTTGCTTGTACTGTATATGTCAACTTATTCTACTAACCCTAAACCTAGTCTACTTTAAACGCTACAGTAGCAGACATGTATTTGCAAAGGAATGAGAATAGTTGACATGTAGTTGAAATGTAATTATAGTAAGTAGAATAAGTAAAGTGTAACCCATATCTCAAATCATTTCTCTGTTTTTGTCTGTCTGAGGCTCTTCATCATGTGTAGTAGTGCTCCTGTCAGTTGTCAGGCTCAGCTAGTTGAACATTGTTTATTTCCAGTCCAGCCGTATGGTTATGTGAGCTGATTCATACTGATTTCCTTCTTCTCCATCCTCGGTGTGTGGGTCTCATGGAGCGTCAGAAAGAAAGGCTTTGTTCTGAGTCACTCTGTTCAGTGGAGGACTTCAAATGAATGAACTCATTGGTGCAGTACAAGGCCAAGTATGTAACACTATTCCGCCAACTCATTTGGCCTGGAAACACTGATGATAGCCTTATCAGTACACAGTGGATGAAAGACAAGTATAGTCTTCACGCTACAGCTCAATGAAATATTCTGGTAACAAATTAAACTTAAATGAACTTTATTACCATAATAATATGAAATAATATACCACTAAACAAATAAATATAATTTTTGGATCATCCTTTTTTTAATATACTGAATATACCACTAAACAAAACTACTAAATTATTAATTAATTAATTCATATTTGATTCTTCCATATTTTTTATATACTTATTATGGAAGTGAATTTTTCTGTTAAAATTCTTTATGATGTGCGTGTGTGTATATACTGTGTGTGTATATATATATATATATATATATATATATAATGGAAGTGAAATTTCCTAAGATTTTTATAAAAAAACATTTTATAAAAGCACAATGAATTCTGCTGTTAAATATTATATTATATTATTTATATATATATATATATATATACATATATATGTTATGTGGTTATACTATTAAAGTGAGTATTGTAATGATTATGACCTTACAGTATAATCATGTCTATTGTTAGTGCCTAGTCTCGCGTAGCCAGACCTTCAGACTGACGGCTGAAGGTCTGGACTTCATAGCCGCTTACTTTGGCATGGCCCGCCTATAATGCCGTTTGACTGACATGTCAAACAACCAATAACAGTTCGTTTTGTTCAGCGTCACGTTTCGGTGCGTGGAAATGTCCCCACAACAACAGAACGGCGTGCAACAAGTCA
>JAUMHG010000062.1:3448103-3459160 GCA_032359395.1 Enteromius anoplus | reverse complement strand
CAACGAACGGACAATTGATATCACATAACCAAAATGATCAAGTATCTAAATTAAGGCAACTAAAATACATAACTTTAATATCAGATAAATAACTTAAAAGTTGGAGTCAGATTAAAACGAGGTAAAACCTAAAGTAAAATTAGAATTAAAAGTCTAAAAGCTCAAAGTAGAGAAACTACAAGTTTTTTTCCTCAGCGCTGCTAGAAGCGAGATACAACATCCGCTACGCAAAGTAACGGACCTTTCACCATAAGCAACACTTAAAATTGTGTTTTACTCTGAATTAACTTCTATATATATTATTATGAATTAAGGATCTGATAGGAAAACTGAGATATAAGACTAAAAATACAACCATCAACATTTTCCAAAACTGTTACTTTACTGTAACATATGTCATAAAATGGTTATATTAGTGCTACCAGCATTCCAACACTACAATATTGTAACTTAATTTGTTACATCTGAACTTTATATTTAGTACAGTATTCACAGTGAAACACAGCCTTCACTTATAACTGAAATACAGTATTCCATATGTACTGGAAATCCATATCAATATGTTCATGCACTGCTGTTACCATCAACATGTTCACTCATGTTTATACTAAACACCTTAAAGACAATCTGTACCAGAAAACTTTGATTGGTTATAAAACACCAACAAAAAGCCAGAAAGGGATGGAACAGTTGTAAAGTGCAACTCTATGTATGTACATTCCTATTTAGCATCATCAATAACTCTTTATATATCATATATCTTCACTTTAAAACTATTTTGCTGCAAATCTTGCCTCCGATCGTGACGTCTCTGTGGAGGAAATGAAGGCAAAAGCTGATCTGCTTTAGATGCGCTCGTTTTAATGTGCTCTGACCTGGAAGCAGGAAAGTCATGGATTAGCTACCCATGATCCTCTGGTTCCTCCCACGCACTGGTCTCAGAGCCATAAGTGGGTCACAATTGGTCATCTGAGGTACGAGACGCTGACGAGCTTCATCTGATCCACACACAGAGCCTTCTGATCAGCAGCTCATCCTCAGCAGGACTGCTTCAGCAGAAGAGGAAAACACTTCATTCCTGCGTTACTCTGTTCAAAATCCAATAAAGAGTGGAAACATTTCAATTCCTTCATTAAAATACTATAACTGATTATATTTGATCACTTCTCGAAATTTGTAACAAATGTGAGAAAGAAGCAGGAATCAGCTCACAGCAGAACTCAACGCTGACAGACGTTCTGAATCCCTAACATTAAGATGAGAAGCATTTTAAAACAGTCTCCTTAAAATCAGACTTTAGCAGCTCTTTTTACTCCGAGATCCGAAAACCGTAAAAAAACATAAACCATAAAACCGAATAATTCATAAACAGTTATCGAATAAACATGTGTCCTAAACTCCTGAAACACTGCGGCCTCATGTTTTAGAGCATTCGATGAATTTTGGGAAAGAAATCAATCTGAGTGTGAGAAATACTCAGACGTAACCCCCTCTGTAATCACTCACATCCTCATAAGTTACTGTCATTAAAGTGATTACGGTTTATTTTGTAATTAAATTCTGTAACTAATTACTCCACGGCACAATTTTCATTAAAATATATTTAAATGTTTTCAGAAATGTAACTTATTTATCTCACCTAGGTCAAGGAAACATTACTCTTTTTTTATTTTAAATGCTGACAAAAAAAGTTCATCAAAAAAAGTTCATCAACAAACTGTTTCATAGTACAAATGTATAATCTCTAATGACACATAATGCTAACCCTCAAAGAACAGGAAAGGCAGAGAAAGAAATTTACTCGAATGTAAAGCATTTTTATCCAGAAATGTGAGTTAAAACATGTTTTATCTTCCTCTGAAGAGCAGGTTACTGTTTCCGGTGTGTGTGTCTCAGCTCTCAGAGCAAGAGCAAATATCAGAGCTTGACCTCACCTGACCTCACCTGACCCTGGGGTGCTCAGGTGACCAGAGTGTGTATGAGAACAGGCATCTCTGAGCTAGGGGGCCGCATTAAAAGTAAAAAACAAGCGAGCGTGATCTCCCACACGTCTGGACGTGACCCCGGGCCCCAGAGGTCATCACCGGGTCATCGTGTTCTCTGTGGACGAACAGCACGGGCAAATCAGCCCTTAATGAAGCGTGACCTCTGACCTGTCCAATCAAGAGAAAGCGAGGCTAACTGCGGCCAAACACTTCCTGGCTCCAGCCGGACGGAACACAGAACAGAGCTGTGCCGAAGCGGCTTACCAGTCACTAACCAGTCCTAACCAGTGTCATCCTTCGCACACTTTTACTGAACTCAGAGGAACATTAGACAGACTGAATTTCACACTTTAATTGAAGGCCCTTCTGGACTTTGTATGGTTTTTATGTAACGTGTGATGAACGTGTGTCGGTGCCGTGAAGAATAATCCCTGATAAATCTTCCTTCTGTGACTCTACATCTGTAATGAATAATTAGCGTATAATAGCACGGGTGGAAAAGAGCATGCATCACAGAAGAAGTGTTCTTCTAATCTTTCCTCCTCCTTTTCAATCAGAAAGTGCTACTAAACAGTTACAAAGAAACAGGGAATTAAAGCAGAAGCTTACTCCTGTAATCAGACTCTCATTCTGACTCTCAGACACTGACATGTTCATTGTTGGGTGTTTCTTAAAGTCTAGTCTCAGTACATCATTTCTAACACTGTTATACAGAAACACTCGTTTATCGTCAGTCGAAGATGATTTCTGTGTTCCACTGAGCATCGGGCTGGTCATGTGACCTCCTCGAGACCACCTGCATTCAAACACACAAACACTCAAAACACGCTCCCAAAGCTTCATTTACTTGAATGTGGCATTTTAATTGGGACAGATGCTTGAGGTCACTTTTAAAGTCCAGCGTTTCTGGAAGAGCAGCTCATGCGGAAACGATGATCTGATTATTCTGTTTTAGTGTCACATCAGCGTCATGCCTTTCATTTTGTTTTCATAAAGTGAGCGTCCGTTGGCAGAGCTCGTTCTCAGATAAATGATGTTTAATAATGTGGAAGCGGGGATGACCTCAGAGCCCAGGGCTTTAGTGCTCATGCTGATTCTCGCCGGAGAAGTGCATGATGGGAGTAATATGTTAAAGCGCTGAAGCGGTTCCCTGGCAGCGCTGGTCACGTACGACCTCAAACCCTGAATATAAAGCGCTACGAGATCTTCCAGATGGTCTGTATTACACTGAAACCTTCAGGAAGTGCACGATTATCTCCAAAACTACACAGATCTCACACAGAATGCACTGATGGACAGATGTCATGATCTGCTGTAAAGTAGATTAAGTGAGAAGTGTGTGTGTGTGTGAGTTTGATCGGGGGTGGTTTCAGGTCACACAGATGGATTGGTGATGTGAATAACATCATTCAGCTCCTGAAATCTCTTACATGTGACAACAGAAACTCTTCCTCCAATAAAAGAACAAGCTAGTCACAAATTCTGAAGAGTTCTTCATTGAAAACAGTAACCAAGCAACTGGAAAAGACATCTTGCCTTTGATGGTGAGACACGCAGCAAAGAATGCTTGCTGTTTATGGTACTGCACCACGGTGTTTTCCATCAACTCCAACAATACTACTGATTGTGTTCTTCACATGCCTTCAAGAATGTGATCAGCTAATGCTCAGCTTCTCACGAAAGGCCTTCTTGAGACGTTTTGATTTAGCAGCCCTTCTTTGACACGTCCAGACACCTTAAAACAACTAATTCTGTCATCATTTACACAAAACAAGACACCTTGAAGAAGGCTGGTAATCAAACAGTTACTGGACCTCACTGACTGCCATACGATGGGTTAAATAGATACAACTGAGGTCAATCAGCAGCAGTCTGGTGTCTCTCAGTCTTTTTCAATTCAATTCAAATTTATTTGTATAGCACTTTTCACGATACATATCATTGCAAAGCAGCTTTACACCAAAGTAATGTTTTACAGTATATGTAGTAGTAGTTTGTACATGTACATATGACATAGATGTGAGGTAAAGATCAATTAATGACATAATCAAACAGACAAGGAACATTATAAATTAGTTGGCAGAATTCGGTCTTCAAATAATCTTTTCAGCAGAAGAATGATCAGTGATTATTTAAAGTAATCTGCTGGCCCTTTAAGACATATTCACACTGAAGCAAAACCAGTCATAAGGGGCAATTTCTTTATATAAATCCTCTCTCCGCTGATGTCTGGTTTGTGAGGAGAGGACAATATCTGTCTGAGATACAACTATTCGAAAACCTGGAATCTGAGGGAGCAGAAACATCTCAATATTGAGTAAATCTCCTTTAAGAGATCTGCTACGAAGATCCTAGCAATGTATATTACTGGTCAAACATGAAGTTTTTATATATTTACAGTACACCTGCAATTGATAGGTGCGTAGGATAATAAGACCAACCAGATGTGGATCGTTTCAACAAGACAGCAATTCCCGCACACTATCGTAACTTGCAAAAAATATATACTGATGACTGTTTTTGTTTAGTCTAGTTTGATCTATGTTTTGTGTGCATTGAATAATGATTATAAGATCTGGCAACACCGATCATTTCCTCCCTGTAGAGACAGGCTTAGCACCAATAAAACCAACAACAACAAAAAACTGGAAAATATGTTTATTACATTCTCAGTTCATGCCTGAAATGTGTTTTAATAACACTGTTTAAAAGGATCATATGATCTCTGTTTAATATCAGTGCTTAAATGCAATATATTTAGCCTATACCTGACATGATAAAAGATGCTCCCACTATATCAGAACAAATGCTTCAATATACTGGATCTTCAGCTGGACTTCAGAACTGTTTCTCCATTTGAGCAGACTTCAGGTTCAGAACACCTGCTGTGTATTCCTATCAAACAAATAAATATGTAAATGTGCATGTGGAATACATAGCACAATATATATATATATATATATATATGTGTTCAGGAAAGTGAACCTCACTGAGCACATCTTTGCTGATTTCTCTGAAATGAAAGTCATTTATTTGTTTATTAGATAAGGATCTGGATAAACTGAGAGATCAAGATTTCCTTTTTTAAATAGATCACTAATCATGATTCTGAAAAAGACGGACAGCTCCCAAAAAACACCTGCTGTAGTCTCAATACTCAACAAATTGTTAATAATAATAATAAAACACTCATAACATAAAGCTTCTTTATAGCATCAGTGCAGAAACGAGCTTGATTTGTTAAGACTGAGCGTTGAAGTAGAATCAGAGGACTGAAGAACAGAAACCTGACAGAATCACTGGGATCATGAGAATACGAGCAGAACTCCATCAGTTTGTTTTTCAGATACACCCACAAGCCTCCGGATCAAGTGTTTTATTACAAAACCTCTTTGATAAAAAGGAATCATTTACATGTATTTGTCCTGTACTTTAGACATCAGTGTCGATCTTCTGGTCGTGAACCTTTTAAAGATCGACCTTCACAAAAAATACAGGAGGGAAAGAGAGAGAGCATCTACGAACAACAAGATCCTTTCTTCAGGAGAAACACACGAAGATGCTCTGAAGATGAGAACCACGACGATCTGAGCCTGAAGAACAGCAGCAGAGAAGAGACAGAGAGACGGAGAGACGAAGAGACGGAGAGATGGAGAGACGGAGTGTCAGTGTTGTTAATCTCGAGGTTCTCCAGCACTGAGTTCAGAGAGGAACTCATTTACACACCTGTGACCAAACTCCGTCCAAGACAGAAACACACATCTCTAACAGAGTGATATTCAACAATTTAGATTGAGTCAGAGAGACAGAACTGTATTTCACATTAAATCTTCTCATCTTCATTCATCAGGAGACGCTGTGTTTCCATCATTTACCTTGTGCCCAAAAACATACAAGAACAAAATCGTCACTTCCTGACAAACTGGCACCGAATATCCCTCAGAAGAGCAGGAGACGTCTCTGAATATCATGATGTTCATATCTGATAAACGAGGAGCGTCGGGATGAAAGAGATGCTGTCACTGCTTTCTGTTGTTTTGGGAACAAGGCAGTTCTACAGAAAGACTTGGACACACTTTGCTCAGCGGTTTCAGAACGAGCAGAACAACACACAGATCCACTGCTAGTCCATCACACACACTGCGCGCCGTTCCGCAACCGTGTTTCTTATATCTGTGCGTAAAGTTTATCCTACAACTCCAGTGTAGAGTCTAGCATCCGTTGCGATGTGATGAGAACAGATGCATGGAAACACAGCTTGAGAAAGTGGCGTCACTTTAGACGCAAATCACGGCGTCGCGCAGCCGCTTGCGGTACTGATCCAGCCAGTTCCGGAGCTCGGAGATCCGGTATCCCTCCGGTCCCCTGCCCCCCTGATACACCACCTTCCCGTCCTGGATGATGTAGAGTCTGTCAAAATACGCCCCGTACGCGCTGTTGCACGAGTTCTCCATGCTGTCCGCGACTATCGCGACGCCCGGCGCCTCTCGCGCCATCAGCCGCGCCGCGCGCAGCCTCTCCTCCAGACTCCGGTGCTGGCGGATCTGGTACGGGGCGTCGAAGCTGACCCAGCCGTCGGAGGGATGCGCCTCCTCGATGTAAATGACCAGCGCGTCGGCGACGTCCGCGTACTGGAGAACGAGCCGCTGGAACGCCTTGAGACGCGTCATGAACGGCGGTCAGCTGCAGCTCCCGAAATTGAGCACCAGCGGCCTCTGCGCCTGAGCAAAGTCCAGCACGCGTTTGCGTGTCGCGTCCGCGAGCGGAACCACTTCGCTGTTGGGCGCGTCGCGGCCGAGGCGCGCGGATTTCATCCAGTCCAGCTTGTGTCCGTGAAAAACTGCCTTAAGCGACTCCCAGCTGAACATGCGACTGTTGTCGGAGATGCACAGCGGAGGGTCTTCCTCCTCCTCGCTCCTCAGATGGAACAAAACTCTTTTCCTCACGCACAGAAAATCAAGACACCACAGCATGAACGCGGCGATGAGGAAACGCGGCAGGATCACCAAACACGCCAGCGCGTTCTTCAGCGCCTTTGCCGTGTTCATGATCGATCCCAGGAGAGTTTCTGGCGCTCCGCGGCTCAGCTTCACCTTTTATATGATGAATGGATGTCAGTCTGTCACTCCGCCTCCAAACGCACGCCGGAGCACACCGAGGCGCATCACTCGTGTTCTGTCGAGGAACGGAGCGCAGCGCAGCGCAAGCAAGTGCGCCTCGAGAGCAAAGCGTCTGCTGTTAACATCAAAACTCTGGATGGCTTCAGAAGTTCTCGTCGGTCCGCTTCACAAGCTAGCGGCGCGCGTACGAGACTCCCTGTGATGCGCGGAGACAGTTCCTGTGATCTAAACAGCGGCGGCGAGCGTCGCGCGAGCATACGAAGACACCAGACGGCGCTAAGCCTCTGATCTTTAACCGGTCTCTGCGGAACTACACCCGGACCGAGCGCGCGAATCACTGCGCATTACTCCAGTCTCCAGCATGCACTACTTCAGGCCATCGAGCTCAAATCAGCACAAACCATCACACAACTAGTACAGCTTTACTCGTTAGAATATAACAGGAATCGCACTGGTTTTAATAGAAACCTGTCCCTGAGAGTTTCTGCTCGTAATTGGTCGCCTTCTATTAGTTAACCACTAAATACTAACGATCCTGGACTAGTTATGATGATTACTTCAGATTTATACATCTTCTAAAGCTGAATAAATACAATATACAACTTTTAGAAATCTAAATATTGAGAAAATCATCTTTAATATTGGTCATTAAATCAGGGTAAGGGTGATTTAATCAGATGAAGTTCTTAGAAATGCATATTACTAATCAGAAATAAGTTTGAAAATATTTACAAAATATCTTCATTAAACATGATCTTTACTTAACATCCTAATGATTTTGGAATTAACATTTTTAACCCAAAGGCAGCTCTAAAAATACCGTGCCACTGCTCTTAAGGGTTAAAGTTGATGGTCTGTAGAGTGTTTGTAGTAAAACTCATTAGAATTGTTGTGACGGTTTCTATTGTGTTATTTTCAGCAGGATGGGGACTGAAGAGAGAGTAGGTTTTAACTCAATTAATCGTGTCGTTTCTACACTGCAATCGCTTTCATAACAAGCATGCTGTCTAAACCTCAAGTGCACTATATAGTGTTCACACATACACATGATGGAAGTGTTCATCTAAAAACAGCCGAGGCTTTACGTGACAGCCGCGTGTTACTGGATCACCTTTCAACCTAAACATGTAAGATTCTGCACAGCGGATCATATTGCGCTTCAAATATGTGGCAGGTTAAGTTCATAAGTTCAGAATGCATTCTGTGATGTTCAGACAACACTGAGCCGGACCAAAATAGAACAGACAGAGAGAGTTCACATGAGCGGTGTATGTTACATGTGAATATGAACAGCAGCAGGTCTGAGATCAGCACACTTCATACATTATATTCATCTCTTATCTGAACCTGAGCTCAGAACCCCGGAGACCACGGAGCACAAAACCCGCCCTAACCACAAGATCACAAGAGGGAGAAAAAAAAATCTACTTAAAAGTTGTCCAAATAAAGGTTCTTACCACTGAATATTACTAATCAAACATTATGCTGGGATGAATTAACGATAGGAAATTTACAAAATATCTTCAAGGAATATAATATCCTAACAATTTTTGGCATAAAACTGTTAATATCAAAACAGAGTAGTAGGTACAGTCTCAGCTCTTTATTTTGGTTAGTATTATTTTTATTTTGCTGTTGTTAAACAGGTATGTTACTGCAGATGAACTCATGAACACATTTGGAGTATTGTTTTGAGCACTTAGTGTAAAACCCCTGGAGTATCTCCAAGACACAAGATAAGCAGAGCTTTCAGAGTATGATGCAGCTCACACTGAAGACGAAGCGTTCTTTGGGTTTATAGCTCTAAATGGATTGTACGCAGTGTTCATGCGTGCAAACATCCTCAGGCTGTTACCATTTCTGAGATTTCTAAGGCTATTCTTCACGAAAGCAACAACAAAAAATGCTTTCATTGTGTTATTCTTCAGGATGAAGTGAACACATAATTATGTCTGTGTGTCCAGAAGCGTCTCGGTCTTCAGATGAAAGCAGCGTCTCTCTGTAAAGCGGATTACGGTGTTTCCATGGAAGCAGCTTCTTCCTCTCTGTGTTCTTCTGACAATCATGAGTTAATTCTGCTGAATGTGTCTTGCTTAACTTTGTTTCTTCACTCAGTTGAACAGAGTCAGAAGGTTTCTGTTGGAAAAACAGTGATGCAGCATCAAAACTACGCCTGCAGTCCTTCAGAAACACCTCTGCTCTCGTCACGTCACCTTCATTTATAGACGATAAATCACAGATGATTTCAAAGCAGCTTTACAGTACTGAATAGAAAAACAGTGTGTCAATAGGGCACAAGAACAAACGTGTCTCTGGAGGAGGATTTAAAGATGATTTTCTCAACATTGAGATGTTTCTGCTGCCTCAGATTCCAGATTTTCCAGTAGTTGTATATCAGACAGATATTGTCCTCTCCTAACAAACCAGACATCAGTGGAGAGATGAGTAAAAGTTTCATTAAACACTCCCGTATGACTGGTTTTGTGGTCCAGGGTCTGAGTCTGAGGCTGAATCCAGCTCAGGCCAGTTTGACAGTATCTGTGTGATTAGGCTGAAGATCTCTCTGGAAAGGAAGTGCTCTCTGGTGATTAACGTCTGAGAGTAACATCCACAAACCCGTCTGCGTCTGATCTCAGAGCTTCAGCGTGTTCTTCAGGAATGATTGATTTATTCTCCGGGCCTCTGCTTGGCTCCTAACCCAGTTACCCTCTATAAACCAAGCTGGATCTTGGCAGCGGCGCTGGGTTCATCCGAGGACAGCGAGCTGGAAAATCACCCGGTGTGATCTGCAGGCTTACTTAGGTGGCTGTGCTCCAGCTCTGATGAAACACAATGAAGCTGACACCAGAGAACTGTCATCGTCCTGCAGAGCTTCCTCAGACTCACATGAAGAGCGCTTCTCTCAGACGAACACATCACCAGGAATCTTCATCTACCTGCATTACTCTCAGAACTTTCTTCAGTTAAACAGGAAACACAGATGAAGCCCTGGATGTGAATGCAGACTTTGACTCTAGGGGTCAAACAACTAAAATCAAGTTAAGAATCTTGGTTATGAAACTTGTATGAAATGTGCTCTAGAAATAAACTCTACTTGCCTTTAAATGTAAAGTATTATGTACTTATTCACATTTTATGGAAAGACATACAATTCTGAGTTCTCCCTATTGTTTATAAGCCCGTTGTGTTTAGTTTTTTGTGTCGGTTCTTAAGGTTCATTTTGAATATGTATGTTCTGGTTCTTGTCTGTTAGTTTTGTAGGATTGCAAATTTAAGAATCAGTCTTAGATCTGCTGATCTTACATCCCAAAATAACATCATATTAGAAACTAAGGTGAAGTACATTGTATTTAGGATTTAAAGTAAAGGTGTTAACATTAACAGTTTGCAGCCAGATGCTCCTGCCAGTTCCTGTCCTCTTATTGTAAGTCAAATGAGGTTGATTACTGAGACTTTTGTTTTGTCACCTTTTTGTTTGTAACAGCTCTTGGTGATTTTTGCGCCGGTACTTGATCGGCTATGCTGATTGGATCAGGACTGGTGTACTGGGGAAAGTCTCCACCTCTATGTAACTCCTCCCCCTTGAAACCTATATGTATTGCAATGTAGCAATGCCTTAGTTAGACAAGTCTGACGATTTAGAAAAGTTTGAGAATTGGGTCAGACTACTTCGATGACTGCAGCACATGAAGAGAATTACCCTGAATAAAAAGAGAAAATTCTGCTTTAAAATATCCGAAGAGTCTCTGAAAGAGGTTTACAACAGTTTGACAATTAAAGTTAATATTGTTATACTTGCTACGCTCTTGTCTGCGCCTGACTCTACATATTCCTGACAAATACATTGCAGCCGTTTGCTAAAATAATTTTTTTCCTCATGAATGTACACACAGCACCCCATATTGACAGAAAAACACAGAATTGTTGACATTTTTGCAGATTTATTAAAAAA
>JAUMHG010000062.1:3389955-3410915 GCA_032359395.1 Enteromius anoplus | reverse complement strand
AAAGAGTGCTGGTTTTAGCTGTGAATCCCCCCAGTTTTACTCTCTCCGTTAGAAAATCAATAATCCAGTTACAGATGTTATTTGGCACAGAAAGCTTACTTAATGTACTATGAAGAATATCTGGTATAATTGTATTAAAGGCTGTACTCAAATCTACAAAAAGACCCTGGTGCGTCTGAATGCTTCAGAACAAGCATCTTCCACAGATCTGGAATGAGTCTAACAACGATGACTAATACCAGCCTCTCAAAACACTTCACAGCCACAGAGGTTAAAGAAACTGGTCTGTAGTCATTCAGGCTTGAGATGCCAACTTTTTTAGGAAGCGGTATGATCACAGATCCCTGGAACCTCGCTCCGTCTTAATGATAAGATCTGTGTACAAATAGGGGCCGGCGGATCGTCACAGCATCTCAGACAAGAGGGAGACACTTTACCAGCGCCAGAGGATATCCTTGTATTCTGACTTTTGAAAAGCCTTCTAACATCATCCTCAGAAACGGAAGAAACAGGTGTAGGAAGGAGCGTGAGTGGAGACGGTAGAGGAGATGTTTGTGAAGGAGAAATAGCAGGATTCTCAAAGCTACAATAAAAGGTGTTTAAGTCCTCTGCCAGCTGCTGGGAACTATGAATGTTAATAGGTGATGTTTTTAATTAGTGAAGCCTCTCCACATTGAGCCAGAATCATACTTTAATACGGCAAAACTTACTGATGAGCGTCCAAAGTCCCCCAAAACAATGAAGAATGAATCTGGACGCTTCTGTTCAGCACATCGAGAGCCTCTCGGAATATGTTCAAATAAATGATTTCATCGAGAATAAATAATTCATATAAATGATAAAACATTGATTAAAATAAATAAATAGACAATGTTTTAATAAATAATATTTAAATTAATCATTAAATTCAAATAAATAAAATGTTAATTTAAAGAGATTAAAATGTTCTACGGTGAGTAAAAAAGAAATCCATAAAATAATAATAATATAACTTCAATAGAAATAAAATATGTTTGCCATATTTAATAATAGGTTTTCGTCTCATGTTTGTGCTCCGCAGGGACATGCATCAGATCCTGGACGCCTTCGAGAAGCAGAAGTCCTTCTATCTGTACACGGGTCGAGGACCGTCCTCGGAGGCCATGCATGTGGGTCACCTGATACCCTTCATCTTCACCAAGTGAGTCTTCCTCAGCGAGCCAGTGTCCGGCTGGAGTCTGAAGCGCTGACACGTGTGTGTGTGTGTGTCACAGGTGGCTTCAGGACGTGTTCGACGTTCCTCTGGTCATTCAGATGACTGATGATGAGAAGTATTTGTGGAAGGATCTGTCGCTGGAAGAGTGTCATCGGTACACGGTGGAGAACGCCAGAGACATCATCGCCTGTGGATTTGATGTCAACAAGACCTTCATCTTCTCCAACCTCGACTACATGGGGTACAAACACACACACACGTCCTTTTATTACAGCGGTTCATGTTGTGTATCAGTGCAGAGAGCAGGTGGTGCTATCACATCACTACTGTGTGGTGCTTTCTTTATACTTAGATATAAAAAATAAAATATCTATCTATCTATATAAAACTCTATTATCGTCCAGCTCTCATCGGATTAATGTGACTATAATGCATGAAGTTGATGAAGCTGCTCTGAAGATGACGTTTCTTCTGTCAGGGCGAGTCCGGCGTTTTACAGGAACGTGGTGAAGGTCCAGAAGCATGTGACGTTTAACCAGGTCAAAGGTATCTTCGGCTTCACAGACAGCGACTGCATCGGTGAGGAGCGTCTCTGATTGGTCAGAGTCTGTGTGTGTGTGGTGTTTAATGGTCTGTTTCTGCAGGTAAAGTCAGTTTCCCGGCCATCCAGGCTGCTCCGTCCTTCAGCGGCTCCTTCCCGCAGATCTTCGGTCAGCGGATGGACGTCCAGTGTCTGATCCCGTGTGCCATCGATCAGGTGAGACACTCCAGATCATGTGATCCTGCTCATCTCCAGGGGATTGTTTCTGATTCTGATCCACTCACAGTTTCAGTTCCAATGGGGTGAAAAGATATCGAACGCACGTGACCCTGGAGCACAAAACCAGTCAATAAATGAAGTGGAATAACTCCTCTCTCCAGGAGAGGACAATATCTGTCTGAGATACAACTATTAGAAAATCTGAACCTGAGGGAGCAGAAACATCTCAATATTGAGAAAGAAATAAGCCGATAAATTAGTTGAAAGTAAGCTCGTAGCACTGCAGATTACAGTAGGACAATATACCAAATATCTTCATGGAACCTGGAATCCTTTTTGGCATAAAAGAGAAGAGGGTCATTTTGATGTAAAATGCTAATAATCTAACAGAGTTTTTGGGAAACACTGGTGTATGTGCTCGTGGAGTGATGTGTTGCTGCTCTTCAGGACCCGTACTTCCGGATGACGCGGGACGTGGCTCCTCGGATCGGATTCCCTAAACCAGCTCTGCTTCACTCCACCTTCTTCCCGGCGCTGCAGGGAGCTCAGACCAAGATGAGCGCCAGCGACGCCAACTCCTCCATCTTCCTGACCGACACGCCCAAACAGATCAAGAACAAGGTCCATCAGGCTCGGTTCTGACCCGCTACAGACCTTGTTCATAACAAGACTGACCCCAGCTCTTTCTCTTCCAGATCAACAAACACGCCTTCTCCGGCGGGAAGGACACGGTCGAGGAGCACCGGAAGCTCGGCGGGAACCCAGACGTGGACGTTTCCTTCCTGTATCTGACCTTCTTCTTGGAAGACGACGACCAGCTGGAGAAGATCAGACAGGTGAGACGAGATGATCATCATCAACTAAAACCAGACCATGTGACTGTATTTCACTGAGATTGTGTTTATGATCCTAAAACATTTT
This sequence comes from Enteromius anoplus, assembly GCA_032359395.1. Taxonomy (NCBI): domain Eukaryota; kingdom Metazoa; phylum Chordata; class Actinopteri; order Cypriniformes; family Cyprinidae; genus Enteromius; species Enteromius anoplus. Next base: position 3,408,039 of record JAUMHG010000062.1, on the reverse strand, counting down.
TAACATGTACTAAAACTGAAATAAAAAAACTGCTAAAAATGCCCAGTGCACACAACAAATGTGTTAAAACTGAACAATAAGAGTGGCAAATATATACACAAAAAGGAACACCACGTAAGTAAATGCATTAACACTAAGAATAAACAATGACTGAAGTGTTGGTAATGTTAGTTGACTTCAATGATAACACAACTCGTATGGAGGCGTGTGACTCTGGAAGCTTGTGTTGCAGGACTACAGCAGCGGGGCGATGCTCACCGGAGAACTCAAGAAGTGTTTGATCGAGACGCTCCAGCCCATGATCGCCGCGCATCAGGAGAGACGCAAGCTTGTGACCGACGACATCGTACAACAGTTCATGAGCCCTCGCAAACTACACTTCAACTCCTAGAGACTCACAGATCCACCCAGACCTTCATCATCTTCATCCTCATCCTGCTGCTCTGCTCGAGAATAATAAAGCTGAAGCCGTCTGTGACTAATAAATCACGACACACTGAAGTTTAACGACACGTTTAATGTCATCATTACAGTACTGCTGATCCAGAGACGTTCTCATCACAAAACGGTCCATTTTACAGCATCTGTAACACACACACACACACACACACCTGACAGAACCTGTGTTAATGTGTAATCCCTGATACGAGTTAAACTCAAGCGTCTTTAACAGTCTTCAGTCATTTCAGCTGAGATTACACACACAGAAAGTAAAGGGTTAAAACCGCATCAGACACACACACACACACACACACACACAGTTTCTGTTCAAAACCTTAAAGCAATAGTTCACCCATAAATGAGCATTATCTGTAAATCTGCTCATCCCAGATCAGGAGGAGTGTGTGTCTTCATCAGATCTGGAGAAACGTGTCTCAGTACTGGATGTGTATGGGTGCCGTCAGAATGAGAGTCAGATGAACACATCAGAATAATCCACAGCACTCCAGTCCATCAGTGAACATCTGGAGAAGACAGAAGAGCTGTAAATCTGTGCAGATGTCTCTCCTGACTCAGATCAGAACACTCGAGTTATTATAGACTCTTATTTGAGTTAAAAACCTCTTAATGCTGGATTAGTTTGATCTTCTCCAGATGTTCACTGATGGACTGGAGTGCTGTGGATTATTCTGATGTTTTTATTCTGACGGCACCCGTTCACATCCATTACTGAGACACTGAACTATTTCTTCATGATATGACACATATAGATGTAGACACAGCAAAACACTCAAATATATATTAATTCAAATGATAAATATTCTCTGTGCTTCTGCAGCTCGTGATAAAATCTGTGCGCTTCGTAAGACACTGTTAGAGAAGATCTACGCCGGCGGACGCAGAAGGCGAATAACCAGCTCATACATGGCGAAGACGGACATGTTGACCGGGAAGGCACGGACGCAGTTGACCGTCAGACCTCTGAAGAGCACAGAGAAGCCTTCGGTCCTCACGCTGTGAGAGAGGCAGTGGAAGAATCCTCTGTATCTCCGGCCGCTGACGCCGGACACCTGCAGACGGGCTTTGATCACATCCATCGGCGTCCCCACGGCCCAGCCACACATCCCTGACACTCCACCGGCCAGAAGAACCACCGGCCAGCCTGGAACAACAGATGACCGCTCTCTACATCACATCTGCTGATCCAACCGTTTACATTACAAACCTCCTGAAGTGTTGTGCAAACGATACGTGCTTGTAATTAACTTGCATGCTTTTCCAGAATAGAAATGAACACTGATTCTTGTTTGAAGATCTGACCCTGGAGCACAAAAACTATGAAGGTCCCTTTTTTTACACAGAGATTGACGCGTCTGAACAAATTCCAAGCTCATTTTCAAAAAAGATCTATTTACGGTAAGAAATCTACGAAATATGTTCATGGAACATGATCTTCACTTGATTTTTGCTGCGTGTAAGAGATATGGAGCGGAACACAGCTCCTGGAGATGGACTGTCCCGCAGAGTTTAGCTCCATCTCTGATCAAACACACCTGAAGCAGCGAATAACGGTTTTTAGGATCGCTTGAAAATTAAAGCCATGTGTGTTTGATTAGAGTTGGAGCTAAACTCTGCAGGACAGTCCATCTCCAGGAGCAGCTCTGGAATAAAGGCTTAAGTATATATTTGAGTAACTCTGAGCGATGATGGACAGCTGTGTGCCGTACCTGTCTGACCGCTGTCGGAGCGCAGGAGATCACAGATGCTGTGGTACGTGAGGAAGTACGTGGCGAAGGATGGCCCGTCTCTCAGCGCTAGAGCAGCAGAGCCCTTATAGAGACCCAGAACACCCTCGTCCCGCGCGATCCGGAACAGACAGTGCAGGGGCCCACGGTACCTGGCCCCGGAGCCCAGCCGAGCGCCCTGACACTGAAGACGGACCTTCACCATGTCTGCTGGAGACATCACCAAGACCTGAACCAGAAAACACACACACACACACACACACACACACACACAGAGAGATGGAGACACACACACACACACACAGAGAGAGACGGAGACACACAAGCAGTCAGAGACACACAACTTTTTAGAAAAGTTACCATTTTTTAAACATTTCAGACTTAATGTCAGAGATGCCTCGGTGGCGGTTCTTTCAGAGTCTGACCTGAGCGACGCCTCCAGCGAAGCCCGACAGGAAGATATGGTCCCTCCGGAGCGGCTCGGAGGAGCTTCGGTGACGCAGGAGATGGAGGACGTTCCTGTAGGTGCCGAACACCAGCGAGGAGCTGATGGAGACGGTGCTCAGCGGCATGGACATCCCTCGATAGAAACCCCTGACCTGAAACAGTTCTGTCACTCATGACTCATCCTCAAGACCTTCTTCAGCTCTCTGACCCTCCAAAGACACGGATCCGGACGTGATCAGGAGATTGGCTTTTATTTGTTTGTGCAGATACTCACTCCTTCAGTTCTGCAGGTTCTTCTCACACACTCCCAAACACCTGCGTCACACGTCTGCGTCTGCATCCTCACCTGCAGCGTTCAGCACCGTTACACACCTGAGACAGCACACCTGATGAAGACGATGATGACGGTCTTACCTTCACTGTGTCCAGCGGATACCCCACCGCCACTCCACAAGCCCCTGAGCACACGGATCAGAACCATCAGAACATCGTCACCACACAGAAACAATGACTGACTCATGAAACAGCATCTCCATCACTGACCTCCGACAGAACCGGCCACGAAATCCGCCAGATGCATCCCGACCAGAACCAGCGGAACCGATCCGAACTGTCAAAAATGATCAGAAAAGAATCAAAAACCGAGGAGACAGAATAACTGGAACCGACCCGAACCTATCAAATAAAAGAAGCAGAATCGATCACAGGGGATCCGGACACGATCCGAACCGATCACACAGAGGAATTCGAATCATCCGGTTCGATCCGCCGAACGCATGTGATCGGTGCTAAACGGACAGACGCCGGTAAACGATCTGATGATGATGATTGTGAAGACGACAGAACGAAGAGAAGCCCGAGTGTGTGTGTGTGTCATTGCAGAAATGTGAACTGAAGGTCACGATCTCTTTCAGACACAGTCTGGCTTGGACGGTAACGCGTGAATCAGCTGCGATGCTCGGTGATGTTCCGCTCCCGTGATGCTCTCTGTGCGGGAGATCAGATCAGATCAGGATCAGCTCGAGCTCCGGTGCCGGTGTCACGGTGTGTGTATGTGTGTGTGTGTGTTCCTGCGGTGACCGCCGGGCGGCGCTGCTCTTCACGCGCACTCTACTGACGATGAGGAGGAGGAAGAGCGCTGAAGAGTCACGTGTTACACAAATAGCCTACACTAAACACAGCGCAGCCAATCAGATCCCGACTAGAGGACGCTGTGAATTATTTCTATAGCGCAGATTGTTTATATTTGAAGGCAAACCCAGCAGTATTTTAACACGGCAAGCAGGATAAATCCTATAAATAACCAACAAAAGAAAACAAAATGTGCAAAACCTGTTTAAAGTGTAGCCTATATTGGATTTAAAAAAAGAAAGAAAGAAAAAAAAAAAAAAAACTTTTCAGGAACTAAATCGAATTAAAAGTCTTATTTTGTAATTCCTGAGATTATAGAAGCTTTTAGATTTTCAAGTTCGTTTCAGTGGTTTTTTTCACCATTGTTTTGTAGATTTTAAAAATCAAGTTATTATTTATTTTTAATTATTTTAGTAAATCAGATAATCAAAGATAAACAAAATTAAAACGACTAAATTCTTTAAATAAACCATGAATCAAAATGTTTTAGTTTTTTTGTATTTCAAGTAATAATTTTTGTAATGGTTTAGTTTTCAGTAATAGATAAGAATTTTTAAATCACTCTTTTCAGTCATTATTACATAATTGCACCTGCTTCATATTCTCCTGTGCAGCACTGTATTACAGTAAATCACTGCAGAGTTCGGTCAGACAGAAACTGCTGATACTGTACTTCTGTAACTCAAATGTGTCTGTGAGCTCAGACAAGCAGCCATGAGCTGTGATGATGATGATGATGATGGGGGTGTTTCTTCATCCTGGAGCTTCTATTGGTCACAGATGGACTTTCCCCTTCATATCAACTTCATTCAGTAAAAATAGCAGCACAGAAGCAGCAGCTGCTCTCGAGCACAGACTGACCAGAGACTGACCGCACAAACACCGCTGCTGCTGGAGGATAAGAGTTCCCCATTAATCTTCATCATCATCATCATCATCAGAGGAATGGCTTTGGACTTTGTTGCAGGATGCATCGGAGGTAAGACATGCTTCATTTAAGAACTAATCTAGCTGCTGTAGAGCACAGCTCACTAGTTATACTGGTAACTGTGTGCTAGTTACTAATATCCCAGACTGGGATCCTACAAATGTCCTTAAATACTTTAACGGAGGAACATCTGAATAAGCACTGCTTCTGATCCTCGTGCATCTAGTCCAAGCGAACCCTTCACGCTGCCCAGTCTAAAACAGCATCTGCCTTCCAGCACGATTAGATCCTGATACTAGAAAACCAGAAATACTAGGTGTCCATTGTTCTCGAGAAACATGAAGACTCTCTCCAGACATCTGTGAGATAGTTAAGCGTCACCAGAGGATGAGGATTGTGTGATGTTCATGTCGATTGGTCAAACAGCTCTTGCCTCATGTGTGAATGACGCAGGTGTCTTGCTCGGGGTCAAGGCTGAAGAACTCCTATCTCTAACACATTGCATCAGTCGCTTGCAGCTCTGATCATGATGACGCTGTTAAAACCGTCTGAACTCACTCCGAGTCGCTCCTGTTTCAGGTGCAGCTGGTGTTCTGGTGGGACATCCGTTTGATACGGTCAAGGTACGTCTGCTCTGATCAAACTCAGCAGAGCTTCACACTGACAGCCTCTTTTGCACTCTTAAAAATAAAGGCTCTTCACACTGGAAATAAAACTAAGTTTTTCCTTATATTATTGTCTTCATTACTATATATATCTACAAACTCTGGAATTAAGGGTAATTTACTCTCCAAATTGTGTTAGTTTTCATTTGAAACAATCACATATATATCTGTCAGGGTGGTGAGAAACATAATCTTAATTCAAAGGCTAAATTATTTCAACAAAACTTGATCAAATAAGACATAATATCTTGAGTCATTTCACTTGTAAACACATCCTCATTCTAGAATAGTAGATATTTATAGTAGAAAACAAGACAGAAATACTAAAGGAAGAACATTTTTGGCAGTGTACTGGTGGTTCCATGAAAAACCCTCAACATCCGTTAACCTGAAGGTTCTTTACGGTAGAAAAAGCTCTTTAGATTTGAAAATCACTGCCTTGGAATAACAATGTTCTTCCTGCATTCTGAGCAGCTCTTTTGCATTCTCATAACGTCCACAAGTGTACAAAAGAAACATCACATGATGTAAATAAGTCATTACAGAATAATGGGAGTGACTCCATTTTGACAAAAAATGTCAGATGCACTGTAATAAAATCAAAAGTTGACAATTTTTTTGGAGTTTCTCAACCTGATTTTGTGGCATGAACTAAAAAAAACAAGTTGAGAAAATTCAAAAATGTGGTTGCCGCAAACTTTTGAAAATTTGTCTTTTAAGAATTTTTTTGCTAAAAGGTTCTTTGAGGGACCATACTGCAGCATCTCTGCAAAAACTGCTTTATTTTTAGGAGTGCATCTACTACAGCTCATCTGGAACACTAAACACATGCACAAACTGTCTATTAGACTGTATAATCAATCAAAACCAACTGTTTTAGCGCGAGCTGTTTCTTCACCAGCAGGCAATGCAAGAATGCGATGCGAGTTACTTTGGAAAAAAGCAGCCATCGAATGCATGAATAATGTCTATTAACGCTGATCAAGAAGCATGCCTTTAGAGGATATGCTCAGAGTGTACTGCGTTATTACGCTCGGTTTCTGTTATTTGTTTCTAAAACTAACACTTTTCTAAAACCCAGAGTGTGCTGCACTTCAAGGCAAAGGGCAAGATACAGAGCGATCTTTTGATGGCCTCCTCCCGTGAGGTTGTGTATTAATCATCTGACGTCTTGTCTTGGTGCCTTTGTTCTGATCATGAGGGTGTTTTACAGCAGAAGTGTCACTTTGTTGTAGATGAGAGCGAGGCTGTTACTCCGGCCGCTCGGGGGTTAACCTCGTAAGTAAAGACCGGGTCCGTTCCTCTCTTTCCATTGGACTGGAATCTTACTGAATACGGTCAAACATCAGTAGCTCTAGATTCATTCACTTCTGTGTTTTTCTATCTTAAGCATCACTTGTGGCCTGATGGCAGCAGGTTTAATGGGAAGAACTCTGTTTTCTAGGTCAGACTGCAGGTCCAGAGCGTGGACAAGCCTTTATACCGCGGGACATATCACTGCTTCCAGTCCATCGTCCGGCAGGAGTCGGTGAGTATTATTAAAGATGACAGATTATTATCACGTCTTTCAAAGTCCAACATCTGGAGGATCCCAATGCTTACGCTCGGTTGTTTCTGATCTCCGTGCATCCATTCCTTATGCTCTCCAGACTAAATAGGGTGGCTGTTAATCCATACGATGTCCTTAGGTTTCTTTCATTCCTCATGGGTAGGACCCAGCAAGTTAGAGTTGGTCAGACTTTCTCTGAATGGAGGTCTACCAGGATTGGAGTGCCCCAGGGGTCTGTACGTTCACCATTGTTATTCACACTGTACACAAATGAGTACAGGAGTCAACGTCCGGGGAAAGTTTTTCAGACAATACTGTTATTCTTGGTCTCCTATAGAAGGACAAGGATACTCAACATTATACCACAGACTTTGTTACATAGAATAAAAAAAAAAACGATTTAGTAATCAATATTAGAAAAACAGAGAGCGGTGGGCAAACATTCACTTATTAATGAAAATGATCAGTTTATCTCTTACAAATATCTAGGTCTATTTACTGATTAAAAGCTTTCATGGGAAGTGCGTATAGATTGTTCATACCAGAAGGTGCAGAATTGTTTTGTTTTTTTTTGTCTTAAAGTGGATGTTAATCTTTTTTAAAGATTTATTTTTGTCTTTATTGTGAGAGGAGAGCGAAGTGGGAGAGAGAGGCTATTGGCACCAACATTGTGTGTGTTTTAAAACACAGGCACAGAATTTATGAGTTTAAAAGCACGTTCTGGAAGCTCTGTTGTCAGATGATGCTGATTTGAGCAGAAGCACATGCTCCAGGTTCAGTAACGCTGAGATGTTTGACACACATGAACTCCAGGAGATACCCGAGATGAGCATTTGGAGATAAATATAGCACGAGGAACATCTATACTTGTCCAGGGGTGAAGAGACGGGGGTTTTGGGTTCTCTACACATTAACTCTTCGCATCCAAGGATGTGACTTTAACCGCCACTTAGCACTAGGAGAAGTCACAGAATATAATAATGTTCATATATGATGAACGAGTTGCATCTCAGATGAGCAGATGAACACAATAAATGCTGTCACTGCTTTCTGTTATTTGGGAACACAGTCGTTTATTTATACAGAAAAACTTTGCTCAGGCGTTTCATAGTCTCGGACCTCACTCTCACGGAGCGTTGGCTGGACAACTGATGCATACATGGAAACGATATTCCTTGTTGTTTTTTTCCGGTCAAAATAACGGACTGCGCTTGAAATTCCTCAACTTTTAAGAACTGCTGGTTTCTCTGTGGGCCGGACTAAAGCGCTGATGACAATCTTATTGGCTGGCGTTCACCTAGTATTGTCCCGGTTTTAATTTCAGCATATCAGTTCGAGTGAACGCATACTACGTGATTAATATTCATGAACCCATCATACTTGGTGCGTTTTATATTGTTTTTAGTAGTAGAATTCGTCGTAGTTTTGTTCTCATATTTTTTTGGCCTCATTTTTTATAGAAACACTAAATGGTTAAACATTTAATACCACGACTCGTCCTCGCTCCGAGCGGGTCTCCGGCGTGTCCAGGTTTACCTGCACACACTTGCTGACCTCCATTACACCTAGTAGGAAAAAAAACGACAAAAAAACAAACAAACAAACTAGAGAATGGTGATCAAAACAGCTTGGTTTAGACCGAATTTTCATTTTTTGGGTAAACTATTCCTTTAAACCAGCATCTCAGCTTAAAAACATACATAACCAGAATATCCCACAATGCACCTGATCTGTGTGAATGTAAACATAGCTGCTGTCATTGTTTCTCGTTTGACTCCAGATGTCCGGCCTCTATAAGGGCCTCGGCTCGCCCATGATGGGCCTGACCTTCATCAACGCCATAGTCTTCGGCATGCATGGGAACGCCATGTGTATGTTGGGTGAGGACACACCTCTGCACCAGTTCCTGGCCGGCGCTTCGGCCGGTCTCATCCAGAGCGTGATCTGCTGCCCGATGGAGCTGGCCAAGACCCGCATGCAGATGCAGGGAACGGGCGAGAAGAGCGTCTCCAGGAAGATGTACAGGAACTCTCTGGACTGCCTGGTCCGCATCTACCGCAAGGAAGGTATCCGAGGAATCAACCGAGGGATGGTGACCACGGTCATCCGCGAGACGCCGGGCTTCGGGATCTACTTCCTGGCCTACAACACGCTGACCCGAGCGCTGGGCTGCGACGCCGACGACGGGTACATCATTCCCAAACTGCTGCTGGCGGGTGGCCTGTCGGGAATGGCATCCTGGCTCTCCACCTATCCCGTGGACGTCATCAAGTCCCGCCTCCAGGCAGACGGAGTGGGCGGAGCCAACAGGTACGACGGCATCATGGACTGCGTCCGTCAGAGCTGGAGGAGAGAAGGATGTAGGGTCTTCACTCGAGGCCTGACGTCCACTCTTTTGAGAGCGTTTCCGGTCAACGCCACAACATTCACCACCGTCACGCTCTTCCTCATGTACATGCGCGAGGATGACGGCCGTGTGAAGGACTGCGAACCCTTGCAGCCCAATCTTCAGCACAGCAGCCTGTGACTCAAAGACGTGAAGAAAGACTTAGAGAAGGAAAGCACCGATATTCTCCCCTGATAAACCTCTTCCTGGCTCCAGACTCTGTCTAATGAAGAGAGAAAAGGACAGGCTGAACAATGACCTTGTGTTATCTGAATCTCTTTATGTTTACTGGACCGTACCGATGAATTACTGAGATGAGTAAGTCTCTTCTGGGCTGGAGGACTCCCAGATCAGTATCTGTAGAAAAGGACCAGAGTGATGTACCGCCAGTGATGGGACAGTCTAAAACACTTAACGTGGCTTAAAGACCAAACGCAGTGACCGCATTAAAAGGTTATTTCACCCCAAAAGGAAATAGTCATTAATCACTTCACGTCATTCCAAACCCGTAAAACCTTTAACTTATAAGATATTTTAGATGAAAAGCAGCAGGGTTTTGACTGTATAAAAGTTTGAACACTGATAGCAGAGGACTATTCTGACCATGTTCTTTCAGACTTTGTCCCACTGACTGCCAAACAATCCACACTGTCAGTCACAAGCTGGTTTTCATCTAAAAGATTGTGTTCTGAAGACGAATGAAACTTTTACGAGTTTATAACGACATTGGGGTAACTTTCATTCTGGGGTGGAGCAACCCTTACTATATACACACAAGAGCAGGTGACCCCAGGATATGAATGCAAAGCATGTAGGTATTATAAGAAAAACACTTAACAATTTTTTGAAACTAAACATATTAATGAAGTATACTATATACTGACCAGCAGAGCCCATAATAAACACTTTTGATGACGATGACACGTTCCTCCTCAATCTGGTATGACAGGATGAACTGCGTCTGCATTTGATTTATCCCGTTCCCACACGGTCAGAAACAACATGCAACTGTTAAGGGCACAACCCCTTACCTTACTTACACCTGAAAGCTGAATATCAAGTCATTAAGGTCATGGCTTCAGTTCCCAGGAAAAGCAGGAGCTGATGAAATGTAAACGTGTATTTTGAATGCAGAGCAAGTTGCTCAGATAAAAACATCAATGTAAATATTAGTACTTCATTACAGCGACGTGTGCTCTTAAAGCACTTTTAAATGAAGTCCAATGCTGTCCTTTAAGAGTTCTGTTCCAGCGAGAAGCTCATGAAACCCTAGAAGCACAATGTTTTTCTGAAAGTGTGTTTTTATTTGCATCACTGGTACAAAGTTTGAGACTTTTCATTTAAACAAAAGATAATCCTGATTACTCTCAGCCCGCTGCAGATGATCGTGAAAGACTGTTTGAGAAATGGTCACATGATCATACGTTTACATTCATAGAGGCATTTTGTAATAATTGAATCTTTTCATGCACCTTAAAGACGTGACCAGCTCCTGAGATGCCTGTAATTGACATTCATGTATGTATGATTTATTTGCATCATTTGTTGTCATTCTCTGGTATTATTATGAATGCAAATACTATGAGGGATTCATAGACAGATTACTGATGCCTGACAAGTGTGTTTGATTCACGAAGCTCAAGGAAACACGCATCACACACACACACACACACACACACCTACCTTCCCTTCAACATTCAATAAATATGAACACATTCAGGAATATTTGTCTCTCGAAGCTTGTTCAGACTGGAACACACTACAGTCACACACACGCTAGCTTTGTGAATGATTTAATCTTTTTATAAATGTACCCTCACCAACACTGCCTGAAAGATTCATGAACTGAGAAGTTCACATCACAAAGTGAATATTTAAAAGAACATGAATGTAAAACGAGTGTGTGTCACTGATACTAACCTATCTTATAACGCTCCAGAGAAGAGCTGCTGGCCCTTTTTAAAACATCAAATCACCAACCAGAAAAACATGTTAAATATCATCAAACAGGATGGAATCATAGTCTAAGAGTAAAACAGGCTGTCTGTCACGCACTGTCTGCACCATTTCCTTTGAAACCTGTCATCTCAGTCTATAGTGTAGTGTATGCCAGCCTAAAGACAGAAACAGCACTCTAGAGGACAAGAACAAACCAGTTTCCATCCATTACCAGCGGATCACTGACGGATGTCTGATGGAGAAGAAGATCAGGGCCGTGGAGAAGAGCGGCCTCTAGTGGCTCAAAACCACAAACACACTGAAGAAGAAGAGAGACGAGCGATTATCAAAAAGATGAAGCTCTTTTATTTCGTAGAGTACTTCCTGCTCACACAGAGTCTCTGTTTCCTGTAAACATAAATACTTCAGAATTACCGTAACGGCAACACACATAATCTGATGTACACAACTTTCCTTTAACGGAAAAGACCATATAATCCTGATTATTCATAAAAATAAATCCAGATTTCATAATGCATTAAAGTGCTGAGTATGGGTTAGAGCTGGTTAGTCATGAGCGCGGTATCACAGCTGTAGCGCAGACAGCGGTAGACGTCCTCGGCTCGAGAGCGGCTCATCTGCGCAGACGCCTGCAGCTCCTCCACAGAACTGAAAACACACACACACACATCACGTCAACACCCAAGTGTCTTCAGCATCGACCTGAACAACTTTATATCTGACCCTGGAGAACAGTTTTATGAAACTGAGATTTAGCATCTGAAAGCTTTCCTCTGATGTCTGGTTTGTTAGGAGAGGACAATATCTGTCTGATATTTATGCTACACTATGGTACTAAGCATCGAGGGTGAAAATGGCTGATTTTGAAGTAAAACTCACTGCTTCATTGACTTCAACTTCAGTCCGTCTCGACAAAAGCAGCCGTATTTGAGGGGAAAGCTGATTAGATAGCATTATTTGTTTTTTAAATGATTCGCATCTTTCTGTAGCTTGCTCTCTCAACATTAAACTGATGAGTAGGGCAGAAAACAGTAAACCCCGCCTACTTTGATTTGATTGGCCAGTTCAATTATTTTGACATTGACAAGTTCGCTCTTAAACCTTTTTGTCATCCTATAAATCAGAGCGCTGTAAAGATCAGTGACAGACTGGCCATCTCTAATGACTCATTAATAAAGCACACCTGTTGATCATGTGACTGACGGAGCTGAAGCGATGGCACATGTTCAGAGCGCTGACGTAGCTCACGTGAGGCAGCGTCAGGTAGAACTGGAGCGCCTGCTGTCGGTGACCTCTGACCTCCAGGGGTACGCCGATGGCCTGACCTTTCCTGCTCTCCACCTGAGCGAGTTCGGTCAGTAGGGCTGCGGTGTCGTCTGGACCGGTGCTGACCAGCAGCCTCACGCCGGCCTTCACCAGTGCCGCTAAAGTCCCGTCGAAACACCGGCTGCGCTGAAACACTCGGCCCGGCTCACCTGAGAACACACACAGAACCGTCTCACACAGTCCGGAGGAACAGAACCGTCTGGGTGGAGACAAAAGCTGTGCGTTTATGAGAAACAAATACATCGCAAAGTCTATAATCTATAATAACTCTTCCTTCAGTCAAAAAGTGCATTCAAATCCAGCCACATATTTTGTTTTGATCTGTGCAGAATTCTCTCCTGCTTCAGACCAGCAGAACACTTTTTCACGGGAGGAGGGGTTATGGGCTCGTATTTGAGTTAAAAATCTCTTAGTTTTGGAGAAGAACCGCCTGCGTCACTAGAGAGAAAGCTGGCATTTCACTGTTAGGACTTTCTGAAAAACCATGCATGGCTTAGGGATGGGTATCGTTAAGGTTTGTGAATGAAGACACAGACAGACATAAAGAGGAGGATGAGATTGGGCTGAGTGAATCATCAGGAAGAGTGTGTGTGTGTGTGGCATTTGTCACCGGGTCTGCTGCGGTCTCTCTCCAGGATCAGACACACGCGCTCGAAGGTCGTCTGCAGCTGCTGCACTCGGTCCTGCAAACGTCTGCGGTTCTGGACGCTGGCCAGCTCGGACTCGCTCTGCCGCTCCACCGCCATACGGCTGCTCACGATGAAGTCTGAGCTGATCAGAGAGCAGACCTGAACCTGCAGGCCATGCCGCAGACGCAGACGGGACACGACCTCTGACCCCCCGCTGATGCAGCGGCTGTCCACCAGCACCTTCAGAGGAGCGTCTGCGGCCGGCGGGAGCTGCGTCTGCGCAGTCGCTGCAGTCCCCTGCAGACCAGAACACCACCCATCAGACCCGATCAGACTTGATCTGAATTATGACATTATCATCTGATGAAGCTTGTCACTGCTATGTGAAACTATTTAAAATAAAAAATATGAAATTTGATAGCTTGATGCAGAGTCTCAAAATAATGGAGCCTCTTAAAAGTGCATATTTGTTGTTTTTTTTACATAACATTAGACACAGGGCGATTTTGTTTTATTTCTGGACATGCCTTCATATTTCTCGCATCTTTTCTTCAGTGATATGTAAGAAGTGAATTTGTTTTAAAGCTTGCTGAACTTCACATGTGCTGCTCTTGGAACACAGCTTTTATGAAGGACAATGCTTCTGGACTCTTGCTGTAATTAAGTGTTTCTGTTGACTAGTTAAGTGTTCAAATATGAAAACGGATTGGTTGATTCGGACCTGTTTCTGCGGGATGAAGTCAAGCTGGTCTGAGAGCGCTGCCTGATCGCTGAGTCTCTGCCGCTTCCTGTCGTCTTGCTCCGTCGGTCCGTCGGCACTCTGGAGATGCTGAGGCACTTTAAACACAGAGTCTGTCTCCTCCTCCTCCTCCTCCTCGCTGGAGTCCTGGAGCCGGATGATCCTTGAGCGCTTGTTCTTCCCGCTCTTCTCTGACTGGACTCTGCTCTCGGCTCGGATCTGTCGGAACTTTACTCTGCGGCGCGTGGCGTACTGCTTCCTCCCGTCCACGTACGAGTCTTCATGGATCACCTCCACGGGCTCTTCATCAGCGTCGCTCTCCCCCTCCTCATCCTCGCTCCCATCAACCACGAAGCTGTCCTCTCCGTACGTCTCGTCCTGCTCCGGCACCTGAAACAGAGAGATCCTTCTTTAACACCAGACGAGACGTCTTCAACTGCTGACCTCTGAACCTTCTTGTGTTTTGAATCTCAAGATGTTCAATGAAGCGACTCACCTGTGAGAAGATATCCATGTTGTGTTTATGTTTATAGGTCATTCTGAGGCGGTTCTGCAGTGCTGGACTCCTCACAGACTTCAGATAGAACGCCTGCATCTCAGAGTCTGAACACACATCAACATACACCTGTTTATTTCATCGGAGATCTGCTTTTATCACAGCGAGAGAATAAACAGCGCTCAAATGTTTGGGATCGGTCAGATTTTCTTATATCAATGTTGAAAACAGTCGTGCTGCTCAATATTTTTGTGTTTTCAGGATTCAGAGATGAATAGAAGATTCAGAAGAGCAGCTGTAATTTGAAATGTAAGATTAGAAATGTCTTTTACCGTCACTTTTGATCAATTATCTGTCAATTCTGGTGAATTAAAGTGTTTGAGGCGGTGTATCAGACGAAGAAGCTGTGAATCTCACCGTTCAGACCCTGAGAGCACTGAGTGGTGTTCACCACAAACCCCTGCAGAGAGTTATTCTGCTCATCTCCATCATCTTCATCAGAAGAAACATCTTCATCTTCAGAGAGCTCAGCCTCCTCATCCAGAAACTGCCGCCCCTCGCGACGCACCTTCTAGAAAACACGAGAAACGAGGGGTGAGACGATAATCAAACACATGAAGCTGCTTCTGATGGTCATGTGACGGTACTTGAGGCTTCCTGATCTGACATGACTCCACGGCTCTGGGCTGATGAACGGAGACGTCTTGAAAGTCATCATCTGGCAGCAGACCTCCATCACTGTCCTCAGACTGAAGAACAGACAGACAGGAAATCACTGGATGATGACTGAAGCACAGCAGATGAAGAAGAACCGTCAGCAGCCCTACCGTGTTTATAGCAGCCGCTCGCTTCCGACGGGCCTGGACCGGAGAATCAACGTCACTGAAGAGCTTTGACTTCTGCAGGAACACACACACACGCACACACATAATGTGTGTAGTTTATGCACGTTTATGTAAGTAAAAAAAATCCACCTCACTTGATGAGCATGTTTGTTTCTGCATAGGTTAAGATTCAATGCACATCCTTTCAGGTTATAAATTTTTTTTAAGCGATGATATCCCAAAATATGTGTAAAACCGCTGGATTGAAACACAGCTAGAGACACATGAGAAATCTGACCTCTGGACAAAACACAGGCTTGACCTTTAGAGGCCTCTCGTCTGTCTCGCTGTCACTGCTTAACGCTCCTGAAACACACACACACACACACACACGCGTTTACAGTCTGTATTAACACTGAGGTTATATGTGCAGGAGGAAAGCTATTAAACCTGTTTGTGAGGGCATTTGTCTTCTCTGAGAGGATCTGAGCGCTGATGGGCACTGATCTTCTGCTCTGGAGCCTAGCAGAGACAGGAACACATGGCTGGGAGTGGAAGCACTGGGTCTCGTTCGGTCGAAGACTCGTGGAGATCCCTCAGAACGTGTTGAGCTTCCTCCCAACAGACGAGGCCCTGGACATGAGGCTTTTGAGTCTGCTGCTACTGGATCTTTCGGTTCGTCCTCCTCAGAGTCAAAGCCCAGCTCAAAGTTGACAGAGAAGAAGTCCTGCGAGCAGTTGAAGCCCTGCTCTGATCCTCTGCTTCCGTCAGCAGGAGGGTTTCCTTCAGGTCCTGTGCTTCCGTCAGGCGTCTGGACGTCAGGAACGCTGATCTGGAGGAAGGCTTCATCGTCTCCGAACAGATCGATGCTCTCGTTCAAGCTTGCCTGGTCTTCAGCTTTGTCCTGTTCTCTATCAAAAAGCTGGTCCCAGTCTGGAGAAACAGCTGCTGGTTTCTGATCAGGATCTTCGTTAACCGACGGCTCGTCAGCGATCAAGCTGAACGTCACGTGAAACTGTTCATCAAACGACTCTTTCGGCGGGTCGTCCAGGCTTGTGTCGATCTCTGGGAGATTAAACTGGAGGTTCTTCGGTGGAGATCTGGACAGGAGCTCTCTGACGTTGGAGAGGATGGTCTGAAAAGCTGCGGTTGCCGGATTGTGACTGATGTTCTGATAGAGCTTAGGCTGATAGAACATGTGCTGAAGATCTGGGCTCTGAAGGCAGGGATCTTCTAACAGATCGATCAGGTCCACCTCGTCCTCGACGCTCGGACTCAAGCGCTCTTCTGTGACCGGACGCTTCTCTGAAGATCCTCTGTTGTTCTCTCGTGTGTGATCTTCATGGGTTTTGTCTGAGCAGTGCTCAGCGTGTATGAGTCTCCTCTCACCATCAGCCGTGTTTGGTTTGGTCTTCTTCTGTCGAGTGATTTTGTCAGCGTCTGGTTCTGTGGTTCCTCCATCGTTAAGGTCTTCCTCCTGCAGATGCATCATGAGCTCAGACTCCAGACTACAGTGTTCCTGTGAAGAGAAGAGATCAATGAGACACATCACCTCATCACAAACTGCAGCACTGCACGGACATATTTATATACAATCTTTAAATAATACCTTTGTGAATTTAAATAAATATGTGTGTAAATATATGAATAGGTTATATAAAAAACAAAAAGTATTTTCATATATATATGTATTACACATAAAATCCAAAAAGATTGTATCTAGCGATGAGTACCTTTCATCTATATACAAATAATAGATTAACAAACATTTAAATAAAAAACTATATATAATTACACAAATACAAATTTATAAATGAAATTACAAAATGTATAAATAATAAATTAAACAAAAAATATATTATAATTATATATTCTATATATTATAAATTATATATTCATTCATTTACACACACGTAATATAAAATTTGATATATGTGCAATTGTAGAAAATGTAAATCTACAAATAAACTTATATATATATATATATATATATATTATTTATTTATTTATATACACATATACGCATACACTCTCTTCATATATACAGTATGTGGACAACAGGAATGTCCACTGCCGCCGCGGCAAAATCCCGGATTTAAATTTAATTCAGTCGCGTGTTAAAGTCGTTCATGAAAATACTGCCAGGTGGCGCAAAGTTTCCAAACTGACTACAATTTTTTTTTTTTATTAAATAGAGATAAAATAACCAAATAAAACTAAATTATAATATAACACCGTTAAAAATAATATAGATGACTTTTTAGAAAATTAATTTATAAAAGGTGAAATAACATGTCAACAAGACATCATCCTTAAAGAGAGAAAAAGAGCAGCATAACTTGAGGATTCACATCACTCACACGCAGAGCTTGTGTGAACAGAGAAAACAATAGTCTAAATACGCCCTTATGAGAAATATATATTTATAAACAAATAATAATTGTGATGTGCTCTTCAGAAATCGGCGTCCAATTCGTTTCCTTTATGTACAAAAAGCACAAGTCTTTGTATTGTTAAGGTACACAAATAAAATTTATTTTTAAAATAGATTTGAATAATGATTAAATATTATGTAATAAGAATTAAATAATTCTTAATTCTTTTTCATAAGAATTAAATAATCATTGAAGGAGGGAAAAAAATCCCATCTCCCAGCGCCGCTCGCAGTTATAGACGCATTACTGACTGGACACCTTCTGAACAAAATTACACCTAATACATTTAAACTTTCAACACATCGTGTATAATATTTTATAATATATATTCTCCTGGCTGTCCACTGCTCGGGGTGTGTGTTCACGGTGTGTGTGTGGTTGATC
>JAUMHG010000062.1:3357020-3387522 GCA_032359395.1 Enteromius anoplus | reverse complement strand
ACTTTGGAGCGGTTATTATTCGAAAAGAACCAACCTGCAAATGTCTCAACGGACCAATCAGAATCAAGCATTCCAGACAGCCGTGTAATAAGTTAATTTAGAAAAATGTTTGGAGTATTTTTTGTTCGTTAAATATACGTTTTTGTTTTTTTAAAGAGCAGGCGTCCATCAGCAGCCGATCAGAAAGTGTTTGATCTCTTTATCCTTCTCAAACCATCAAGACTCGTCTAAAATAAAACTCTAGATATGCCCACGAAAACAGTTCAACTCTATAACAATGTTTAGATGTTAAAATTGAGGCAAAAGCGCAATCACTTTCATTTTTTCAGAAACAAAATAGCCTACTCAGACTATAATTCAGAACTGTAAAGAGTCTACATTTATTTGTGAATATCTGCAAAACATTGTGATTTTATCTGAAGAGAGCTGCATGAAGAAAAACACTGCCCCTGCTGACAAACATCAATACCACCTTCCCTAATATTCAAGATATAAACGTTACAGTAAGCCAATCATGTGAGACAGCAATCAGGCCGAGGAGAAAAGACTCTTTGTGTTATCAAAGTATCCTCCATAGTAAAACGATGGAAGCCATTAATCATGGTTAAAAGCACACGGCCTGTTTAGAGGGCAGTATTATTAAGAAAAAGGAGCCTAATCCAGTGCAGCGTACGATCTGATTCCTGCAGATCAATACCTGAGCCCCATCAGACGTCAGCTGAAGCATGGCGTGTCCAGCATCTCACAGACATGTAGGTCACTCAGCCTGACCCACTTCAGCTCTTACGTAAGTGTTCTGAGAAGCGTTGCATAAGAGCGCATGTCTAGAGCCGACTGTGATTATCAGCCTCCAGCCGACCGCTGACGTCAAACACACACACATCTCAGCCAACTCTCAGACTCCAGGACCGTCAGCACCTCAGAAATAAACGGATTCGTAAGAATTCTGAATCGCTCTGTCGAGGGCAATGTGGTGCAGATTTCTGCTCTGGAACCACAGATGCTGACCAATGAGAACAGAAGACTTTTTAAGACCAAGGAAAGACTAAAATGAAGGGAACACAGTGAATCAAATTAGCAAAATAAAATACAACTAACAGCAAATCTCCAATTCATTAAATTCATTTCACAACAACTAAATAAACAGCTTAAAGCTTGAATATCACCATAACATGGAAATAAGCTCTAATATCTCACGGCAATAAAACACTGTGTGTTGTTGAGTTTTCCAGAAAAGATTCTTAAATCAAGATACATTTACTAGAAGACAAGACAACTGATCAAAACGAGTTTGTAGCTTAGCATAGACAATTGAAACTGATTAGACCAGTGGTTCTCAACCGGTGGGGCGAGTTTAAGGTCCTTGAGTCCGAAACTGTCGTATTCATTTTTTCATATTCGTCATTTGGTGGCATAGGCTTGGATAGGCTAGGAAGAAATATGCCCCTGCTCAAACAAATTAAATCTATTACGTCTGTTGCCAACAAAGTACAAACGAATAGACGTGTTGATAATGACAAAGATTGCTCACATTGCACCGTGTGTTATATTAGGCGTTGTTTCAGTATTGCGCGTAGGGACGTTCATTTTATTCATTCATTTGCTTAATTTTTAAAAAATCATATACCCTGCCTTTAACAGACCGCCAAGAATTTTGATCTATTATACAATCAGTTATACATAAATTAATACATCTAATTATTTAAAATGTTTGTTGCATGGTTAAAATACGCGACTCAAGGGGGAAAAAAAAAATCACTGTAAATATAGGCTGTTTTAATTTCTTCCACATCACAACAAATCCTTTCAATTTATTAGTATTTAGAAAAGAAATGAAAATAAAATATAGTTATATAAATAACAAGCACAAATGATTTCAGGCTAAAGCGAAACTAACGTGTCACTCATTCCACACAAAATCAAACGTTCTCATATTCACTATGTAGTGGAACGCTACATTAATTGATTCCTACTCCGCTACTTCTCTCGTGTTCCTGTATTCCAGGGGCACCTGCATGATTACTTATGCACCAGGTTTTTTGGGTTTTTTTGCGGCTTCAGTGAGTTCATAGTTAATGTCAGAATAACCTAGCCTTCTCAAATCACCATGACTTGCCTATAAAATGTATAGATATTAAACAGCTCAAGCATATCACAATGTTAGTTTAAATGTTTAAGCTACATAAATGTGAGCTGTTAGATGGACATCAACAGAAGCTGAAGCGCGCTCTTCAGGAGACAAAGGCGCCAACATCATCGCTTGCATATTATTTAAATTATTTTTGGATTAAATCTGGTTTAATCGGCAGAAATACAGGACACACGGGCCTATAATTTGGGGTCCTGCTGAAATTTTAAAGATGAGGTCGCTTTCTGTCGTCTCCTTTCGTACAGCACAAATATTAAACCAAATGCAGTTTTTCTTTCAGTTTTGGTTATTGATTCATTATTTAAGTGAAATTAGGATTGTCGTTTAGGCCTATATTTATCCTTTATAATGTTTTTTTTTTCTTTCTCTCCGCTCGGAGAATGAGTCCATGAAAAACAGATTAGTCATTTCAATTCTAATTTAGTCTAGATTAAAATAATCTAGTTGGTTAAGGGTTGATCGGTGTAGCGTCAATTGTTGGTTATACCCGTAATTGCACAATCGGACACAATTTTTTAAAATGATCATTAGCTCTATTATTTATTTGTACTCATTTATTTATTTTGAGTGTTCGTGATACAACAAAGTTA
The DNA here is from genome assembly GCA_032359395.1 of Enteromius anoplus. Lineage (NCBI taxonomy): Eukaryota > Metazoa > Chordata > Actinopteri > Cypriniformes > Cyprinidae > Enteromius > Enteromius anoplus. Next base: position 3,384,783 of record JAUMHG010000062.1, on the reverse strand, counting down.
GTGATAGTGTCACATTCTATATATAATTAATTCGCTGTTTGAATAACCACGGAAAAGAAACGTTATTAAAAAAAACTATTTATAATTATTATTTGTATTAATTTGTTAATTAAACTGTAATCACGTTCAATACAAATCCTGTCCCATTGAACGTGTTTTATTAGCCTACATGACACCTAGGTTTGGTTTGGGGTGGAGGGTTATGGGGCGCCAACTGCAATGAACCAGCTTTGGGGGGGCCCAGCTTGCGAACCCCTGGATTAGACCGTTAGCATCGCGCTCAAAAATGACCCGAGTTTAAATATGTTCCCTATTTAGAACTTGACTCTTCTGTAGTTACACTGTGTACTAAAACCGACAGAAAGTCAAAAGCTGTGATTTTCTAGGCTGATATGGCGAGGAACTATGCTCTCATTCCGGTCTAATAATCCAGGAACTGTCCTGCTGTGCTGTACCACGTCTCCAACAGTCCCCAGCGTTTGTATGCAACACGTATTGGCAAGACTTAAGACTTTGTGGAAGGATGAATAAAGACTTTGAAATCAGCACATGAAGCCCATCCATCACACTTTTAGAGTCAGAGTCATTTAAACGATTCTCAAATGATTCAAAGCCCTGGACCTGTCCAGACAGATGGATGATGAATTATGATCCACTGTCTGCTTATGTGAAGGTAGAACAGACGCAAGCGATCCGTCAGACACCCATCTATCGACCCTGGAGCTAAATTAGACATTTCTCTTTTATGTCAAAAATCATTAGGATATTAAGTAAAGATCATGTTCCATGAAGATGTTAAGTGAAGTTCCTGCTGTAAATATATCAAAACCTCATTTTTGATCACTAACACACATTTCTAAGAACTTCATTTGAACAAATGTAAAAATGTTTTTTCTCAATATTGAGGTGTTTCTGCTCCCTCAGATTCCAGGTTTTCTAATAGCTGTATCTCAGACAGATATTGTCCTCTCCTCACAAACCAGACACCAGCGGAGACACTGACTCTTATGAGCACTCCAGGGTCATACAGCAGCTTCATCACAGATCAGCTCTGAACTCATGAAAACTGACTCTCAAAGACACTAGAAAGATAAACTTCACAGAACTCAAAGCTCCTGTGATCCTTCTATGAACCGCCGTCTTGAAATAAAGACAGACACAGATAACAGAGACAATTCACTACTGAAAACCAATTCAGCTAATGGCCGACGTGACGCATTCAGATCCGAAGCAGTGAGTCTGTTTAGATTTACTAACACGGATTCAAACACTCTTCACCTTGACAACTAAGACCCTGAGATCCGTAACGGGATGAGAGATGTGTGTGTGTGTGTGTGAGTACAGCGGTGGCCTAAATAATTAGGACACTAGTATTTTCAGCAGATAAAACAAGGGCTGAAGTCAGTTCTTTCCATCTTCTGCTGGAGTGTGTCAGTAGGAAACATCAGATGAGATATCCAAATGCTCTTTTAACTATTAATTGTAATAATCCAGTGAGATGTTTGATCTGAGACAGACTCAATCTCAAATTCAAGAAGAACTGCGTCTTTGAGGCGCTTCAAGAAAGACTCCAGCAGAGCTCCTGAGAAACCCCGCTCAAGACCAGAAGCTGCTTTAAACACAAAGATACTCAAAAATCTCACCGGACTATTATAATTAATGGCTAAAACTACTTTTACCTCCTGACACACTACAGCAGAAGATAGAGAAGCCATGTCTGAGTATGAATGTGTGTGTGACCTGCTCCTCCTGTCTCATGCGGTCGATCAGCTCCATGATGGAGGTGAAGTGAAGGCATCTCTCTGAATGTCCCACACTGTGAGTGTAAAGAGGTCTGTTCTGCCAGTGTCTCCACTCCCACATAGACAGCTCTCGGACCGGCCCCGACACACATGAACCCTACACACACACACAAATTAATGTACGAATAACACATACGCATCACAGTATGTTCATTATAATGAGACTATGTAATCCAAATACAACTCTTAAGTCTTAGAATCAGACCTAGTGCTGAGCTCAGCTCTACAGGACATGCTCTCTCTGTAGGGTCTGTACTGACCTGCTCGGACGTCTCATCACTGAAGGTCAGCAGCGTGGACGGTCTGAAGACCGGCTGAGGCTCATCTGGAGACAGCCTGAAGCTGGACGTCCACTCGGCCTCTTCAGCAGCGGTCAGAAACCCTGTGTCCTTCGCACACTTCTGCTCTCCTCCTGCAGAACACACGAGCGTGTTACACACACATCCCACAGACCTGAACTACTCACACGAGCAGAAGATCTGGGCTTTACAGACACGAGGACGAGACAAGTGCTCTTTACATCTTTAACATCTTGAAAACTAAATTTGTGAAAGGAAGATAGATTATATTTCAGCACAACTACAGTAAGTTAAGTGAGAGCGTATCACTTTTACCCCGAGTCAATCATCACGTCTCTTCGGAAGCTCTATATTAAGTTAAATTGTTTAAGATGTGTTTTTAACAATGTTGTCCTACATCAGGGTGATTTGTTCTCAGCTGAAAGGTGAGGTTCAGTGGTAACATCACACTGGGTGTGTTCTGATGACGGTCAGTACCGGTCGTCTGCCGAGCGAGCGATGATTGACGGCTCTTCAGCGGTCTGTGCTGGAACTGAGCGCAGCTGATGTGCATCTTGTGCAGGGTCGGAGTGACCCCGGCGGGCAGCATGCGCGGACTGTGAGCAAACATCTGGAAGCTGTGCTTGTTTCCCATGATGCTCTTGTTGATGCTGCGCCGGTTGCTCTGGCTCTGGTTATACGTCTGCGAGAGAACCAAAGATCCTTAGATGCTTCATATCAGTGCTACTTTTGTATCAGTTGTATCATGCTATAGAATTCATTTTTATTTCCATAATAGCCTATTCATTTTAAAATTCTTCACTCATTTTGTTGTCTTTTTTAATCATTTTTATTATTTATTGTTTTATTTGAATGTCTACATATTTTAGGTACGCAGGTTTTTTTTCAGTTTTAGTTTGAGTTATTTTAGTACATCAACTAAAACTAAACAAAAATGATAAATGTTGCCTTGGCAACTACCCAAAATCATATATTAAATTTTAATGTAGTTTATTAAGTTTGTGTCAATGTTTATTTTAAGTAACCGCTTTAAACAATTAAAAAATGAAACAATTTGTTTTAGCGTAAACTTTTCATTTTAGTAATTTTATTTGTTTGTTTTTTCATTATTTGTTTTATCTTTAAATGTGTCTATATTTTATATGATTTTTTATATATGAAATTCAGTTTTAGTTTTAGAACATACTTTTACAAACATATATATATATATATATATATATATATATATTATTTTATTTTTTTTCAGTTAATGTTTATTTTACACACACATACACACACACATTTCTATTTTATACAAACGTATTTTTTGTGCATTTAATCAGTTCTTGTAGAGGTGTTTTATTGCAATGAAATGCTTTAAATGGAAAATGCTTTTGGCATTATCTTTTGGTTCTGATACAGCCAAAAAAAAAAAGGCACCAGATATAATTTCCTAGGTTTTTGTTAGTGAGTAAACTGGATTAAGTTTTTTGGGGGGTATAATATGTCAGAGGACAATCAGAAAAATTGATAAAAATCTGGGACCAAAAAAATATGTCACTTGTTTTGTTACCTTTCTATCAAAGTTGTTTAAATGACAGCTAATAGAGTATAATATAATGTGAGAAAGGTGTGTGACTGTGTAACTGAACAGCAGCTCTCACTCGCTCCTCACGGCCCTCAGCCAGAATGACCACGATTCGTCCCTGACGCCGCCGGCCCGTGCGACCCATGCGCTGGACCAGACGGATCGGACTCTTCTGAGCGTCAAAACACACGATTAGATCCACCTCACCGATGTCCAGACCCTCCTCGCCAACACATGTGGACACGAGTGTGTTAAAGCCCCCGTCACGGAACCGACGCACCACCTACACATACACATAGAGAGAGAGAGAGAGAGACACACACACACCTATCTGTGTCATTAATGTTAGCCAACAAAATACGTCTGACATCTGAAAAATCATTTTGACTTGTATCTCTACTCAAAAAGTAAACTGACATAATTTTCCCCATTTAAATCCTCACAAGCTTAATTCATTCATTCAGTTTTTTGACTCCATATAAAATAGCAACAAAGATAAATGTAAGCTGCAGATAAAAGTTGACTTCTTATTGACTAAAACCAAAAAAAACAAAAAAGACTAAATTTGACAGACTATTAAGCATTTTCGTCTGAACATCTCTGCACACCGAGTCTGAAACTCTCTCACGTTGAACAATAATGTCATTAACATTCTGTGCCTTTTTGCATCCGAGGCATGCATTTTGAAAGGAAAGCATGACAAATACAAAAAACTGAAAAATTTCAGACTCCGTGTGCAAGCACTTTCAGACGAATCAACAATGCCTGTGAAATAGGGCTGCACGACTCAGACAGAGTTCATTGTCCATTATCACGCTTTACACTGAATGATGCTCTTACTATTGTCTGACGCAACTGCATGCCAAACTGAAAACACTTCAACTAAAAAACCTTCATCCTTTTAAAATCTATGAATGGTATAATAATGTTACACTAAATCAAAAATAAAAAACTAATCTCAACCCTAGTGTGAAAATGACCCCTCTTGTTCTCACAGGTGTGATATGAAGGAGTGCTGTCGTACCTCCAGCTGCTCTTTTTGAGTGAATCCTCGAACACCTTTCCCCGCCGAAGCCTGACCCATGAAGGTCATGACCCTCACCAGCGGCTGATGGCGGCTCAACATCTCTGCGATCTCCTGCACGCTCTCACGGAACGAGGAGAAGATCATGACTCGTGTGCTGACCTCGGCAGACGTCTTCGAGTCTGGACCAATCACAGAACTCAGGTTAGCCTGCTCTATTTCTACTCAAGTCTGCTCTTAAGACAATATTCTCTATAGCTTTCAATAGCCCTTGATCATTGGTTAAACTTTGCTTTTGTTATTGATAGAGTTTTCCTCTACTCAATTCTGTGCAGATCTATTTTGCACACAAACAGCAGAGTTTAGTCACAATCAAACAAATCAGACGTTAGACAGACACAAACACCCTAAAATGAGCCTTTTAGCAAATCATCCATACAGCTGTTAGCGCAATATCAATGAGACAGTATTATACAACTGATTTAGTTTTATTATTTATTATAGAATTATATAATGTTCAAATGTACATATATTATTTTCTGTGATTGGAATAAAATAATTATTATTTTTTAAGTATTTATTACAATTGTCAGGTTTCCTAATTTGATTTTATTTTGCTATTTTATAAATTTTTTTTCTAAATTTGAAATGTCTGTTTAATCTTAGTTTTATATCATTACTTTTAAGTTTTAGCAATTTTTCACTTTTTTTGGTAATGTCTCTGATATTCATGTTAAATTTATTCAATTTCAGCAATTTTGTTTTATTTTTAAATGTCTCTATTTGATAGTAGTGTTATATTTATTACATTTTAGTAATTGTGTTGTTTTCTTTGTATTAAATTGTTTTACTACTAAATATGTCTATACATTATATATTTATTTTTTTTTAGTTAAGTACACCAAATGAAAAGTTATTTTAAAGTTTTGAAATGCATTATATTTATAATTTCAGATAACATTTATTTTGAACCTTTCTTAATGGTTGAGAACTCTTAACAAACTTAAACTGCAATTATAACTACATTCTTACAATGTTATAACTAAAATGATTTAATTCCTCATATTGTATAATAAATCATCCAGACATAACCTCAGATCAGAAACTAAGCTGAAGTACATTATATTAAGCATTTAAAGTAAATATGATAACATCCAAGTTTGCAGCCAGAGGTTTCTGTCCTCTTATTGTAAGTTAGATTAGGCTAACTACGGAGTCATCTAATCATCCTTTGTTTGTAATGACTCTTGGTGCTCCAGTATGTGACTGGCTATGCTGAATGGATCAGGACTGGTGTAATGAAGTGTTCAGGGATGACAACCATCATCCCTCAACACTTCATTTGCATGCTTTGTTTGAGGTCGTCACCTAAACACCGCCTCCTATATGTATATAAAATACAATGTTCTGCTTCAGGACATCTAAACTTCTCCCGGTTTTTGGGAAAAAGCTCACAACACCTGCCTCATATAATCAAATCCTCTTCCCGGTACTTTAACAACCGTGTACTTATATTACTATATTTATGAATTTGCAGCACAATCATCTTTCACTGTACCGGAGCTTTCATTCCACGTCTGGAAGTGCTGCCGCACGACTTCATCCAGCTTCTGTAGTTTGGGGTGACTGTAGACGTACGGTTCTCCAGGCCCTGAGAACGAAAAACACACACTTATTACCATCTAACCCACTTCAGAGGAGCTTTAGCAGCCTGTGATCCATGTCTGCTGTAAAAAGAGCAGCAGGAACACCTGCTTTAATGCCTCTCTGAAGGTTTGGAGGAACATTTGAGAAAGTAAATGATAAGGGAAGATGTTTTTGTGAAAGATCAATACCTCGGCCGGCTGTGGAGAACATGCTCTCCATCTCCCTGTAGAGATCCATGAAGACCGGACTCCTCTGGAGCTCATTCCTCACACGAGTCGACTCTGAGAAAACAACAAACACAGGTGATGCGAGGAGCAGAGGAGGTCAGCGTCTAGCCAACATAAGACACAAGAGTTTCAGAGCACCTCTGGGTCCAGAGAAGATGTTCTGGATGAAGAGGAAGAGAGATCTGACGCCCATCTGCTGCAGCAGCTCATAGCCGTGATACAGACTGATGCAGATGGAGAAATCTCCCTCGATCGCTCCCTGCTGAGGCCCCTGCCGAAAACACACACACACACACACACACAGTGTTTGGCTCATGTGGAAATTATTTCACAAAATTAGATGGAAATCCCACATACAATGGCTTATATAGACCTTTGCCTAAAAAGAAATCAGGATGACGACAGAAGAGGGATTGGTGAGAATGGGAATAACCCAAGCGCATCTTAATACTAAAACAATCACAGACGGTTTCATCATCTCGGGCTGATATGAAAAGTGAAGAAGGATAAAGGTGTACCTGGACGTGAGGAGGTGGGTTGCGTCTGAACTGTTCTCGGGCCAGAATGATCTGGTATTTGGTGAGAGAACGCAGGTCACGTTGATTCAGCAGCCTCATCTTGGTCAGACGGGACGTAAACTTCTCCAAAACCTGCAGAAAAACAGGCCAGAGCTGCTTAAAATCATTACAGCAGCACAATCAAGCACCCGGACGTCTCACAGCTTCATCTTTCAAGCGTTCGCCGCCCTGCTGAGAGAAAATGGACATTCAATCTTTCTAAACACCACCTCTTTAAAAACAAGCTCTGCTGAGACCCAAACCTCTCCGCTCCAGGACAAACACACATCTGTCTCTCAGAAGCAGGATTATTAAATACACTAAACGAACAGCACGGATCGGGGTGTAGAGAGTGTGTTCCTCTGTGAATCCTGAAAAATACAACATATCCTGTAAAGACATTGAGCAGCACAACTGTTCAACACTGATAATAATCAGAAACGTTTCATCAGCAAATCATATTCATATTCTGAAGATCATGTGACACTGAAGACTGGAGGAATGATGCTGAAAATACAGAAATAAATGACACTTTAACACACAGAAAACAGCTGATTTAAATCATACTAATTAATTTAAATAAAAGCGAGAGCAGCAAAGTAATTATTCCAAACTTTTCAATGAAGGTACAAATAAAGTGCTTGTAAATGAACAAATAAAGCTCCTGCTTGTCTGCATTTAGTAAATAGAATACAACATCTGTAAGTCAAGGATCTGAAAGGTCCAAACTGAATTCATAATTAATTGCATTTAATGAACAATCAGATTAGAACAGATCATCAGACTGATCAGGTGTTGTTGTTCGCTCATTTGAACTGTACAAGAGTAAATAAGCGGTCATATTTATTTGCAGTATTTTTCTGGTTCGTTCCAGGTTAATGCTGTGATCCAAACAATCCAAAACAATCCTGAACTTTCGTCTGAAAATCTACATTCGCAGCAGCTGAAATCATCCAGCAGACAAACACCAGCAGCAGCTCAAGGACTAATACATGTATTTCTGGCTAAAGTGTGATAAAACTACTCGAGATATAGTAGAGCTGTGTGTGTTTCAGGTCAGTATTCTTTATTTAGTCATTTATAGCTAGGGCTGCTCGATTATGGGAAAAATCATAATCACGATTATTTTACACGATTACTCATTGATTTTGGAAATATGTTAAATATTAATATTAAATAAATAATAAAATTTAAAACAACATTTTACAACGTTCTACATTTTAAACATAATTAACAATACAATTCCGGTCAGTGTCCAGATTTATCATTTTACAGAATCCTTCATTCTCAACCGTGCCTTTCTGAGCTGGATGGATAAAGAGTTGCACTGAACAGCGTGTCTTTAATGGATGACTGTGTTGCGGAGGATGTCGTGGGGGTTGTTCGTTGTTCTTTCTGTTTCTTTATTAGTTGCTCATATCTCGATCTGTGTTTAAATATTCAATGGTTAAAAAGATGTGTGGTGTTACCAACTGGTGCCGACACAACCGCAAATCTTGCACCGAATCTGTTTTTGATCCACGCCCGCTTCTTCAGATTCCAAACTGTTCCCAAACAACAGAATTGCTTCTACCTTTTTTGTTGACCAAAGACTTCTGTGGCTGCTCTTTTTCTGCGATCCTCACTCGCGCTGATTTTTAAATGCGATCAGATACCACATAAGCAACTTTTTTGCTGACAGTATAGAGAGAGAGAGTTCTGGATTCTGAAAGGGTGAAAGTGCGGAAAGTTTTTTCCTGGATTTTTAATCTAATAAATGCAGCCTTGATGAGCAGAAGAAACATCTTTAAACACCATTCAGTATCTTACTGTTCTGAAACTTTTGAACGATGTGTTTATATATATATATATATATGAAAAAAGTAGACAGAATAGAACAGAAAAAGAATGGAGAAGGTTAGTGTTAGGTCTTCTTCAGAAAGCAAGCAGTTAGAAAACAAATAGAGAAACAATATATAACAACAAATATATAAAATAGAATTAGAGTAGAGGGTGCTAGAGTTAGGGGGGTCAAATAAAGACAAAAAGAGATGTAAGTGCTTTTACGACACACTGAAGCGGATTAACACCGTCACAATCTCTTCTGACCGCAGAACCATTCATATACATGCATCATTTGAAAACATGATCGCTATATTATATTGTAATATAGTACTCTCTCCATGTGTTTATCTCAGAAGTGTGGGTGTCGATGTGTTTATAAACGCCTGCGCTGGGTGGGCGGAGCTTGTGCGGTCACGTGACCGCGACGCTGCCATTAAATAGGTCACGTCTTTACAGTCTGCAAAACAACACGTACCAACCGAGAGCACTTAATAACGCGAGATTAACGATCGATAGCTCCGGTTCGTGGACATGGTGGTAAGATCCGTGTAAGCGCAGGTGAAGTGTGAGGCTTTCGGTATCGACGTTCACTGGATTCGGCGATGGATCGCGGCGGGTGTCGGATGAACGGCGGCGGAGGAGATAATATGATCACGCTCGAGGATCTGGAGTCTGTGTCGGAGGAGCAGCTGTCAGACAGTCCTGAGGAGGAGCAGGAGGAGGACGAGGAGCAGCAGGGCAGGCTCCTGCAGTACTGGACGGATGTGGCCCGTGGACACCAGGTGGAGGTTCCGACAGGTACAAACCCAACACCCGCGGGGCGCACCTCAACCCGCAGCCGCCTCACTAACTAACTTACACCGCAACGTTAGAGTTTCGCGCCAGTTTGACGGTCATTCCCCTCAGGTGCCCACAACTGCGACTCAAGCGCACTTAAGGCAGATTGATGCTGTCTATGTAGGCGGCTCAGAGACATGCTGCCTAATGAGTGTAAATAATAGCCCGATACGCGTTAGTTTCACTTTTGAGCAGCACCGAGACAGTGCGAGGAAGCTCGAGTGTGCTGCGTTACTGAATACACACACACACACACACATATATATCCTGAGATTATCTCTCACACCTCAAGACTTTAGAGAGAAAAGAGTCAGAATTGGGTGGCGTAAACTTGCAAGTATACATGGCATATAATCCAATTAACGTTATTCTAAAAAAAGGAACAAAAGTCAGAATTGTGAGATGTACACAAAATTATGAGCGGAAAATGTTAAACTAACGTTAGCTACTGAGAAAATAACGTTAGTGAGAACTGCAAGATGTAAACTGAGATTTATGAGGAAAAGTTCATTGCAATTTCGAGTTTATATAATGTCAACTAACTATTCAGAGAAAAAAGTTAGAATTGTAAAATAAAAGTTTCAATTACGTTTATATTTTTACTCCATGGTTTCTACAGTAATTTGGCTCATATTGGTATAAAAACACACCGTACTGCAGAATAAACATTTAATTCAACTTCACTCTCTATAGAGGATGTTCCTTTTAGGTCCGTGTACAACAGAGTTTCCTTTTGAAATTAAAGAAACTAAATGATTTCCCCTGGTTAAATAAAGGAATAATAATAATTTTTAAAAATCAGGAATCGAGCATTCACTCATTCTTTTGTTTCAGTACTGAAAGTTGAAAAATTAGACAACATCCTTTTCCGTTTTTCCATTGTTTCCCAAGAAACGAAAAACAGGAATTAAGCTTAGTTTTTCATTCAAGGGTAGGAAAATTGATAAACAGCTTCAATGTTCAATTTCTACACGTGGGCGGGAATTAAACGCTTCTTTCTGCTGATTGGTCAGCCCAAAATCAAACCGTGCCAACATCAGTTTTTCCTCAGTTCCACAAGGCATAATAGAAGTCCTCCGCTGCAGGTGTATGGATTCTTAATGCATTAATTGCAACTATATTTCTTTTTCTTTTTCTCATCAAACAACCAGATTAATGCGTGATACAATCTGTTCCGGTCTTAACATCAAATAATCTTAATAATAATAAAATTCTAGTAGGTGCGTCTTAGGCTGTTTAATTGCCGTGTAGTTTGTAGCGTGCATTATTCTTTCAATAAATAAACCAAGAATCCAGCGGAGGAACTGCAGCGCGGAAGATCATCGGCTGACCAATCAGCAGAAAGGGGCATTTAAGTCCCGCCCATGCGCAGAAATCGAATATTCAAGCGGTTTATTAATGTTTCTATCCCTGAACAAGAAACAAAAAATTTAAGCTGAATTTTCATTGCCTTGTACTTGTACATGTGTAATGACAATAAAGTTGAATATAATCTAAATTAACAGCCAATCAGTATCCACCCTGCTTTAAAGAGCTCAGGCATTTAAAGGGACAGCTGACAATACTGCAGGTAAAGGCCCTGCACATCAGGATCAATAATGATAAATATAACAATAACCATAATAGGAGTTCACAACAGCAGATGAAAGACACACTTTTTAAAGATATGCTAATGCAACCAAAGAACCAATTAATATGTTTTTTCCCACTGGTCTGAATGCTATGGAAGCAGAACAGGCCAGAATCTTCATGTAGTGTTTAGTTTGGAGACGGATGTGTTCTCATGCACGTATGCATGACTCTCAGCCAGGCAGCAGCAGGATTTTTCCCATGATTCACATGTGCGTCTCAGACCTAGTCCATCAGATAATCGCAGGACGCTGACGGACTCTCTGAATGTTATCGAGCGCAGTCGTTAGTAAGCATGAGAGAGTTCATAACACACGCTCATTCTGAAGCGCTGAATCTAAACGCTCTGTGAAGGGCTTGTTCTGTAAATCAGGTGACGTGTGTTTGTGGAGCAGCACTGAGCTTTAGCGGAGATCTCACAGAGATTATCAGGGTCGTCTGGTCCAGACCAGTGCCTTTCTAAATCCAGTAAAGCGCTTTACACGAGCACACACGCCAAGAGCAAACATCACATTACAGTCAGCGATTCAGTTCAAACACAAGTCACTATCGATCGCTCTTCATGTGTTCCAGCACGCTACCGATACCAGATTATAAACTGAATAAAATCTCTGAAATATAAAGCAATTAATAACTTATAGTACGATTTAATTTGTTAACATGATTTATTATAAGGTGAATCATGAACAAAATTGTATAAATGAACACTAATCCATTATGAAGCAACAGGACTTAACAATAAACTGGAATCAAGAACCTAGATGAGTAAGTGCTGTAGTGATTGTTGTCTTACTTTACAGTGTGACGTAAAACGATAAAGTGGTTTATCTCAAACACAGTTTCTGCTGTCAAGCGGTGAGTGTTGTGTGTTATCAGTAATGTCAAATACAAGGTTAAGTGAGTCTGGCTGAATTAACCAAACCAATTAATAATCACTCTTGAATTTAGGGTTTAAATCAGTTCAATATACTTGTATGTAACTGACTGAGTTATGACCAGCAAATGAGATGACTAACTAGTAAGACTAGTCTAAGCAGTTCTGATAAGAGTGATTCTGTGAATAACACTGATCCAGAATCAGAGGGATTGAGCTTTTGGGAAACCCCTAATCATTCATCAAACCGTTTAAGTAGAAATATCCAAAAACCTAGTGTGCTTTTTGGATTTAAGTTTATTTTGCTGGTTAATGTCTCATCATATCCTTGTAATAAAGGTTATCTGATAGATTTGTATAGTGCTCCTCAATCATAGCACTGTATTTACAGTATCTCTCACTACTGTACATCTCATCTGCTCATGTGTACGTTGTGTGTTGATCTGAATTCGCAGAGGGTTCTGGGTAAACTGACTGATGAAGTGCATTGTCGCTGCTCGTTAGCGGCCCGCGGGGTAGATGTGTGGCTTACGCTTAGCCAGAGAGCCCCTCGTGACCAGATCAGAGCATCATGGGTCACAGCAGGAAGAAATGTCAGCCCAACCCACAGTCACAATAAACAGTCTATCAGTGTGTTGAAGCAGAAACCGAGCTGAACGCTGATGTCAGTCTGCTCCGTGTTCCACAGACATGGCTGAACCCATTCACCAGATCACCACCAATAACGACGGAGCACACACACGGGAGCAGGTGCCCTACACGCTCATCACACGCAAGGAGAAGGTGTGTACCACTGACCAATCACAGGAGGAATCAAACCAGACACATCTACACCAGTAACGCAGCTGTGTCAATGTGCCTTTACATCATGGGGATGCTCAAATCATCAGACTCCACCTACTTCCATTAATTAACACTTTCTATGAAAGTCAGAAACAAACCAGAGGTGGGGGCAAAAATGCCACTGGATGGAATGAAAAAAAAAAATAATAATAATAATAAAAATAATCAAATATGGAGCTAAAAGTGAATGTTCTGATATGTCCAGAAGCTCAATGGCGTCAGCATCTGCAGCCGAGCTGCAAGTCAAGCCAAATCCCCTCTGATGTTTCTGCATGTGTTTGCGTTTGATCAGTTCCTCTGCTGACTCTGTTTGTGTATATTAGGATGGTCCTGACTCTGTCTGTGTGTTGTAGTGTGGCGAGGTGGTGTTTGAGAAGCGTCACTATGAGAAGGCGCACTGGGCCTGTATCACGGTTCACGAGGACACGTATGAACAGAGCATCTGCTATGGCTTCATGAAGATCATGAGGTACATCTGCCAGCAGAACTCCGCAGGTACATAAACGTACTCATCTCACACAAACACAGACTCGGCCTGGGCTACAACACTAAAGCTAGATTTTATGTTCTGTTTTTTCACCATTCATGTGTTCAGTTTATAAACCATCGGGTTAAAGACGGTTCTGTTCCAAGTTGAACACTTTCAATTGTTACACATCTTTGCAGAAAAGATGCATCAAATATGGCAAATATTGTACAAGCTTCTTGCAAACATATCCTGTATTTCTACAAATATGAAATGTTCAATATTTCTCAGTCAAAAGTTAGCAAGTAGGGTTAGGATATGCAAAAACTCCTTTAGCACTGGTCTAATCGTAGCATGTGCAAAACATTACCTTCAGAATAGTCAACAAACTGTCTCATTATGGTGTAACGGGTTGGTTTGTGTGTTCAGGCAGTTATCTGGGCATGACGATACCAATCGTGACGGCGGTGCAGACCGATGAGATGCACACGAGTCTGTCTCGGGCCGTGACCGTAGCGTATTACCTGCCCCCCCTGCACCAGAGCGATCCGCCCCGGCCGTATGACCCCGAGATCCTCATCGAGCAGTGGCCCGCCACTATCGTCTACACCCGGTGAGAACACACAGTCACAGTAATGCACTTACACAGAAGGTCACCGCTTCGATTCCCAGGGAACGGAGACAATCTTAAGGTGTTGCTTTGGATAAAAGCCAAATGAGTGAGGAATAGCCAATCATAAAACCAGACAACACCAGTCCACTGAGCCCTGAACTCACGGCGAAGCTGCTTTCACATCTGTATTTCATAGAGCACTATAGAAATAAATAAATCTTCTCATCAGTAAATCCTCTAAATGATAGTTCACACCATTTACAGCTCAGAGCTGTTTCTCTATTACTTATTATAACAGCATTAAAAGAATTAAAATTCTACTCAAATGCTAAATGCATCCATTTAAATATATATCAGTTATCCCTCAAAATGATCTGGATGATTTATAGCTCAAATAATGTTTTGTTTACTTAACAACATTCAGTTCTTGAATCTTCTGAAATTTTAATTATTACATCACTCCAAGTTTTCAATAATAGATGTATGACTTTCCACTCGTTTGTGATTATTTAGTATAGTTTTTTTTTATTCAATGTTTACTCACAACATTTCTCAAAAGCTTCTTTACAGCATGGTTTATGTGTATATGTATATTCATTATATGAAAATAATTCTAGGTGCTACTTCTGCTAAAAGTGAAAGTCAGTTAGAAAATATACCTCAAAATACCAGTTTGGATCATCTACAGCTCAAAAGTTGTGTTTAAATAACGGAAACTAGGAGTGCAATAATATTTCAATAAAACAATGAAATCAATTCTGTCAAGAGCTGAATATTCAGTGTTCTATAATGAATTCATGACTTTCCACTTGTTTGTGATCATGCAGTATTGTTTTTCTCACAAGTGAACATTTCTCAGCAATTTCTCCTAAACGTTTTGTATATTCAGAAAAATGTCCAGGCCTATGTTCCCCAAAGGTAGGCGAAGCTGCAAATTTTAGAAATAAGAGAAATGACCTTTATTGAAGGAGTTCATGAAAATAATGAGCATAATAATCTGAATCCCACAGACCTCCTCTGTAAGTGCACTACAGGAACGAGTGTAAATGTTCTGAACCGGTTCTGAACCTGTCTTTCCTGTCATGTGACTCAGGGCATTCACAGGGGCCACTAACGAACTGACCATCATCAATCAGATCAACAGTCTGGCCGAGGCTCTGGACCATCCGGGCGTCTTCGTCAGCGACTCCTTCATCGTGGCCGGATATACCAACCCTGCTGCGGCCCACCGGCAGAACGAGATCTGGTTCCTGGAGCGGCCCTGAGCCGCCCCTACCCAGAATCCTCTGCACCTCTCAGAGACCAGAGCGTAGGGCGTCACAGCCATCCTGTAGTTCCAGAACTGCTGTTTGTATGAGTCACACTGATTATAAGCTACACAAACTGGACGTCAGTCAGTCGCTCTGTGAAACGCTGTTGCTGTAAGACAATCATCCTCTCGCTCTCGTAGTGATCATCAACAAGTCCAAATATAATAGATGCACGTATACCTATATATTATATTGTTATAGTGCTATTTTTTTAAACTACTCTGTAACAAGCACAGATGTCAAACAAACACAACGGAAGAGTTTCTGAATGAAGTGAGTGAGCTGAACTCTGATCAGGGTTTGACGGCTGGGAATGTGAAGATAATCTCTCCTCTGTATAAACACTACAGCCACTGTGAATGCTTCTGTTCATATTTCTGTTCTGTTCTGAATAAACTACTGCTGAATTACACCAGCGTCTTCACTTCAAACTGTTCTGTGATGACAGATGATGTCAGATCAGCTCCAGCCAATCAGAGAAGAGAAACCAACACAAAGCTGAATTCAGAGAGTAGGTCAAACATGTAGGGTTTGATCTGAAAAGAATGCAGCCAGGAACACAGACCATTATCCACACACACACAAACATAGGGAGTTGGACCCAAAGATCGTGGATTCGAGTCCCAGATTTCTCCATCTTCAATACCCTGACCTTGAGCAAGGCACCGATCCCTCAACTGGCTGGGTATGCTCCAGTATGGGAAACCCTACCTGTCCACCTGTCACGTCCTTTCCCTTCCCTACACAAGACCATCTGTTTTCTGAATGATAGATTAAAATTCAGTTTGAAATGTAATACATTTCTTTTAATAATTACTGGTTTATTAGTGTAAAATCTCACAGAGACTCCAAAAAATATTGAAAAATTTTAAACAATATATTATATATATATATAAATAAAAGTATATGTAGTGCTGTCAAATTAATAAATGCGCTGTTTACATAACGTGCACTGTGGATTTATGTTTATACAAATACAGCATATATTTTGAAACTATTTACATTTTATATGCATGTATATATTTAAGATTTTTCTTATATACATGCATGTGTATATTTATATCTACACACATTATGTAAAAAATATTATGGATGCTATTAATTACAATAATTTTACAGCATAATATATAACATAGTATTTTAAATATTAAAATCTATCATTTCTAATTTCTGTTGAATTCTGGATGATTTTTTTTGTTGAAATTTTAACTTAAAATCCCACTATAAACATGATAACATTTTGTAGATAAATATTATAATACTCAACGAGTCTCAGCTGTCAAAAACCTTAATGAAGCAGAGCTTTCTGAATGAGATCAGATCATGTGAAGAGACTGCTTCCTGTCTCACGGTGAGATGTGAATAAACCCAGCAAACCTTCATGTGGAGTCCTGCTCAGCAGGAATAAAGCAATGCAGACATGAGCGAGAAATCAAAACACAGTCAGACAGCAGTCCAGCGGCGCGCAATGATGATCTCACACCAGCAGAGGGCCACAACAACCCCAACAAACACAAATGGATCACAGGCACCCTGACTGACGTATCAACAGAACTGCGCAGATCAAACATCCTCCAGAACACTTCAACACAACAACAAGAGTGGAAGAAATCATGACAGGGCATGTATTCACAAAATCATCTCACTACTAAGAGCTTCTGTTAAAGCCTGTTCACAAAGCTGCTCAGACACACTTGTACTTGCATGGATGAGGTCATCGAGGTTATTAAACACAAACGGAGCTGACACACCCAACCAAACACACCTTCAGACTCTCACAGTCTCGCTGGAGACGTACCTGCAGGTATCGCGTCTGATACTGAGACAGCGTCTCTCCCGGAGGAACCACCACCTTCTCCAGACTGCGCTGATGGACGTGTGTCTGGACGTCTGGACTGTCCTCTGACCGCAGCTCGATGTGAGAGATCAGCAGGTTAGAGATCACCTGCTGCACTGCCTGAAACACACACACCAAACAGATGAGACTGATCTGATGGACGTCTCACCACTGAAGTGAATGGGTTCTGTCAGAATGAGATACCAAACATCACAATAATCCACAACACTCCAGTCAATCTGATTATTCTGATGTTTTTATCAGACTCTCATTCTGACGGCACCCATTCACCTCCATTCCTGAGACACTAATGCAGACCTCACCTTGACATCTCCTCCTGGTGTGGCGCTGAGCGCTAGGACGCGGAACTGCTGTGTTTGGTTGCTCAGCTCACGAATCACCTGCAGAACAAACACGGGCGATAACAACTGACCTCCCATCATGCACCGAGCTGTCTCTTAATAAAACTGGTGCAGCGGTACCTGACAGTAGGCGTGGTTCCCTGTGGCCTTGTGGGCCTCGTCGATCACCACACACCTGACGTGAGTGGCTGGACAGGTGTCACGGCTCAGGTCATTCACCATCACCTGAGGAGTCAAGAAGAAGACGCGCTTGGATCTCCAGAGTTCCCTCCGCTGCTGCGCCGCCGTCGAGCCTGCAGCAAACACACACCAAGACCATAAACACACACACACACACAATCTGAGATCTCCAGAACGTGTGGTGATTCTCTCTGGACTCGACTCTGAGGTTATATTTTAACAGCAGATGGCGCTCTGCTCTAGTTTTAATCACACACTCAGATGCCGATGAAGAAGAGTGCTGAAGAGTATTTCACCTCGGTTCAGAATGCTTGTGACACAAATGAATGTGAACACTCTTGTGATTCACTTCAACCTTTTCCAATCTTACGATTAATTTAGGTTCAGAAGAGTACAGCACCCCCTGCTGTTCAGAACTGAGCTCAGAATCAGAAAGTCTTTACTGGCATTATATTATCAAGAAAACTTTATTATTTAAAAGTCTATTTTAGTTTGACTCATTTTAAAGACTCAATGTAATAGAAAACTGGAAATATTTTACACATTTATATATATATTTTTAGTTGATAAAAACAAGACAATTTTATTGATATTTATTTTAAACATCTGTATTCTTTCTATTGATTTTTATTTCAGTTTCTGTTATTTCAGAACACAGTGTTATAAGACACATTTTTTTATGGTTTTAATTGCAATTCTAACCAAAATATCCCTGCTTCTTTGATATTAAATGGAGTATATGTACGTGTAATAAATGATTATGTTGAACTCTTGCTTTTGTCATGAAAACATCTGATAGCTAATATTTAACCCTGGAGCAGAGGAATATTTTTTTATCAATACAGTGCCGAAATGTAAAGATTATGTTCAATTTGAAGATATTTTGTAGATTTCCTACAGTGAATATACCAACATTTAATTTTTGATTAGTAATATGCATTGATAAAAACTATAAATGTGATTTTTTCAATATTTCGATTTTTTCCAAACCTTGTTCTACCCTCACAAACCATACATCGATGGAAAGTTGATTTAATGATGATGTATAAATCTCTAATTCAAAGAATTGACCCTTATTATGTTACATTACGCCTTAACTAATACGATATAAAGTTCTAATTATAAAAGCATTGTGTTGATAACCTGAGCAGCCCCTATTTATTTACTACAATGTTCAATAAGACTTTCTTCAGTAACTGCAGTACAGTCGGACCGGGGCTGGGTCTCTATGAACCTTCGGAGGGGTCAGTGACCTGTGAGCTCAGCCATGTGTTCCTGTGGGATGCCCATGACCCCGTGGCAGGCCTGGATCTGCTGGGCCACCAGAGGTTTGGTGGGAGCCATGAAGACGATCTTGCCGGCAGGGAACCAGCGGTAGAAGTTGTACATGAGCACGGAGGCGATGAAGGTCTTGCCCAGGCCGGTGGGGAGACAGACCAGCGTGTTCTTCAGCAGAGCCGCCTCCGAGATCCGCAGCTGGTACTCCCGGAGCGGGTAATTCACCGGGTAGATCCAGACCCGGCCCGCCGAGGGGTCAAAGCCCGACTCCGGAGCAGCCTGCAGCGAGCGCTCGGCCTCGTACACCGCCACAAGCATCACATCATCATCATCTTCATCCTCGTCTTCATTGGGAGCCGCGGCGGAATCTGAGAGCGTTACAGAGAGAAGGTTAGGCGTACGAACACAGAGATAACGGGTAACGTAACGTTACAGTACTGGACTAAATGACTACAACACTAGCATTTCCGCAAGCTAAGAACGGCTATTAGTCAGTCATCTCCATCTTCCGCTGTAGTGTGTCAGTAAGAAATATCCGTTTTAGACATTCATTTTAAGAATCCAGTGAGATCTATTTGTCTAATCTGATCATCATCGGTCATGAAGAAACAGAACAACCTGAGACAGACTCAATCCGGAAGATACCTGCAGAGCTCCAGAACGGTTAAAAGCTTCAGGCACTTGTGTAAAAAATGCTTTAAAACGAAGATGCTGTCAAAAATGATGTCATGAACAGATGTTCTTCATAAATTAACGTTAACTTCTATTAAGTAAACGAAATGAACATCTCCGTGACTCTCTCGAAGCAGGTCTCAGTTTCTTCAGGGTGTGTGTGAGGAGAAGTTAACCTGGTTTTCTGGAAGGCAGGCCTGGTTTGGCGCTGGTTTTCTGGCCCCAGGACTGGAATAAGGTTCTTTGGTTGGCGCTCATTGCAGAATCACCTCAGCTTCATCTTCGGTGGAAATTAACACACAAACGCGGCTAAATCCCGCCAGACCGAACAAACCGCGGCGACCTCAGACGCGCCGAAGCTCTGCGTGTCTATTAACGGTCATAACCGAAACATTAGCGGACTTTAATATCCTGAACAAACGTAAACACGGCAGAGACAGCGAACGGCGTCTCGAATGTGGCGCGTACGGCTGACGTCACTGAGCGTGCGCGTGCGCAGACGGGGAAAGAGCATTTCCATGGCATTACGCGTTTTTAAACTGAAATAAGAGGAAATTTCTGTGAAAAAAAAAATCTGGTCCACAATAAAAAAAAAAAATAAAAAAAAGAATCTAAAATTAAATTATAAAAAAATGAAACAAAGTAAAAAACCTTGCGTTTCTGATCAAAAACTATTACAACCTATTTTACAGCCAGCATTGAAGTTTATTCTTATTTATTTGGATGGTGGTTAAGCCAAATATTCTTTAAATAATATAAACGTTCATAATATAGTGCTATTATTATATTATTAATACTTTGAAAATAACACTTCAAATATAATTTTCTTTACATTCCTGGTATAACTCCAGGAATTCTAAAGTTGTGCTGAATCGTGATATTATTATATATAATCAGAATATTATTTTCAGTTAATATTTAACACATTTACAATAGTTTTTGTTTTTCACTGCATAAAAAGGTCTTTATTCCTTAAAATATACAAATATCTGGGGCCTCACAACACAAGGGGACCGTATTTAAGAGTCTGCATGTTTTTTTTATGTTTATGATTTTTACTGAACATTAAAAATAAATAAAAGAACAGTATGTCTGTAGATTCTGTCTCTAACAAGTAATTTATAATAAAAAAATAGATACATTGCTGATTTAGTTTTTCGCAAAAACGTGAAATTACTAGTGAAAATATATAAACTATTTAGCAATGATTAAGCTCATCATGTGTATAAAAACAATGTGAAAACACCAGCAGAAGCAATAAATGACCTTCAACCAGTAAAAGTGAATTACTCTTTCACATGAACTCTGAAGATCTAAGAGGAAAACTGATGAAGACTGGATCACAGAACACGTGTTTACAGAAATAGGACACTTTATTATATAGATAAATCTCTCTGATATAATTTAATGTGAAATCTCATCAAGGCTGTTCAGGAATGACTGGCACTAAACTGAACTACATCTGGACACGAGTTCACCTTATTATTCTGATTTAAAGCTTCACATTCACTGAAACACATCCAGAGCGGACTTCCTGCTCAAGACGAGGAGCTTCCAGACAATTCTATTTTTTATTCAAATAACCTAGAACGAGTCGCACTTAAAACAGCCCATAATGAAGTCAATCCTCTCAGTTTATTAGTGCTGTCAGATTAATAATCATATATAAAATCATCATCATATATTTTAGTTTGCAAAATATGTGTTCTGTGTATATTTATTATGTATATATAAATACACTCTCATGCATGTATATATTTTGAAAATGTTTACAAAGTTATATTTATTTAACTTATATCAAAAAAGAAATATATTTAATATTTAAACAACATATTACTCTAAAATGTATATATATATGCATGTATTTATGTATACATAATTATACACCGTACACACACAAAACTAATTCTTTTTGGATGCGATTAATCATTTGACAGCACTATTATATATTTATATAAATATATATGTGTGTGTGTATGAAGAACATGCTTTTTTAACAGTTCTCAAAAATCATGTTTTTTTTTTCATTGTGCTTTCCAATTAATCTCAATCAAACTGCAGCAGGGTTATTTTGATTATGTTAAAAAAACACAAAACCATGATAACATAATAAACATGATTTTTGAATATGTTAAAAAACTGTATCTGTTTTTGCAAATAAACTCTTCATATATTTACAGTACAGCAGCGACACACAGCATCCATACAGCTAATACTGCGCTATTATACAGTACAAAAGTCTGGTGTAAATCTGCACACACACACACACACTCGTGTCTGGTAGAAATGATCAGAGCACATGGTACAAAACAAGATGGGAGTGATAGTGCATGTAAGGTCAGTGTGGAGTCTCCAGCATCAGACTGAGAGTGTGTTTATTGACGTGTGTGTCAGAGGTCAGTCAGGCACTGTGGGTCTGCGTCCAGGAGGATGGGGCCGCTCTCAGAAGCTCGTTCAGGTCACTCTGAATGTTTGCGGGCTGCGATGCGGCAGCGTTCTCCAGCAGCGTCCGGCCCATGTGAGCGTGCAGAGCTTCGGCCAGCTTGGCAGCGGCCGGTCGGACGATTCCTCCGTTACCGGATGAGCTGAGCAGGGTCCAGAAGAGCGGGAGGACCTTCTGCTCCACCAGCTGAGGCTTGCGCGGGTACAGCTCCGTCACCAGCTCTGAGAAACAACATATCAGGACACATTCAACAGCTTTCTCAGACCAGCCACGGAGACTGAAAATATGATATTAAATACAGATGACAAAAAAGGATGACAGAACAGATGAAGGCTGAGTTTAAGAGAGCAAAGGTGTTTTTCAGACCTGCAACTCTCTGGATGAGCTCTAGCTTGGCTCTCCCGCTCAGATACTGGGCTTTAGAGCAGAAGGGCTGCAGCAGGAGGCTGTTGTCTGAAACACAAAGTCAGAGTCAAACACACTGAAGATCAGCTCAAATCAGATCAGAGCCCAAAGAAGACGCACCGATGTTGTTCATCAGAGCCCGAACGGCCCCCTGCGCCGCCGAGGAGATGCTGCTGTTCTTAGAGTTCAGGTGAGTGTCCACGACGGCGGGGATCAGGAGATTCAGCACCGGAGCCAGAGCGTCTCTGAGCAGAGCCACGATGCTCTGAAGGGCCTCCAGGGCCCGCAGGTTCACCTTACTGTTAGACTCCTGCAGACGAATCTTCAGAGCGTCAAACACCTGCAGCAGAGACAGAGTCAGCATCATCTTCATCATCGTCTTCAGAGACATTACATTATCTCCAGACAGTCAAAGCAGGGTTATTATAGAGAACTAAAAACAAAACTAAAATCTTTTTTTCTTTTTTACATAACATAATCATTAACTGAATTTTTTTATTTGTTGACAACATTTGGTTTAATTTATAGCCAATAAAAATGACAAAAACACACCAAGGCAACATTCAGTCCACTCGATGTATTAAAATAACTTAAAGAATGAAAAAAAAGAAAAAAGAAAAAACAATTATTAAAAACACTAATTATTAATGAACTACTAATTATTATTATTATACGTTTGGGTTGCCAATGCAACATTTTAAACACTTAAAGTAATAATAAAAAACTAATAAAAATGGGAAAAACACCCAACAACACGACTAAAACTTATAATAAAATAAAAAACAGAAAATATAAAAATATAAATGAATTTAAAATATTAATAAAAACTATTTTATTGCAATGATACTAAAATAATCAAATAACTAAAAGCATCTAGCACTCAAGAATTTTTGTGTAATATTAATGTAATATTTGGATGAATATTTTAGAATCACTAACATACATATATTCTTATTCTTTTTTTTTAATAGTTTTTCTATAGTTCTTAATGATCTATTTTTATTTTCATTATAATCTTAGTCACATTTTTGTGTGTTTTTGCCATTTTTAAAATATGTCTTAATGTTTTATTAATTATTATTTACATTTAAGTTATTTTAGTACATTACACGAAACCAAATGTAAATGAGAAATGTTGCTGCAGCTTTATTAACAACACTTTGAATGAATTATTAGTATAATTATGAATGATCAGTTATTAACTGAAATGCCTGATTTTCCCAGAGCGCTCAGCTTTAGTTACCGGGAACAGACTGCTGATGACCAGAGCCGGGTTCTCCTCGCAGTCACACACCAGCTGATCGATGGCCTTCATCCTCTCCCTGAAGTCTTTGGAGTTGAGCAGCGTCTTCATCTGTTTGACGTACTCGCTGCGGTCAGCCAGGCTGTGCACGGATGCTTTACTGACCGCCTGCCCACAATCCCTGCTGCCGCTCAGAGGCTCTCGAGTGAGGGACGAGGTCCGGACCACACCGCTGCCCAGGAGAGAGCGCCGGCCCCGCGCCGATGGAGCATCCTGGGGCATCTCGCCCAGACCCTGACACGCACACAGAGACACACAGGAGAGGTTAACTCTGAACACTGGTAGAAGACGCTCTCAGCCTTAGACACGCCCACAATCATACGTAGACACGCCCATGTACATCTTCTAAGAAGGAGCCTGAGTTTGTTTGAGGTTTACACAATGTAGACTTAAATAAACACATATATAAACACAAAAATAATTATTATAATTAAGTAAACATCAATTCACAACAACAGTGAGGCAATGACTTTTAACCAAAACAATATTAATATAATAGAAATATTAATGCAAATACTTATGATAAAATATGCCAATTTGTTAAAATGTTGAAAACTGTTTTTCTCTTGCTAAATTTGTGGAAAGAACAAAAACTTTTCATCAAAAGACATTCAATTACTGAAAAGTGACAGTAAGGTCATTACAGTTCTTTCTGTTCTTCTGTGAATCCTGAAAAATAAAATGCATCAGTTTCCACAAAAACACTGAGCAGCACGACTGTGTTGAGCACTGATAATAATGAGAAGTGTGTGTCGAGCAGTGTATTACTCTGATTTCTGAAGATCATGTGACTCTGAAGCCTGGAGGAATGATGATCACAGCGGTCAATATTAATCACACAGAAAGCAGCTTTTACCATATTTTTAAATCTCATTAACACAGCCCTGGTGAGCAGAAGAGACTTTTGTACTTCGAAAGAAAATGAAAATCATACTGACAGCAGTATTTTGAGCGGTACTGCACATGTACGGGTTTTGAGCACACCTTGGTTTTGAGAGTGAAGACCGTGTCTCTGATGCTCGGCAGGTCTTTCGCAGGGACAAACTTCTCCAACTTCTCATCAAAGTCACGGTGAGAGGACAGAAACAGCAGCATCTGTCGCCCATAGTACCTGAGAGAGACACAGCAATGAGAGCGTGAAGCGCAGGGGAGAGAGAGCCGTGACCTTTGACCCCTGCGCCGCTCACCTGGCCTCCTGAGACGAGTCCTGCACCAGCTTACAGACGGCCGGCAGGATGCGGTCGGTCAGATCTTTAGCCCCGGACAGCAGACGGGCGGCTCCCGCCCGCTCCACCAGAGCACTCAGATGATGAGCAGCACACTTACGCACTACTGAGTTCAGATGACTGAGAACCAAACACACAAAACAACATCTCCAACAAGAGCCAGAGAAATACTATATAGCAAAATGATACTAGCGGAGTCAAGCATTTACGGCTCATATAGACTAATAGAGTGAGAATAAGGCGGGAAAATAGCTCAGCTTCACTCTGCTGAAGATGCTGAATTTAACATCATTAATTATGAGGCTTATAATGTAAACCAATCAGATCTTATCTTATATACACTGCAAAACTCATTTTCTACCTCAGTATGTTTGTCTTGTTTTCCAGTAAATACATCTACAAATCCTGGAATTAAGATGCGCTTACATCACAACTAAAACTCAAGATATGTGTTGTTTTATGAAATCAACCTTTTAAATTTCTTTTTGTTTTTTTGTTCGCGATCCAATGATGATTTGTTTAATGATCCAAACATATCAATGCTGATGGAGAGCTGAAGAAATAAAGGTTCCTCAGGGAACAGTGGAACAGTGAAAGTAAAGCTGCTCAAAAGATGCTGATGATCAGGTTCTTCTAGAAACTCATTGATGGAGAATCGAGTAAAGCTGAGCTGCTTCAGTCCAGAAAGAGTTCATCAGGAGACATGACCAAAGTTATTCTGACGCTTACTTCATCAAAGTCAGTCCAGATCTGAGTATAATTACACCAAAAGAGCTTTGACTGGAGAAAACACTCTAAACTATCAATCAGAGACAGAGGACGTGTGTGTGTGTGTGTCTGACCTGAGTCCTCCGGTCAGCAGGGTGCTCATGCTGCGTGTGACGGTACAGTTCTGCACCATGCTGTCCAGCGCTCGCTCCACGTCCAGTCTGATGAAGGCGTTGGATTCTCCCGCTTTATGCAGCAGAGCTCTGACCGTCCCGTCCAGCTCCTGATCCATTCCCTTCTGCAGCGTCGCAAACATCTCTCCCAGCGTCACCACAGCCACCCGAGACACGCCGGAGCGCAGGTTACGAACCTTCAGCAGAGAGAAGACATATACTGCCTTATCTAGAGCTGCTTTAGCTTCACAATTAATGAGTTCTGCAACATTAATCATTTACATCCACATATTTTTATGAGCGTTTTGGTATGACACATTAAAAACTGCAGGACAGAAATGAGCATAAATAAAAACTATATCCGGTACTGTGCAAAAGTCCGGGGCCACTAGTATTTTCAGCAACAAAAACTGGTTTTGAGTGGATTATTTCTATCTTTTGTGGAAGCGTTTCAGTTGGAAATATCAGATTAAATAATACATTATTTTAGTCCATAATTGTAATAATGCAGTGAGATTATTGTCTGATAACAGCCAGTGCTCCACACAGAGATCTGATCTGATCATCATCGGTCTGTCTGGAGTCACAAACTGAGACAGAATCATCCCAGAAGAACCGTGGCTGTGAGTTTGCGTGATGGGACATCTGACTAGCAGTGGGCCGATCTCTTTCATCCTCTAGCAGCCTCTGTACTGTATGAAGTGAATGTGAGTGGTGTTGAAATGACTCGTTTGTGAGCGTGAGCTGCAGAAGTGACTGACCTCCTGAACGAGAGCGAGACACACGTCATGAACTCTGCTCATGAGAACATCTGGATGATACTGAGCCAAGCTACGCAGGAAGTTCATCCCCTCGATCTTCTTCTCCCTTCACGAACAGAACATATTCACGCTAACGACTTCACAGGAGCACCTGACGATCTCTATTTGTGTGTGATGGATAGGGTTGGGTATCACTTCAATTTAAGCACTTCAGATTCTCATCGGTTCAGGAACAGACACAAGCAGAATCAAAATGCATGCGTCTTATCAAACACATGGTTCTTGGGAATTTGGAAGTGGTTCTAGAACTGGTTTTGGATACCCAACCCTGGCGATGATCCTGAACACACACTCACCAGTCGTCTGAGGCGATCAGTCTGAAGCTCTGCGTCAGCGCCAGCTCCGGTTTAGAGAACGGATGCAGGTCCAACTGATCCTGGTCCTCTTTCTTCGGACTCCCAGTAATCGGCTCATCTGATGGACAAACATGAACTTCATTACAATCACACACTCCTGAGACTAACCTGGGCGATAGACTTTCAAATCAATGCATCCTTGCTGAATAAAAATTATATATATATATATATATATATATATGGTGGACAACCAAAACGCCTATTTCACCGCCGTAGCTACCGCCGCTGCGGCGATTTAGATTGCACTTGCAGCTGTTGACCGCCGAGAGGCGCTTTAAGCATGAGTTATTGAGCAAACGCTTTAAAGCACATTTTAGCAAACAGCCGTCAGCTCTGCCTCGCTGATGTGTTAATAATTGACGGCAGCAGTCAGTGGAAAATGAAAGAAAAGAAAAAAACTGTTCTTACTATTCACAAATTACAATTTAGTAGTCTACTTATGAAGTTATTTGTGTTTCTTAGAACGAAAAAAAGTAGTTT
>JAUMHG010000062.1:3304464-3316061 GCA_032359395.1 Enteromius anoplus | reverse complement strand
TATTATAGCCTACTTTTAATTCTATATGTTTACATTTTATTCAAGCTGTAAACTAATGTAAGTTGTACAGTATTTGCTGCAGTGGTATCTTGGTATAATTAACAACGTGAATTTGAAACAAATATGATGTTATTTAATATATAAACAATGCAGGCGGCGCTCTGTGGCGCGGCAAGAATTTGAACAGCGTCCTGAGTCGTAACCGGGCGCCGCGGACAGACACCGAATTGCGCCGCCGGTGTGTGTACCCCCATAGAAAACAATGTGTTCGAATTTTAAAGACATGGGGCGACGCTTCTCGTCCGGTGTGCGACCCGCTTAAGTGTCCGACCTGGTGGCCGTCCCTTCACTCCTCCCCCGACTGCAAGAGGCTGCTGGTGCCGGTGACAGGCTAGTGCAGTGCACCTCGAACACTGCTATTGTGTAACATGGGTTTTCTGTGTGTTCAGCTGAGATATCAGCATCATTACTCCAGTCTTTAGATATGACCCTTCAGAAATTATTATAATATAGCCTACTGATTTACTGCTCAAGTATCATTTCTGATTTTTATCAACATAAAATGTAATAATAATAACAAAAAGAAAAGAAAAGAATACTTTTATTTATCATCCTTAAATTGCTTAAAAGTGACAGTAAAGACATTTATAATGTTTAAAAGAAATGCTGTTCGTTTATACTTTCTATATTTTATAGAAAACAATTACGACGTTTTCCACAAAAGTATTGTGCAGCACAGTCAGTCTGTTTCTGTTTCTTCTTCAAATTCAAATGTCAAGATTGGATGCAGCACGTACAGAGCATCACTATTCTTTTTTTTACATAGCATTTAATCTGACATTATTTTGTAGATATTTAAGGTTTTACGCATGAATTTTATCTTTGTTTTGCACACTTATCTACAGTCTATTGTATGTCCTGCAGTGAGTTTATAACCTATTTCTTTACTCAGTGGCCATGTGTAACAGCCTTTCCTGCACTTGTGTAATTTCTGCTTGTCCTTTTATGCCTGACAGAACCTGTCCAGACTAGATCAAGTGTTGATTGGTTGTATTCCCTTTTAAATCAAAACTAAAACCAGGTCACCCGATGCCTCCTGTTGTAGATATAAGCGTTTTCTCAATGGGTTTATATCAATTTGAACTAATGGTTTAAAGTTCATCATTCAGGCATTTAAGCACATCTTAGTCCCAATCTTTATTTCAATCAGTCTAATACTCGTTATGTGCTCAGAATTCCACTTGGGGGCAGCAAAGCAACTGAAATGTTCTGTCTATTTTGGTTTTCAGAAACATTAAAGACTTGTATTTGAAAATCTTTATAAACTGCATTCAATGCCACACTAAATACAAAATATGTGAATGCTTTAAATTGTATGTAATTACAGTTTGGTAACCATCTAATGAGCCTGCATTGTTAATATGGGACGAGACAGGCGTGATCCAGTTTGCTGGCAATCATTTAGCTTTTCACACCCAGTGAGGAAACGGGATCAAGCTCTGGCCATAAGAACACAGAATCATGCTGCATGCTGGGATTAAACACTACTAGCACACTCTTTGTTGCGGCACCTTTTTTGAGTTGGAGTGCTCAAACTTTTATATAAAGAACCCATATTTGTTCCATTCAGATCTCACAAGATGATGTTAATTACATGCAGTGCCTTTGTGCTGTCAGGGGATAGTAACACTGCTGGGGTAACAATTAGACAAAAGAAGCAAAAACAGGATGACAGAAACTAAAAGAAGATAGAATTATCAAAAAGAAATGAATAAAATACATAAAACATTGAAGTGGGAGTTGGGATTCCCTTCAGACCATTTACATGGAAACGTTAATAAAATAATACGATTTAGCATAAAAACATGACCCATATCCATATCTTTTTATCAAAACAAAATATAATATCCCTTTTTTAATTTTATATCCACTCAACAGAAAATAAACATTCAAAACAACAACAATAATAATAATAAATAAATAAAAATGAACAGGCTACATACATTCAGAACAATAAATACTAAAAAATGTAATTAATAATAATAATAATAAAATAAAAACACCAAAACAACTACAAAATTCGGAGAGATCAGCTTTGCATCTCTTGAGGATTTGGTTAGATGGATAAATTATAACCTATGTATATAATATAAGTACATTTAACTAACTTCTAATGCTTAGTTGACTTTAATCTCACGCCGCGCTCGGTGACGTCATCACGCAGCGCCGGTCAGACTTTGACAGCAGAGCGTCATGTGTTGGTTTGTTCTGATCTGAGGCTGACAGGAGCTCTAGAGAAGCGCTGTTCGGAAGAAACGCTGCGCGATATATCCGATAAAGATGCGCGTGTGCGCGTGTGTCGCGGCGCTGCTGCTGCTGGTGCGTGCGTCTTTCTCTCTAGACATCAAACTACACGATGATGAAGATGAAGACGCGATGTTTAAGACGCCCGAAGGAGACGCGAGGGTACAGGTGTCGGGTCGAGCGCTGGTTCCGGGCGTCAGAGCTCAGGACTGGATCTCAAATGCGCGGATCCTGCTGGACGGAGACGAGCACGTGGGCTTCCTCAGGTGCGCATGCACGGAAGGACGAACGCGCGTGAGCGATGCGTGCATGCGCTTGAGTATCGTTCCTTTTTTAATGTTCTGGGACCGTCAGCTTCCGGTTCCCAAATCATGCGTTCTAGCGTCCTGTTGGTTAAACAGGAAAGTTCCCTTTAAGGATTCATAACATTCTTATTTGGAAAACAGAAATATCCAGACTTTCAGTACATTTAAAGAACGTTCTCATTATTGCTAGTTCATGCACTAACTAATTTTTAACAAATGTCTGCAAACATAAATGACGAGAAGGTACAGTAAAAGATATTTCAATCATTTAAAATGAACTTAGTACATTCACAAAACATTCTAATGTGCTTCCCAAACTATCAAAACATTCTCAGTACCTTCAGGTTAGAGGCAGGTTTCAAAAAAATACCCAATTTATGGTAAATTAATTTTATTTAGTTTACAAAAAACATGCAAATGTTCTTATTTGGGTTCCAAAAAAAAATCTGGTCCCACTTTATATTAAGTGTCCCTAATACCTGTGTACTTCCATAGTAACTAGATGTGTATGTAGTGTGTAACCACAGTGTAAGTACACACCATGTGTACTCAAACACACACCGTTCTGAGGGGTGTTACATGTGTGTAGTTACAGAAACATTACAGCTGGAGATACTATGTACCGGTGTGTACTTACACTGTGGTTACACACTACATACACATCTAGTTACTATAGAAGTACACAGGTATTACGGACACTATATATATATATAGTGGGACCCAACATTCCTATTTGGTTCCCCACAAAATACATAGAAACATTGTAAGTATATTACAAGTAAGTGATGTTCCTATTTGGTTTCCAAAAAAAGAACTAAATGTTCTCCGTATGTTTGAAAAACGCTCGTTTTGTTTACGAAACATAATGTTCTTATTTGTTTCCCCAAAACAGATATAAACGTTCTCAGTAAAAGAAGGTTATTATTTCCAAACACTCACAATGTGTTTCCCAAATGAACCAAACATTCTCAGTATGTTTCCAGAACGTTTTCCACTAGGGGAGCGTTCTGTGGGACAGTTCTATGATCTGATCCTCTCGTAGTACTCTGGTCCTGCTTCTTTCCGCAGAGACGATGGAAGTTTCACGGTCAGCGATGTTCCATCCGGATCGTACGTTCTGGAGATCTCGTCTCCGACCTACAGATTCCAGCCTGTGCGGGTCGACATCACCAGCTCAGGGAAGATGAGGTCCAGTACCGCTGTCAAACACACTCACACTGGACACTAACCACTGACTCATACTGAGGAGTGATGAGGGTTGTGTGCTCACGCAGGGCTCGCGTGGTCAACTACATCAGGACCTCAGAGGTCATCCGGCTGCCGTACCCTCTTCAGATGAGGAGCGTCGGCCTGCATTCATACTTCATCCCGCGGGAGACCTGGGCCTGGTCCGACTTCTTCATGAACCCCATGGTGCCGAATAAATAATCTCTCCATTGATGTCTGAATTGTTAGGATAGGATAATATTTGTCTGAGATACAACTCATCTGGCCAAAAGTTTTGATATATTTACGCTAGGAAATGTACTAACTATTTTGATCTTTACTTTATATCGTAATGATTTTTGACAGCATTTTGACCCATACAGTGCATTGCTGTCTGTTTCTACACGTATATCTGTGCTGCTGCTGTGCTCCACAGGCTTATACAGGGTTTATGAAATAAAAATAAATTCCAATGACGAAATCGGATATTAAAGGGCAGGAATCGGATAGACCGACTTTATATGAAAATGTCCACCTATATTTAGCTGCTGAAAAGCAGCTGTTAAAAATGTGTTCGTCCAAAAAACGGATTCATTCTGTACTGAAACGAGTCACCTGAGTGAGTCGCTGAATTATTCCGTTCATAAAATCCACGGGACTTTGTTTAGTTGTCCAATGTGTCTTCAGAATTGTGAGAGAACTACAGCCCCCATAAAAAGTCTCAAGTTATCCAGAAAAATTGAACCGGTAGCCAACTGTACTGTGAAATCACTCGCACTTCACTCTTCACTCTCTCAGGTTCTCATG
This sequence comes from Enteromius anoplus, assembly GCA_032359395.1. Classification (NCBI taxonomy): domain Eukaryota; kingdom Metazoa; phylum Chordata; class Actinopteri; order Cypriniformes; family Cyprinidae; genus Enteromius; species Enteromius anoplus. The sequence goes on along the minus strand of JAUMHG010000062.1, from coordinate 3,311,439 downwards.
ATGGTTCTTCCTCTCGTCATTATCCTTCTTCCTAAAGTCTTCAATCCCAGCGACCCCGAGATGAGACGGGTATGAACTCCTTCACACTGCATGAGCTATCTGCCCTGATTGATCACGTGATTGACTGACTGATTGATTGATTGATTGGCAGGAGATGGAGCAGTCCATGAACATGCTGAACTCCAATCAGGAGCTTCCAGACGTCTCAGAGCTCATGACCAAGTTCTTCTCAGCACCTAAAAGTCACGGGAAGGCAGAAGGCGGAGCCAGAGGCAGCAGAGGTGGAGCTCCTGGAGCAAGGGGCGGGGCTCCACGGCGAAAAATAAAAGATTAATGTATCATATGCAGAATTAAAACAGAAGCGTGGAAATTTTTCTATTACTCATTAGACACTAATTCTATAGTTGTATGTGCTGTGTTTAGTAAACCAGTGACTTCAGTCAGAAAACTTTCATCTGTGTTTATATTTGATTGTCTTCATACTGCTGCTGAATCTTCACCGGATCATGGATTATTCAAGCTGCTTCAGTAAGGTTTCATTAATGCTAGTTCATGCACTAACCAGTTCTTAACAAATGTCTGCCAACATGAAATATGAGAACGGACAATAAAAGTTATTTTACAACATTTGATTTTAAAATATGTATTAATGCATTAATAATCTATATTTGTTATGCTAAAATTCACATAAAGTTGATTTGTAAATGCTGTAGAAATGTGTATGTTGTTAAATAACGGAACCTTATTGTAAAGCGTTAGTAGATCATACTGTTTATTGAATGAGTTTATGCCTCTGAATAAATTATTATAAACTATCAATTGTAGTTGTTTAAGGAATACTTACAATGTGTGTGTGTGGGGGGGGAGTCAAATGAGCGCAGTGTGACATTTATAGACAGAGACTGAATCTAAATATAGCAGGTGTGTGTGTGTGTGTTTGAGATTCTCCTACGACTCACACACACACACACACACACACAGGCCTGAACTGACAGAGTAAATGCAACAGATCTTCATCAAATTCACTACAAAAATCACCAGTAAATGATGCAAAATCAAATGTTCAGCGACACTTTCCAACAAATATCTCATTATTGTCTATAATGACTATAGTCGCTCATGGCAATCATACAATGCTTAAACATTTGGACATTTTTTTGTCCAAAACCAGCATAAATGGATCATGCAAAATGTATTTCATTTTTTAATAAAATACCTTTATATAAATAATAACATCTTAATAAATCTTGAGGTAGGAAACATGTTAACTGAGCTAACAAAAGACCATTTTCTTTTAATTTCTTATTTCTGCTGAATTTGATCTGTTTATGTGATTTGATGAGTGGTAAAGCAGACTTACGGGCGATTCCTGTGATGCTGTGCTGGATCTGCCGGAGGTCAGGGTTCAGCTGGTAATCAGGTCATGATTCAGTCACTGCTGTTGCAACACAGAGTCAAAGGCTGAAATGAATCAGATAAAACAAATGAAACTACACTGAAGAGTCCAGATAAAGACATTAACCCTTGCAGTGACGGGTTGAAGTCCAGTGCTGACAGAGACGTACGGATCAACACTTCTCTCTCGCTGCTGACGGTCACACACTCTCTCCGAGCTAATACACTCATGACCAGTGCCGGACTTCACCAATAAACGAGGTAAGCGGCCTCTTAGGGCCCCGGGGCCCCGTCTGATATAGGAAAAACATGTTTGGCAAACGCCCCAATGTGTATTTGTGTTCTGGAGAGCATCAAATGTTCAGATAATATTGTCAGATAAAATCTCGCAATCATAAGCTATAAACTAAAAATAGTTTGATGTAAACTCATAAGAAGTAAGAATTGCAACTTTATAACTTGCAATTTTGACTTTGTCGCTCACCGTTGTGTGATACCAAATTTCAGTTCTGAGATATAAATTCTCAATTGAGTTATAAAGTTCAATTTTGAGTGGAAAAAATAATATGTTCTCAGAATTGTGATTTTATATTGTGCTATTGCAAGTTTATATGTCACATAAAAAGTCTAAATTGCAAATTTGTATCATGCAAATCCAAAATATAAAATAAAAAATAAAAAAATGTAAAATATTTGATAAAATATTATAAAATATAAAATAAAAAATTATTTTATGGAAACAGGCTTCCATACATAATAACTAAAACCACAAAAAGAATAACACATGACAAACAGAATATGAATGAACGTGAAGGGGTAGATAAACTAGTTATAGCTAAAAGAGAGAGAGCAGGCAAAATACAGATAGATGTAAAAGAGAATATAGGTCTTGGGCCCAATACCTGCTCATGACTCCAGATCGCTCCTTCGCTGTGATTCTCGTGCTTTTCTCTCGTTCAGGTGATGGCGAGGCTCTGGGTTTGTCTCTTCCTGATGGTGCACTTTCAGACCGAAGGACTTCCTGCTAAAAACCTTCATCTTCTGGCTCCAGAGGAGCACAAACTCATCCTGAACCTCGGGCAGAAAGGTCAGACGGTTCTACATTAGCACTGCTTATTAATTCATATTCTTCATAAATAAATGATTGTCTTCTCAATCTGACATCACCTGGGCCTCTTATTAATTACATTAATGTTAACTAATATCTGTCTAGTCTTTTCAGCTGCTGTTGGTAGTTAATCTAATGACTCAAACTCAACAATTTACAGAAATACTAGTGTGTTTGAGTGAATGTAGAGCAGATTTGGTTCCCACCAGAGCAGGGGTCAAAGGTCAAGCAGGACCCAGGGTGTGTTCATATAATTAGTCCTGATAAAGATTAATTATATCAGGTTAACAAACACTAGAGATAACACCTGTTAACAGATTAAAGACTGATGAAAGATTATCAAGACCAACGTTTTCTTCAGGACAGTATTATTAAAAAAATAATAATAATAATTTAATAATACTTTTTCTTTATATTTATTTTACTACCTTAGGTCTTTAAAATGTATTCCTGAATGAGTTTTAATAGTTTTACTTAGCAATAACAACGCTGTTTCAGAGTAACCCCACTGAAGAATCATCCACGATAAGAAGTCAATTGATAGATTCATGAATCAATAGAGTCAGTTAACAGAGTCATGAATCAGTAGAGTCAATCAATAGAGAAATGAATCAGCAGAGTCAGATTCTCGGTTGTGATTCTCCTTGTGTTCTGTCTCAGAGTTTCCCAGGGACTGTTATGATCTGTGGCAGAGCTCTGCCGGTCAGGCACAGGACGGCCTGTATCTGATCCAGCCCGGAGACTCACCCATCGCCGTCTACTGCGCCATGCAGGAGGGCGGCTGGACGGTGGTGCAGCACATCACGGTCAACAGCAGCGTGGACTTTGACCGCAGCTGGGACGAGTACAAGCACGGCTTCGGATCCCTGAGCGGGAATCACTGGCTGGGGAACGAGCACCTGCACCGGCTGACCCGTGGCCCGGCCCAGTACAAGCTGGGCATAAAGCTGGTGGACGAGGACGCCGTGACCAAGACGGGCGAGTACGAGCCGGCGCTGGTGGAGGATGAGGAGATGCAGTACCGTCTGAGGCTGGGGCTGTTCCAGGGGACAGCGGCCGATGCTCTGACGCTTGACACCGACAACTACCTCCACGATAACCAGCGCTTCACCACCAGAGACCGCGACAACGACAACTACTTCCAGAACTGTGCTCACCTGGAGTTCCAGGGTGTGGCGGGCGGCGGCTGGTGGTACGATGCGTGTGCCGGAGCCAATCTGAACCGCAGGAACGTCATCTACTGGCAGAAGGATTGCAACAAAGAGCACCTGTGCAAATACGCCTGGATGATGGTGAAGCCCTCAGAGCAGTTCAAAGTGATTCACTCCGGAGACTGTGCGAGAGACGAACTCTGAACCACTCCCAAAAAACTGTCCAGTTATCCTGAATTAACTCTGAGTCAGGAGATTTGTGCTCGAGGGAATAAAATGAATAAAAGAATCAGAGTCAATCAGTAGAGTCATGAATCAGTAGAGTTAATAAATAGATTCATGAATCAGATAATACAAATTAATAATAATCCAGCTTTCCTGGATGAACTCTGCTTCACTCTGAGTCAGGAGATTTGTGTTTGAAGTAATATAAGGAATAATATATATGGGTTTATTTCTATATATAGAAATATATATTTATAAAAATATTATTCTTTTTTTTTTTTAATAAAAAAAAGTCATAAATTATTGAAATCAATTTATAAAGTTATGACTCAGTGGCGTCATGATGTGCGGTCACCTGTGGAAATATGCCTGGATGATGATGAATCCCTCAGAGCAGCTCCACAGACGAACTGATCCACTCCCAGAAAACTGCCCAGCTTTCCTGAATTCACTCTGAGTCAGGAGTGTGCTGGAGGGAATAAAAGTTCATTTACACTGCAAAAATGATGTTCTTTGACGGTATTTTTGTCTTGTTTTTTAGTTAAACAATTCTAAATCATGCATTTACTGTAGATTAGACACAATGACAGAAGATAAGAAGAGAAACTGATCAAAATAAAGTGACTATGTGATTAAAACATGAACAGCTAGTGGGGTCAGAAAAGTTAGAGAAAACTAGTGTCTATATCTGACTCTGATATTTGTTCTTGTTTTAACCCTCATAATGCATTCAGAATCTGAAAACTATTTTCATATTTTGTTCATATCAGAATAATCGTTTTATAATATTCATAAATTAATATAAACCATAGAAGCCATGCTGCATCTAATCACCATCTCAAAATTTTGTAATTTGTATATTATTCAAAATTTCTGAGAAATTTTATTTGAATATATCATTTTATAAAACCATGTAAATCTGTAAACGATCAGTATTAACCCTATTGCAATTAATGGAATTATTATTGCTCAGATTCATGAAACTTGCATATTTCTTTCAAACATAGCACCAAAACTACATCGATATTACTCTGAAAAGTTTTCGAAATAAATACATTTATATTATTTGCATGAAATTTAAATTTGATTTTTTTTTTTTACATGCTTCAGTTGTTCAGGCGTACTTCATGTTCATCAACAAATTTCATTCCGATATGAGATATGAGGAAATGTATATTTTACTGACACCAATTTATCTTTGAAGGTAGTTTTACAGAGGGTATTTTTGACACTAATGGTGCTCAGGTCAAAATAACCTGAACAAAAAAAAATTCTTTTAAAATGTAATTTAAAAAAAAATGTGGGGAAAAAAGTGTTTTGAGGGTCATTTGCAAAGTTTCATTCCCTCACTAAAATCTAGAATATATATATATATATATATATATATATATATATATAGTGCAGCCAGACGTTTAATGATGATAAAAAATCTCAGAAAACTTTCAATGTTTTTCAGAAAACAAGCTTTTCAAGATAATATATCTTGCCTTAAGAATGTTTAGATGTACATGATGGAAAACAAAGAGATACACCACGAAAGAACATAATTTTTTGCAGTTTAGTGATGAATTATTAACCCATTTAACACATTAGAATCAAATATCTGGATCAAATATTTTATTTTATTGAATAAACATTAAATGTCAGCATTATCTGTACTGAAGAGTCCGAAGGGTCTCGAAAAACTAATATAAAGTCACGCATGGTCACGAGTTACAGAGAAACGAAAGAGCTGACCAAAAACAAAGTTCTGGCATCTTTGATCTACTATAGATTAAAAAAACCACGCATCATTAAAACAGTTTGTTTGACATCATTAAGACAACAAATATCCGGAATCGCTGCATCTCCAGAGTGCTTTCTTCCATCCGTAAAGCTCCTCTCTATTCTTATAATGGCACAATAAGGCATCTGAAGCACTACAATCGACATCGAGCCATTAAAATACAACATTAGCCCTTTAACACTCTGATGGGTGTTTGATCTGCTCTCCAGAAACATGTTCCTCCATCATATTCTTATGTTATTGACGTTTGGGTGTTTATTTCCTTAAAATAACATCACAGAAGTCAAGGATGAACTTACAGCGACTCTAACTATCTTATGACAGAGTTAAAGGAATAATTTACACAAAAAAACACTTGTGAAAATCAGACAAATGGCAAAATGAGTCGTTCTGCATCATCTGACAGACTTGTGCTAACTAATAATCCTCAATCTGTCTGCTGGAACACATTGATGAAATAATACAACGCTGGTCAGAAATCAGCAAATTCTTCCGTTAACTGAATCATTCCCTCTTCAAATACAGATTTAATTACTAGAGACTTGCAGGAGCCATTATCATGGAGCTTTTGGGACACGTTCATGGAGCTTTTTTATTGTTCTGTGTTAAAGTGTAATTTATTTCTGTGATGCGCATCTGCATTTTCAGCATCATTACACATGATCTTCAGAAATCATTCTAATATAACGATTTACTGCTCGAGAAACATTTCTGATTATGATTAATGATGAAAACAGATAAATAGATTTCACAGCGATGCCACAGAAGAACCATTTTTTGTTCCAAAAGAAACATTCAGTCTCTTTCTTACATTTTTATAATCTGAAGAACCTTCTTTCACTACAAAGAAGCTTTCATGAAACAGAAAGGTTCTCCAGATGAAGAGTTTTCCTCAAAACGGCAGAAGGTATACTCAGGGTAGTAAATGATGTTATCTGAGTCACTGATGTCGCATGAACTGTTTTACTGAAGTTTTTACTATGTTTCTGGATCTGGGATCGTTTCAGTTGTGTTGATGTCTATGGAGGGACAGATAGCTCTCTGATATCATCAACAATATGACTCAACAAAAGGTCTCATGGTTTTGGAACGACACGAGGGTGAGTAATTAATGAAAGAGTTTTCATCTTGGGGTGAACTAAAGGTTCTTTATGGAACCACTGAGACAAAAAGGTTCTTTTATGGTATCGTGAAGCATCTATATTTTTAAGAGTGTAAGTTCAAGTTAAAAACAAACGTCTCAAGGTTATGAATATAACCCTGTTCCCTGAAGGAACGAGACGCTGCGTCTAGTACGCTTTGGGAACGCC
>JAUMHG010000062.1:3255251-3266482 GCA_032359395.1 Enteromius anoplus | reverse complement strand
ATTACACCTATGAAGAGAGAGACCCCAGAAAACATGGAGACACTACATGAGTGTGTGTGTGTGTGTGTGTGTGTGTGCATGCATGTCCGAGATCTCAACAGGATCTCGGAGGTTTCTTTCTTATTTTCTGAACTAAAGATTTGTTGTCTCGCTGTGGTTTGTGTGTTTCAGAGCACCAGGCCGCTCTCCTGCAGCTGAAGAGAGAGTGTAAAGAGGAGCTGGAGAAACTGCATGTGAGTGTCCAGACAATACTGAGAGAGAACACTAGAGGTCAGCAGAGACGGTCAGATCCAGCCTCCAGAGCAAAAACCGTCAGCATTTAAAGTCCTACTGAAGCAAGACGAAATGTTACTGGGTTCCAGGGTTATAGATGTCTAGAACTTTAAATAACATAAACTTTAGCTAAAATGACTGAAATTAAGTTTATTTATATATATTAGTGCTGTCAATAGATGAATCTCAATTAACTGCATCCAAAACAACATTTTGTGTTTACATAATAAATGTGTGTGCACTGGGAATATTTATTTTGCTTATATAAATACACACACAGTATAAAATAAATAAATAAATACAATAAAAATAATAATGATAAAAGTTAAAATGGAAGCTGAAAATATAAAATTAAAAACCAATTAAAAATATAAAATAAAAAAAATAAAATAAAGCTAAATATGGAATAAACATGTATTAAACGATACTATATAGCGATATTTCGATATCACCCAGCCATACATAGACATAAAAAACCCTGATAGATATAAAAACTTACTAACTCCTCTGAGTGCAGGACATAGTTTAGTGAATGTTTGAAATGTGTTTTCTTTCTCAGAGGAGCATCACTGATGAATAACGTACAGGAAAACAGTAATGTATTATGTGATGTAGATCGTAAGGTCATTTAAACTAGTACAGCGGTAAGTTTTAGTCCTGCTGTCAGTTTAGCACTAAACACAGATTTACTGTAAAGTGCATAACAAGGACGACGGCTGCTGTGGAAAATCAGTGACGTGGACGAGAGGCTAGTTTACGAGCCGAGCTTCACCAGCTTTATGATCGACGCCGAGAGCCAAACTTTCATCATGACCACCATCTGACCTTCGTTTGATAATATATGAGCGCGTGGTCTGTGTTTCATGTTGAGTCGAGAGCTAAACCTTCACAGAATGTAAGCGTTAACATATTGATTTTACTCGAAATAATTAAGATTTCACACCACACCTGAAGTCAATGGACCTTGATATAAAAATCTTTGATATTTGTGTTAAAAACAAATCTAGTTATGCTTTGTATTTACAGCAGTAATATTTTAGTATCATCGATATTCTTTTATAGATTTTAGTAAAATTCTGAAAAAAGTTGAACACATTTGTTTAGATATTTTTATTGTAATTTTGTTGTTTTTATTATATTATATATATTTTATTTTATTTATTTATTTTTTATCTTTATTTTAATTTTAAAAGTTTTAGTAATTTTGCTTGTTTGTCATTTTTATTTGAATTATAATTTTTGTAATGTTAATATTTAATATTAATATTTTTAGTTGGTTTTAATTAATTAAATTAATTAAATTTATATATTTTTAATTAATTTGAGTTTTATTCTAGATTTTTCTTTTGTTATTAGTGATCATTTTGATACAGTTCTATCTTGATGCATTTAAGAACGTTTAGATATTTGTGCTGGAAAACAAGACTGAAATCCTGAGTAAGACAGCATTCAGTCATGTTCGGTCATGTCGTTCTCAGAAGCGTGTTTGCTGGTAGCGGCAGGTTCATGTGTTTCTGGTGTTTAATGTGCTGACCTCTGACTGTAAACAGTCATATTCAATGAGAGGGCAGCGTGTAGGGATCTGTGATGTTCTGATGGACTCCAGATGCTCCTGACGGCTCCTCGTATGAATTAAGATGATGCTTTCCTTCTGAACTCATCTGTAAATCAGCGGCTCAAGAAAACTCTCTTATTTCTGACTGTAGATAGAGTCTGAATGTAATAGAATCAGATGAACTGGTTGGAGGTCAAAAAAACTCATTTTCTTTCTTATCGTCAGTATTTTTGTCTTGTTTCCAGCACAGATATCAAACATTTTTAAGTCAAGATACATTTACCGGAGGTGCAAAATAACGTTGGATATTAGGCCTTGTTTGAGTGAAGTTTATTATTTTTAGCCAACTTAAAGCAAAAGTGATGTATTTTAGTTTTTAATAACAGTAAAAACCCTGATGTTTTGCGTACTAATTCTAAATCCTTTGACTGCAGGCGGATTTCGAGCTGCAGATCTTCCAGGTTCGAGGTGAGCATGCGGTGGAGGTGTCTCGTCTGGAGTCTCTCATCGACGGGTTGCAGCGGACACCGGCGTGTAACAACGTCCAGGAGCGAGGCCAGCTGCAAGACGTCTGTGTCTCCACCGAAGACGACCAGCCGCCCAAAAGCTTCCGCAACGTGTGCGTCCAGACAGACCGCGAGACCTTCATCAAAACCCCCGAGGGCCAGACCAGACCAGCTCCAAGCTCCAGCTCCAGCCCGCCTCGAAAACTGGACCTGGACTCCATCAGCATGAATCTGGGTGTGGGTCCTCTACCTGGTAGCTCCGCCCCTCTACCTGCTCCGCCCTTACCTGGACTCACACATGCCCCACCCCCTCCTCCACCCCTTCCTGGAGCCCCGCCCCCACCCAGTCTACCAGGAGCTCCGCCCCCTCCTCCACCTCTCCCAGGAGCTCCGCCCCCTCCTCCTCCTCCACCGGGTCTCCCTGGAGCCCCACCTCCTCCTCCACCCCCACCTGGTTTACCAGGAGCTCCGCCCCCTCCTCCTCCTCCACCCGGTCTCCCGGGAGCTCCGCCCCCTCCTCCGCCCATGCCGGGCTTTGGTGCTCCTCCTCCTCCACCTGCTTTTGGCGGGTTTGGCTTCGGTCAGGCGACGGAGAAAGCTCCACGTAAACCGGCCGTGGAACCTGCCTGCCCCATGAAACCGCTCTACTGGAGCCGCATCCAGATTCAGGACAACAAGTAAGTCTCCGCAGTTTAACCTGAAAACTATCGTTCTGTCATCATTTACTCCCCCGTAGAGCTCCTCCAGCTGTTTTTAAATAACTAATTAATCACACATTGTTCTAGAAATGAATCGCCATTGATTCCACCTAACATCACATTTTTATTTTTAATATTAAATGTTAGTTTTGGTTTGAGTAATGTGGATTTTTTTCAACTTAATGACCCTCATAATCTCAGATGGACGGTGGTCAGATATGTCTGTCGAAGCCTGTGGTCCTTCAACACAAACAGAAGCTGCTGGCATACGCTTCATCTGTGTTGTCTGAAATGAGTTTCTCCTCAGGATGAAGCAGTGGAAACTGCGATAGCGATGGCAGGCTGAAGTGTCGTTAAATCTGCCTGTTTGTGTTGCTCGCGTTTCTCAGCAACGGCAAACCAAATCATTCTCATCCACGAACGCTGTACTGAATCAGCCAAATTCCCCGCTCCAGTCTCCGGCTCCAGTCTTCACACATTTAATTAAACGCTGAGCATGAAATGAACCTTAACTATGCAGCTGACACTGTCCCTCCATCAGTGTTATTTTAAAGGAGTCTGAGATACCAAATTCACTTGATCTTTTGACATAAGAGGTCAGGGTACTAAAAAAAAACATTCTCCAAGTTTCAGAACTCAATAGTTTGTTGTTAGTGTAAAAGCTTATATTGAAAGCAGTCTGCCAAATCAACAGCCTGTGGAATGTTTTACTCTATGATGTAATAATGTGATTAAGCCCCGCCTCCACAAAAATATCAACATCAATGTCTGTTTAGCTCCACCCACTGATTCTACATCTGTTTGTTTAGCTCCACCCACTGATTCCACATCTGTTTGTTTAGCTCCACCCACTGACTCTGTAGCGCTTCCTGTTTAGCCCCACCCACAGATTTTAAAGCGATGCCTTTTAGCTCCGCCCACTGATTTTACAGCACTACCTTTTTAGCCATGTAGTGTTTCCTATGATCTATGATCTGCCACACGTTTTCAAACAGAGCGTTTTGATGAGGGGGGGTTAATGCAAAAATTTTGATGATGTTATAAGTGGACCTCCGAGTAGTCCAGTACAAAATAACACACTGACTGTTTGTGTGTGTGTGTTGTTTAACAGTAATAACACACTCTGGAATTCACTGGAAGAGCCTGATATCATAAACACCAAAGAGTTTGAGGATCTGTTCTCCAAAGCCACCATCCAGCCCAAGAAGAAGCCGCTGTCAGACACCTACGAGAAGAAGAACAAAGCCAAGAAGGTACGAGAAAGAGTCGCTGAGCAGAGGAAAGAAAAATCATCTACACCTGAAGCGTCTGTGTTTCTGTGACTGGCTCTGATGTGTTCACAGAGCAGGAATAGATTAAGCTTTACAGTTTTGATCCACTGCTTTCACACAAATTCTTTACTAAATCTTCAATAGCTTGCACTAATTCCTGTAATTAAAGGAAGTCACATGGTTTTTCCACTAGAGGGGGTCTGTGGCACATTCTGAGTCTCGCTGCTAAACCTTCATTTGACGTCTGTCTGAGTTTCATTAACAGCCATGTTTTTACTTCAGCACTGCTCTTGGAGGAGCTTGTGCTTAGTGCTGGCATATAATAAGCCCGTCTGAGCAATTATTCCCATAATCCCTTCTGTGCTTCAGTGTTCAGTGGGGTTTTAATCCGTGATTCCAGATCAGCTCATCTGAGCTTTAAAAGACAATTTGTGACCCTGGACATTAAAACCAGTCATAAGGGTCCGTTTTTCAAAATCAGTCTGAATAAATGACCTCTCCACTGATGTCTGGTTTGTGAGGAGATCTATATTACTGATCAGAAATGAAGTTTTAATATATGTACAGTAAGAAATGTCAACTCTTTAAATCTTAAATTAATGATTTTTGGTATAACAGAAAAATCTATCATTTTGACCCAAACAATGTATATATTTAGCTCATTATAAATGTTATGATGGTCCAGGGTCATGTATACTGTGTTAATATACACACACATACAGAATATACTTATAAGCCAAGTCAGAAAGTCAGCTTTATTATTAAAGCACTTTATACAATATAAATACACAGTAAACAGAAATTCAGGGGAGTACAAATATTTTTTTCTAAGAGCACTGATGATGATGATGTTAAGTGTTTTCACACATGATGTCTGTCTGGAGGTCATCAGTAAGTGAGCGTGGCAGTGTTTCTCAAATGAAACACAAGAGCTGTTAGTTGTGAGTGATGTAGAGAAATGTGTTTAGAGTAAACTTTGCTTTACAAAAGCAAACTGAGTGGTTCTGCAGACGCGCTCTGAGGGTTAGGGTAATGAGTGAATGCTGGGCCTCAAGTACTACTTTTAGTAGACAAGAATTTAGTGATTTTTAGTGAAGAGTATTAGTGAGGTAACTGACACACATAAGATAAGAAGACAGCTTGATCTGAAACTCTCCTTCTGTAGAAGAAAACAGTGGATGAATTGGTCAGCTTTGAGACAGTAGTCTGAATCTGTGTTCTGTACGGGTCAGATGAGGCAGAAATGTCTCGCTCAGCAGTGAGTAATTGAGCGGGTCAGCACTGGTCTGGCGTCCCACGACTGAAACATTCAGACTGGACCCAAAGAGCTCCAGAGACTCCTGATCAATCAGCCGGGGCTCCACGACTCCTGCGTGTGTGTGTGTCGCTCCTGTGGGGTCTTTATTGGTCAGTTTCAACACACTGAGAGAGTTTTAATTCTGCTTCTCACTTCTCATCTTCTAAGTTCTTGCAAAATCAGCTCTGTGCAGTTTATTTGTTTATTTATTAAGGGGAGACTTTATCAGAGTCATGTTTATAGCTCATTGCTAGCTATGTTTGCATCCAAGTTTTGAGTGGAAAAAATGGAATATTACTTAAAACATCTGCAAATAAAGCACTATTTCATCCCATGAACAAAAAGAACGAAAGAACAATAATCAACACCATTTTAAGACAAGTGATTAAACAATTAAATTATAATTAATATAAAAATGTTAATCTAATTAAAATAAATAAAGAAATAGATAAATAATTGTAAAATTAAAAAAGAAACCAAACCCGTACTAATTACAGCAAATTAAAATAATTATTAAACAAAAACAATTCAAATTATGTATGTATATATAATTACATTACATTTTTTAATTCTTAAAATTGTTTTTTATTACATATTATTATTTTATTTTTAATAAAATACAAACCGACTTAACTTACAAAACGATTTAGTCATATTTTAAAGATAATTCAGAAAAACAAAATGACTAAACCAGAAAATATAAAACTTTAAATATTAAATGAACACTACTGTTACCACAAACATGATCTATTTTTACTTTTAAATATATTCTGAATTATTTTTTTTTCTCCTGGTCATGTAACCAGCATTGAATCACTGCGTTTCTGGTTGATTTAGGCGAAATCACAATAATATTATGTACATTTTATTTATTTATTTATAAAGTATTTGATAAAATAACTATTTATATTTATAAATGTTTTTATTATAATTATATTACATGAATTTCTTCATAATCATTTAAGCTTTTAATATGTTTAAATCTATTTCCTTTAGTGAATGTGAGGAGATGAATAGATGCTGGAGCTCTCTGGTTTTGGCAGGTCGATGTAATTTCTGAAAGAACGGCTAAACACAAGCGACACAGATGCAGATCCATCATTTATGTGTGTGTTTACTCGTTCTGAGTCAGCCTTCTGAGAAACCGGCCTCCAGGAAAACCAGCCCAGTCTGGAGTCGATGTCCTGACAGAGCAATAGAGAGACGGTCAGATCAATAGAGCTGCTGTCTGCCGTCTGATCCAGTTTGACTTCACACCAAGCCTCTGTAATGATCAGCACTAGCTGATTAACAAGTCTGGCGAGCTTTTCTCAAACATTAACATGAATATGAATAAGATGAATATGATACATTATGGGTGTAATGACAATAAAAATGTATATATATATACAGGCACCCTTGGTAAATAGGATCAAAGAAGGCTGTGAAAATTAATCTACATTGTTAATCCTTTTGATCTTTTATTTTTAAATAAATTGCAAAAATCTAATCTTTCTTTAGAAAGTGAGAAGTTAAATGGGGGGAAATATCTTTATGAAATTAATGTTTTTACAGTATGTTCATACATATTGGCCATAATTAATTTAGCCAGTTTGACAGCTCTAAATGTTCTCCTATGCCTGATGAGGTTAGAGAACACTTCCTTCATCCAGAATCACTCCAGACCCTGTAGATTCCCAGCTCCTTTTCTTCAGTTCACCTCACTCATCTCCTTCAGGGTTCAGATCAGAGAACTGGAAGGGCCAGCAGACGCTTGCTTTTATGCTCAGTGTTCCATTGGTGTGTTGTTTTGGTTGGAAGATCCAAACATGGCCCATTATAAGATTTCTAACAGAGTCGGACATTACTAGATTTTTAATCTGCTGGTATTTGATAGGATCCATCATGCCATGTGTCTAAACAAGATGTCCAGCTGAAATATAGGCCCACAACATCAAAAATACAGCAGTATACTTCATTGTACTTTTTATCCCTGTGTTCACCAAAGTAGTGCTTGCTGCTAAAAAGCTCCTTTGTTTAGTTTTATCTGACCATAGAAGCCAGTCCAAATTGAAGTTTCAGTCGTGTCTGACAACTGAACATACTTGAGTTCGTTTTTGGTTGAGCCAGGAGAAAACATCATGTTTTGATGTAAGTGCTTTTATTATGGTTTTCTGATGTGATGCTACTATACCAACAATTTAGGACAGTCCATTTTACAGTCATATCTTAATTGTTAAGCTCTTGCTGACACACACACACTTCCAAACTTCACTCTGAACACATTTTTCTGCGTTTCACTGCGGTGCTTTTCCATTGTATTTGAATGTAAATACACTACTGTGGGAATCTTTGAAAGCTGCGCTCTTGTCTCAGCACTTTATAAGCAGCTTCTCGCACATACTATGTCATCCTAAAACACGGGACTCAAGAGCCGCTTTTCCACTGTCAGGCCAAACGGTTGTGAGAACGGCTGCTAGTTTCTCCGTAGCTTGCTAGCGTGCTATTTTGAGCACAAATTAGGAAAGGAAGGAAAGGAAAGGACGTGACATGTGGCCAGGTATGGTTTCCCATGCTCTGTTTTTAACCCATCCAAGTGCACATATGTAAACATCTGTTATCGTGGCAACAACTAAAGCATTTGAATTTCATTTCGAAAGAGATCCGTTATCAGCCTCGCAGTGGAAAACAAAACCAGAACTCTACCAGCCGGCTCGGATCGGCTCGGAATGGAACGGTTCTGCAAAGAGAACTGTTTGGGGTTCAAAGAAATTCAGCTTCTTAAAACATGTCTCTAGACCTTTACAGAGTCATCAGCGTAGCAGTGGTAGGAGAAACCATGATGTAGTGTATGTGGAAAAGAGGAGGGGTCCTAGAACTGAGCCCTGAGGAACCCCAGCGACCAGCTGATGTGTTTTGGAGACTCCTGGCTGTTTAGCGTCCAGTAGATTTTTCTGTGAGAGAAATGAAGATACCTGGTTGGAAACAACTTATTCGTCAGATTGTATATGTATAAAATATGGTCAAATATTGTAAATATATAAAAATACATATATTAAATGAATAAAAAATTCTAAAAATACAAAAAATTGAAAGCAGAATAAAACTGAAAATATAAAATAAATTAAAAAAATAAAGTAACATTTGTTGATATCTAAATTAATTTTAAAATTTTCATGAACTTTTATAGTAATATATGTAATTATTTTTTATTTTTTAGAAATGTTTTGAATGAAGTATGATTAATGATGTTCTGTGTATAGTCTCTCTTGCTGCATTTCTGTGTGATTTAGTTGAAATCACTAATTTATGTATTTCATAATATTTTATTAGTAGTAATATTATATTTTATTTTATATTATAATCATATTTTAATTAACATTATATTATATATTTTATATATATATTTTTTTGTAATATAATATAATAACTAATTAAGTATCTTTTTTGACACACGCTTTGACACAATCTGTTAAAAGTGCTATATAAATAATGGTGACTTGACTTAATCGATAACTATTTTCAACAAAAAATATTGAATTCAATATATCAATATATTATTTATTTATTTATTTATTTAGTGTAAATGTAAGTTCTACTTTTTTTTGTTGAGTTTTACCCTCGGGCTCCGAGTCTGGAAGTCTGGGAGTGTGTTTTGATCTGAGCACGGATTATGGAAATGAAGTGGTTGTGTGTTTGTGTCGGACACATGTAGATGATACAGAAAGCGTGTTTGGAAAGGCGTCTATCAGCAGCTCCGCTCTCCTCAGAACACAATCAGCGGAGGTCAAACTCTGTAGCTAATTTGTGTCATGTGTTGAGATGCATCCGCTTCACGGATCCCCGGCGCCTTTCCTTGTTCTGATTATCATATCAAAGCGTGGAGAGATGACACAAGGGCCGGAGCCTCTGTCATCTCCATCTGCTCTAATGACTAACAGGTGCCTTCAGAAGAACAGAGTCCCAATATATGTACATGTTAGATGTCAGAATAATAATCCTTTCTCTGTCCTGTCTTCTGGTGTCTTCGTTTATTTATTTAATTAATGTCCTGACTTCTGTGTTTTCTGGTGTGTCTTGTATTTTTTATATTTTATTTAAATGTATTTATTTTCTATGTCCTATCTCCTGCGTGTTCTGTTTTCTCTCATTTCTTTACTTTGTTATTTTATTATTATTTTTTTATTCCTTATTTTTATTTATATTTTATATTCTCTGTCCTTTATCTTGTGTCCCTCATTTCTTCATAGTTTTTAAATGAAATGAAATTTAATTTATTTTACCTGTCTGCTGTGTTTTTTGGTCTCTCGTTTTTTATTTTATTTTATTTTATTAAATTTCTTTTCTTTTTCATGTCCTCTTTGCTGTTCTGGTATGTCTCTCATTTCTTTACTTTGTTATTTTATTTTATATATTTTTTCATTATTATTATTATTATTTTATTTTCTCTGTCCTTTCTGCTGTGTGTTCTGGTCTCTAATCTTTTTTATTTTTAATTTCATTTCATTTCATTTTTTATGTCCTGTCTGCTGTGTCTTGTCTCCTTTATTGCATTGTATTTTATTTTCATCAGTCCTGTCTGTTGTGTGTTTCTGGTTTCTAGACTCGTGTTACGTTAGTTTTGATCTTTTCTCTGTCCTCTCTGCTCTGTGTTGCGCTGACGTCTCTGTGAAGTATGTAAACAGCACACAGTCAGATGAATCATTATTAATACGCAGCTTGAACAGTAATGATGCTTCTTAAACAAACGGACACTTTAATTGTTTCTAACTTTAAGTCTTTAATGCCGTGTGTTTATTGGTGTGTATTCTGGGAAGCGTTTGACGGCCGGCTGTAGATCGAGGTATTCTGTTTGTAATTCCCAGAATTCCTGAACTTGTCCTCATGGAACAGAGTAATAATGATGTTTACTGCTGTGCTTTAGTAACCTGATGTGTTTAATAACGTTGAGTTATTAAACGTGTTGAATTCTCTTTCAGACAGACTCCAGGCACTGAATGCTCTGAAATAAACTCCTCATCATTTTCTATTTATATTTCTCCAAACAGAAGAGTTAACGATAAGGGAATCAGATCTAGAATATTTCCTTTCCTAATATACTCTCTAAGAAACATGCCAGGAACATATTAAATAGAAAAAGTTAAGAAGTATAGCATTTTTCAATTTAAGAAATAAAATACTTATATTTTGAAATGAATATTTCTTAAATGTGTGAATGGAGGGCAAATTGCTCAAAAATAAATCATTACTGTAAATAAATGGTGAAATATGTAAAGACATACTTAAACAAGTGCAAAAAAATATAAATGAATGATATGTATTTTTTCATTCACGACATACCAACAACTGTTACCCTAAAAAGGATCAATAAATAAATAATAGAAGAATTAATTGATAATGAATAAATTATATATATCAATAACATTTATATATCATACTGTATGTAACTGTGTTAAACTTTAAATTTGCATATACAAATATGTTATCATATATAAAACAAGGAAATATAAAAAGTATACATACTTTAAATCTATTAACTAATAAATGATATATGTATATATATATATAATATGATTGTGATGAAGAAGCACCGGAGTCAGCGGAATCCATATGCAAGCTTTTATTAATAAACAGAATGGTCAAACAGGCGGT
>JAUMHG010000062.1:3175825-3220695 GCA_032359395.1 Enteromius anoplus | reverse complement strand
TGGTCATTATACATTACCATCACTCTGTTCTTCTATTTGATAATGTTCAGTGCTTTGCTACAATCTGTATTGTTAAAGTGACTGATTGATTGATAAAACAGAACATGTTTTTGTGTGTTTACATATTTTTTATCTAACTTAATTATCAGTGAATTGTAAGTTTTCTAATAATTAATTAATTAATATTCACAGCTGTTTTAAGTCATGTATAATTAATCTTTTTTTTCCCTGTAAATTTTATTTTATTTTATAAATTATAAATATATATCTTATTGATGTTCTTCTCAAATATGTTTTTTTTTGGTCTTATTTTATTTTCATAAATTTATTATTCTAGTTATATATAATTTTTTCTTATATATTCTAAAACATTTTCGTTTCACTTTATTTTTTCAATTGCTGTAACATATTTATTTGGATTTTAATTATATTTTCCTTGCCATCAGCTGCTTTATCAATTGAATTATTTTATTTTCTTCTGTGATATATTTGTCCTGCCATCAGGGGGTTGATGAATTTAGCATTTAAAAAAAATATATTTTTTCATTTTTTAATTTTAATTCATTTACATTTGTTTTTTGTTTGTGACCACGTTAACTTAGGTGTCCTGCCATCTGGAGGCTGATGAATCTATTTTATTTAATTTTATTAAGTTGGCTTTTATTTCATTTTAATTATTTATTTTTCCCAGTTTTTGACCACTGCGATATATTTGTCCTGCCATCAGGGGTGATGAATGTAGTATTTTGTAATATTTCTATTCTGTATTCTATAGTCTCAGTCGGTGTGTGCAGTGCTGTGTGTGTGGAGCTCTGATCCTGGCGTGTGTGTGTGTGTTTCTCCTCAGTCGTGTCATGACTCCTGACCGTTAATCTCTCCGCTCGGCTTGATTTGCGGCCGCTGAGCGTGGTTTTCTGCCAAGGGAACATTGTGTTTAACTTTCTTTTCACGCTGTTTTACCCTTAATGGGAGTAAATCTTGTCATCATTCGTCACAACAGCAGTGGCACTCTTTCACAGACATTCCTGCTCGGATCCATCAACAAAACTGAAGCACACTATCACGAGATTCTCAGCAGAAACCCAAATAAGAAACAAGAATCAAAAAGTTTCCTCCTTCTAAGTTAGACTAAACAGTTAGTAGAATGTCATAAGAAATATCACGTTGACTGAGGAGTTTCTGTGCTTTTCTTGTAGTTTCCAGGACATGGGGATGTACTTCGGGCTCAAACCCAAGTCTGGAGAGAAAGAGGTGTCTCCAAACTTCATCTTCATGCTGTGGTACGAGTTCTGCAATGATTTCAAGAACAACTGGAACAGAGAGAATAAAAACATCTCCAAAGAGAGGTGAGTATGAGACCTTTAGAGCCATGTTTGAACCCGTCACATCTCCAGAATATCAGCCAAGAGTGAAAGTATTCTGAAAACCTGCTCATCCTCAGATCATCCCACATCAAGAGGAGTGTGTTTCTTCATCAGATCTGGAGAAACGTGTCTCAGTAATGGATGTGAACGGGTGCCGTCAGAATGAGAGTCTGATAAAAACACCACAGCACTCCAGTCCATCAGTGAACATCTGGAGGATTATTGGGATGTTTTTATCAGACTCTCATTCTGACGGCACCCGTTCACTTCCATTGCTGAGACACTGATGAAGACACAATCTCTCGTACGTCTCAGATGAGTTGAGGGTGAGCACATTTTCAGCTCATTTGGCCGAACTACTCCATTAACGTTCTCCCAAAAGGCAGTGTTTAACGGCAGAAGCAGTAAAAGCTCAGGGATGTTGTCTCTCAGCGGGACTCGATCACGGGTCGAGGGCAGCCTCATAAATCCAGGGCCGAGAGCCCGTCTCTTTGATGCCCTTCTTATTTTTTATTGTTCACAAGATGAGTTGTGCTGCTCACAAATAGCTTTCAGTGAAGCTTTTGCAGATCAAACTCACGGCCAGTATTTACTTCTCGCTCAGAACTCCTTCTCATTAGTCACCGTTGCTCTTGTTTTTCAGTCTGAGTATCCAAACATTTACTCCAGAGGCAAAAAACGCCATGTTTTAGAGAGCGTGTCATGTATCAGTGCAGTTTATTTTGGTTTTGCTGTAGTGTTTTCTCATTTTAAGCATCAGTCTAACAAACTTTAGCGAGGTTCAAAAACACAAACAGTTTGTATAACAGGAAAAGTTGACTCAGAATGAACATCACGCTTTAGTTTGACCTCCATTCACAAAAAAACATAATCTGTGTTCATCTGAAGGAGAAACTCTTTGTTTCGTGTGCTCGTTCGTTTTAGACTGAAAGAAGCTCAGCAAACCGTCCAGAAGATCACAGCTGAGAAGAAAGTGGAGACGAAGAAGATCAACGCAAACAGTCTGGTGAGAAGACACACAAACACAGGCTTTTATTTGAAGTACATAAACGAAACATATCAGCGTTCTTTAGCGTTGTAGTAGAAATTAATGCAAAATCAAAGTAAATGAGTGTCATTTTTACTGGGGCTTTTTGACTGGTTTATGATCACATCACCGGGTGTGTTTTGGCTCTTAGATTCATTATAAATCATTTTTTTATTATTTAACCTAAAACAAGAAACAGGTAGAATTTCGAAAACAAAGCCTGTAATCTGTACATTATGAACATAACAAGAAATCAGTATCGAAAGCATTTCTAAATATTTAAAACATCATTTTTGTGACCAGTCAGAATAAATTTGATTATTTTAACCATTTTATTTCACCATTTTTTACTCTTTTTGATTATTTTAGTTTCTAGTTTCCTTCATTCCTTCATGCTCTTAGATTCACTCAAACACACACACACTCTCACTTTCTTCATTTTCTCAAAAAAAAAAAAAAAAAAAAACCCACACAAAACATTTGAACATTGAATTGTGAGTTTACGGATGTGTTTATCACTGCACGAGCCGATCAAACATAGCCTTGGATTAAGATGCATGACATGGTTTGTTTAACAGAAAGAGCGACTGCGAAAGAAAGAAGTCGGCGTTTCGTCCAGCTGAAGAGAGAAACATCAGTAATATCTAATCAGCAGTGCCTCGTATTCATCAAACAAGTGTTTTACTCGCTTCTGCCATCTTCGTCCTCCTCCTCTTTCTGCGATATCCTCCATTATGAAGAGAAATGTGCAAATCATATCCATGTGACCCCAAAACAACATCTGGTGACATTTCCCGTCAGAAACGAGCGAGTCCGAGCCTTGTTCTCTCTCCGAATGAAGGAACAGAAAATGACATTATTCCCCGTCTGTCGTTCCTCCAGTCATTTCAGGCCCGAATGTGTTGGAAACCCGAATCGTTTTCACCGCTGGACCTCCTGGAACATTATTACACTGTCAGATTTTATTGACGTTTTTTTTTTTTTATTTCCTGTGATAATTTGTACATTTATTATTAGGTGCAATAAATGTTTCGAACGCCAGCGTCTGATTGATTGCATTTTATTTTTGTTGTATTATTAAAAAATATTTACATTTAAATCACAGTTGGGTTGGTTTCATTTTTATGATTCGACGAATGCTTTTTGTAATTGCCACTCAATTTTAGATGCAATATTCAGTTATTGATTTTTGTAAGATTAGGAGTTCCATCCGTTTTCCAGCGTGCGAGTCTGTAGTAAATGTCTTATTTCACTCTGATCCAGCGTGCCAATCAAAAATGAAAAGTGTAATTATCTGGAGCAGGAGTTTCTATGGTTTAACGAAGCCTGCGGTTTAATGAGAGACGAGCTCGTAAGTTGGTTGTGGAAGCGGTCGAGCTCGGTGCGTAAAACACACAGCGTGAAATTGATTCGTGCGCTAATTTATGATGCGTTTAATCGCGCGTTTGTCAGAGAGAGAGAGATCCGGGGTCAGAATGTTTCACCTTTTATTTAAACATCTTCATACAGGCACTATAACATCTACAACATCTGTACAACATGTGTGATCATTCACAGACACACTTTACCTCTGGTAATATAAATAGACCAATAGCAGGAAGAAACTCACAGCAATCCAGAACAGTGTCTCGTTCGCTCACATTAAATAAAGTGGCTCCACATAGTGGAAACTAGCAGTCCTTAAACGCTCTTAATTCTAGATTCAGAGATGAGTGAAGACATTCACTTCACAATGATGCTCTTCTGCATCTGTCTGCATTACACCGGACACTTCAGAGAGATCTCTTGATAAACAATATGTGCATCAATGTTTTCTCAACAGCAGGACCTAAAAGTCAAACAATTCTGATTATATATATTTTTTTTTATCCTTTTTTTTTTTTTTTTTTTTTACATTTTTAGGTGATTTTGACCATTTTTAACCATTTATAGGGGATTAATTTATTTTTTCACTGGTTTTCCTGCAGCTGAACTTAGTTTATAAAAGTACAAATACTTAATGTGCATCCCTTAATGAGTATAATAATCATGAAAGAATATTTCAATCTCATTCGAAACAATAGTTTTAGATGAAAATTGTAATTATGTCAACTACAGACGTTCACTACTAGTCAAAATTTGTATTAAATGTTTGTTAAAGTAATATGAGGGTTAAATATTTTAATAATTTTGGTACAAAAAGAATACAAAATTTCTGTGACCAGTCAAAATTAAACACATTTTTTTTGCTTTTTGACCGTTTAAAAAAGATTTTTATCTGGTTCTCAGAGTTAAACCTTGTTTATAAAAGTACAAATACTTCATGCATCTCTCAAAAAACTGTGAGAGTATTTACATGATGAAATATGACACTGTTTGTGTCAGCTACCCACATGCACTACTAATTTGTATTAGAATTTTTAAATATTTAATTGAGGTGCAAAAATGAATCTGAAATCATTTCTATGACCAATCAAACGATTTATAGAAGTACACAAAAACGCACGCATCTCAGTTAAAGAGCTCATAAAACTACATGTTTAATAATCACTACAAAAAGTCCTTTAAACTCCAGTTTTAGATTAAATGCACTGCCAATCCAGATTTTTAGGTGCATCTGACTATTTTTACCCATCTGTAGATTTTTCTGCAGTTAAACTTAATTCACAGAAGCACAAATACTGCGTGCATCCCTTAATTAATGAGCTCATAAAACGGCATGTTTAAAATCATTTTAAAAACGAGTTTTAGATCTAAAAAGACTACCCACATGCACTGCTAGTCAACATTACGGAAGTGCCATCTTTAGACTATTATTATTATTTTTTATTGGAGTATCCTGGCGTTAAACTTCATTCTACAAATACAGCATGCATCTCTCAGTGAATCCTTAAAAATGACTCTTCTCATGTCAACTACCCACATGCACTGCTAGTGAACATTTTCAAGTGCGTCCTTCCCGTGTTTGTCCATCTTTAGATTATTAACTTTTTTTAAAATGGAGTAGTTAAACTTGGTTCTACAAACACCACGTGCATGAAAACAAAATGTCCTTTTAGATCCAATTTAGTCAGAATTTTCAAGTGCATTCTGCCCATTTTTGCCCATCTTTAAATCATTTAATGGAGTATCCCGCAGTTAAACTTCATTCTACAAACGCCACATGCATCCCTCAATTAACAAGCTCTCAAAACATCTCATTTTAGTTCTTCTGGACACGTTTCCATGCAGTGGTGTTCCTGAGGCGCTGGAAGGCAGAGCGTGTGTTTCTGAGACTGTAGAGTGTAATGCTGACTGCGTTGAGCTCTAGTCCAGCTCGATGGAGATGCAGCGGCACTGTTTGACCCGTTGCACGCGTTTCTTGCGGGTGGGCGGCTGCTGGTCGGGGCAGTTGAGGGTGAAGGTCATGGTGGTGAAGCGCTTGGGCTTGCAGAAAGAGCAGGACTGGAAGGCTCCCTCCTCGCGGCGCACGTGTCTGGGGATGTAGAAGGAGTTGCACTGGCCGTAGCAGAAGCGGTTGATGATGGTCCGGCTGACGCAGCCCTCCTCATGGATGGTCTGTTTGAGCGGCTGCGTCTTGCACCAGTCTCTCTTCAGATAGCGGCGCTCGGTGACGTGCAGCGCCTCTTGGCTGGACTCCAGGACCTCCTCGGAGCCACGGCCCCTACCCCTGGGGCCCGGGGCCACCTGCTGCTGCTGCTGCTGCTGGGATGACTCGTTTGGGTTGTTCTTGTCCGGGTGAGGAATGGCGCCTCGGTTCCGCTTGGACTCGACGGGACATGCGAGGAGAAGGATCCAGACAAAGAGCACCGTAAACGTCGTAAAGGCCATCATCAGATACTACAGAGAGAAAACATTCACACTTACGGTTATTATTACAATGAATGATGCATAATTACATGAAAGTACCCTAAACTTGAGCATATTGTAAGCACAAAGCTTCCTGTGAAAACATGCATTTGTTAACATTTTAAAGATGTTTTTACTTGAGCTAAGTTATTCTTAGCACTGCAGAGACAAAACATTTACGCTTAGAATTTATTTTATTCTATGATAATTACAATAAATGTTGCATAATTGCATTAAATGTACTTAAGCTTATAGTAAGCACATGCAGTTCATTAAAATCACTCAGTACTTCAGTGTATCATCAAGGACACCTTAAAATAAAGTGCAAGCACACTCAAAAACAGCTTCCATGTAATAAAGACACTTCTACTTGGTTATACAGTCAAAGCTCCGTTTATTCAGACACTTTCAACACATTGTATCACAGTTTATTCACTGTAGAGGTCAGGACATATGAGCAGAACTCATCTTGATAATGTAATGAATCAGCTAATAGATGTTTTAAGACCATGATTAGACTATACGATTTAGCGGTGCTTCGTTTGGTTCAGTCTGTGGTGGAAAAAGATCAAATCAGCCATTAAAGACAAACACTGAAGCAAAACATGTGTCTGGATCATTTTTGGTCCCAAATTGTGAATAATATAATATGGGTATGATATGTCAGTTTCCTTTGTTGCTCTCCTCACTTATATAAAGAGACTATAGTGTCCTCCGGTACTAATATCTGCTCTCTGAATAGCTTTAGGTTTGACTGCATGAACGGTAATGGAAAATTCTCTGGTCATTCTGCAAACATTATGGGAACATTCTCTGGACGCTAGCCTAGATCAAAATCCATACTAACTTTCCATAAAAATGTCAAATCATCTTTTTGAGAACATCTTATTAGCATTTCTGGACATTTCTTTGCAGCTGAATATATCTTCACACTCACATTCTTACATTTTGTGAAGATCTTGCTAATATTTTAAAGTACCTTGCTTAAAAAAATAAAAACAATCAATCGTTGAGTATTAAACAATTTCAGTGCTGACAATTTCAACATTTAAGCTTGGTTTAGGGATATGGGAAACATTCAATTATTACATATAGGCCTAGACTATCATTATTATTCAGGGAACGTCAGAGAAAATTATGACACGTGAACATGAAATAGTCATATATCATAACTATAAACTCACAAACATTCTTAGTTTTAATGTTTAGACAAGTATTAAAACTAAATAAAAGCAGAATTGTTAAAGACATGCTTTTTATTATTAAATTCAAGGATGAGAAATAGTCATGTTTGGAGAATCATCTTCATTTAATCATCCAGCAGGACATTTATACTGATATTAAATATGAATCTCCTCACTGACAGTATTACAGTTCTCTAACAGTAGAGCTATGCTAAGGTCATGGGTTCGATTCCCAGGAAAAGCCTGAATGGAGCGCATCTGTCGGGAACGCAGAAATAAGAAACAGCCACCTGCTCCAGAAGTGTAAAGATGTCTCACCTGTCAGTGTAGAGCTTCTCGAGGAGATCTGTGTGAGGAGACGAGCTGCGATCTGTCCCAAAGACACACACACACACACACACACTGAGAGTCTGCTGGTGAAATGAGCACTGCATCTCCACGCTCTCAGACACAACGCTGGAGAATCAGAGCTGTCCGGCCCCTCACACACACACACAAACACACACAGAGAGAGAGAGAGGAGGGCTCTATCTGTCTGTCTGTACTGCTGGAGATCTCAACACCCTCAGGCCCTTCCATCATCAAACAATTTGTCATTTATGGATGGAAATTAATCTTTATGACGGTTCATGTTGGTGAAGAAGAGCTGCTGTTCATCTGATGTGTTTGTGCATATAGACAGCCTGAGATATGAATTGTGTGTATATACGTCAATTCTTAATAGAGAGAGAGTTCATCTGCAAAAAAACAGAAAACTCGTTTTTAAGCAAAAATCATGTTTTTTCATTGTGCATTGCATTGCATAAAACAATAAAAATGCATAATAGAAGATGTTTTTTTATTGAAAATGTAAAAAACTGAGTTATCTATTTTGGCAAATATATACACACACACTGTTTGGGAACAGTAAGATTTGTTTTTATTATTTTGTATAGAATTATCTGCATTTATTTGATTATACAGTAAAACTGAAATATAAATGCAATGTAAAATAATGGTTTTCTATTTTAATGTATCTTAATAGGCTACAATATAAAATTGCTGTTTTCTATGTGAATATGTTGTAAATTATAGTTAATTGCTGTGATTAAAGCTGAACTTTGATCAGTCATTAGTCGTCATGGTCACGTGATCTTTCAGAATTCATTATAATACACAGATTTATTATCATTGTTGTAAAACGTTTTTGCTGCTTAATATTTTTTTAATTATTATTGGTTTCATACTTATCTGAAAATATTACTTTTTTTTTTTTTTTTTTACAAACAACTGCGATCTAATGAACTCCGTTTATTTTATTCTTATTCATTAAAAATATATACATATACTTTTTCGAACTCATGTTAAAAAAAAACTAAACATTAATGATAATCAGGTCGTTATATATTTAACCTAAACAGTCACGTGATGCGCGAAACTTTAACGACAGAAGGCGCCAATTTTAAATAAACGCGGGCGCGAATGTTGTTCCGCAGCAACGGCTGCTTTAGTTTAGCACGAAACTATAATTTTGCTAAAATGATATATCATATGAGTCATATTAACAGTTTATATGACACTTTTATTGTACTTTATTGTCAACGTGCCCATCCTCTGAGCGACTGCGGCGTTTTTTTCCTCACAGAAGAACGACACGAGGTGAGTAAACGACGACAGAATCTGTATTTCTGTATAAATGAATCCTTTATGGAAGAAATAAGCTGCTATTAGTTAGTTTCACTTTCTAGCAACACATCTGCTCTTGTTTGATTAATCCGGACCCATTAATTCAGTTCATAATTGTTTAGATTCGGTGTGTTACGTCAGTTTATTCTCAGCATGTGTTTCTCATTTTTTCTCTTTCTGGCTGCAAAACAACTGACCACAAATATGAACGCATTGTCGTTTATAAAACACACCACTGCGTTGGTTTCTGCCAGATAAAACTTACA
Organism: Enteromius anoplus; assembly: GCA_032359395.1. Classification (NCBI taxonomy): domain Eukaryota; kingdom Metazoa; phylum Chordata; class Actinopteri; order Cypriniformes; family Cyprinidae; genus Enteromius; species Enteromius anoplus. The sequence goes on along the minus strand of JAUMHG010000062.1, from coordinate 3,211,361 downwards.
CGATCCATGTACAAGAATCTAATAAGCTCTCCTGTCCTGAGCCGTTTTAGTTTGTGTTTTTATCAAGGCCAAATTCCCTCCAAATCCTTTCTAATGGCGATGAAAGCATTAAATTGTGATCCATTACACACCAGTGGATGTGTTTGGATCTGTCCTCAGGGAAAAAGAGCCCAGAAATTCACAGAAATCAAGATTTCTCAATCAGAGCAGCTTGGTTTTCAAACTGCTTGAAATACTTAAACTAACCTATTTATTACATCTCGAACTTTGGTGAATGTTTTTCATTTAGTGTTATAAGCATGCAAAGTTTCGACACATATGAGTGTGTTTTGGAAAAGCTGTACACAAATGATGACTTTTGTGTTGGGGTCAAAGTGCAACTTGACAAAAATGAACACCAAGGAATCAGGTAAGAAACGGAAAACCTTTATTTTAGTTTGTTTACTAAAATATGAAATGCATAAGAACTCGGTGTACTCAAAATTGAAGACTTGTCTTCTGAATCATCCAAGAAAAAGTGTTTCTTTATTTAGTTGAGTTTCACGGCCAAAAAATATTTGGTCGTTAGCTATTTGGATCTCTTACATACTAAAAATAAGTCCGAAAGCATTTCACCCTTACTGTTGTTACAGCTAGTTTTCAACATTAAAATATGTGGATCAAATTAACTCTTAACACAGTGAAAATAATAATAAATGGGAATTATTAAATTGCTCACATTTGATAATTATTTAGTCTTTAACAAGCTATAATCTAGGTTGTGTTTTATTTAATGTTTCAATTGAATTGTAAATCATTCTGTTCTTCATTGTGTTGATCTTTATGGCAAATTGCATGGAAAAAAACGTGCGTCAGCTTAACCCCAAGGCAAAAGGGATTTATTACAGATCATACATCATCCACGAACACAAAACTAGGACACATGATGGGACATTTTATGAAAATATTGATCATATGTGTTTATGCTGATAGAATGGTTTACAGTAACCCATTAACTTGAGATTTAACCTTTCTCATTCATGTCAAAATATTGCATTGGTTCCAGGAGTTTTATCAAATAAGCTTCAAACTCTAATAAACACATTGAAGTCAAGTTTACTTTTAGCCCCAGCTATGTTTTTGCTGTGTATTGTTTGGCAGTAAAACCATTCAAATAGTGTGAGGTAAGACCAATGAACTTTAATACTGAATCTTGGTCCTGTTGAACAAAGTGCGCCACCGAGTGGTGAAGAAAGGAACTTCAAAACATTATTTGAACACAAAGAGTTTAGTTCAACAACTTCATGTACAAAAACAGAACATCTTCATAAATGAGTGAAAAATAACAACAACATTAAGGATAATCACATAAGACCATAATACATAACATTTTCTTGAGTTACACCATGATCTTTAAGGCCTTTCAAAAGAAAAATCAAGCTTTTGCATAAAACATAAATAACAGTAAATAAGTCACTTCCCAAAGCCAAGCTTTTCCAATCTAAATTACAAACAACCATTTTCACTCTAAATCACTCATGAACTGTTCTTACACACTTCCATAGACTCATCTTTTCACTTACAGCAAAACTACTAGATAATTGAACATATTTCAACATTATGAATTTCCAAATTGTGTCCTCAATTGCTTTTTCTGTATTTGAGTTTGATGCTCAACCCTGAAATCCTAACCGTATGCTGAAACAAATTCAGCCATTTTCTCACAACGTAAAAATATCACTCGCACCATTCACCTGTAAAACCATCAAAGCTCACCATAGCGAAATAAATTAAGACACCTGAATGAAAGAGTTCAAAAAATGTTTAGGGATATGGCGACTTACAGATCAATGGGTTTTAACACGGACAGCAGCCTTCCCTCTGAAAGAGGGTTTTTGGGTGAACCTCTATAGTAACTGGTATCGTTATCAGACAGTTGAAGCAGGACAGATTTGGGATGCTCGTTTGCAGCATTCTTAAATGCCGAAGGCATGTCACACTTTGTCTTTGGGGCTTTATTGGTGACGTCTTCCAGTGCTCTGACAGCTGGTTTCTTTGGACAAACTGGAGGTTTTGGTTTTGAGGATGTTAGCAAACCACTTTCTAAACTCACAGCCTTTATCTGACTGGCGGCGCACCAACCCATCCTAACGTCCTTCCGGCTTCCACACAAAGAGTTAATTCTTCTGACGGACTGTCGGACCGGCGTCCGTTGGAACTTCAGAGGAGCTCGGACCACACTGGCTTTGGGTGAATCCAGCGTCATCATGTTGAACCGTTTAATCTGGTCTGCAACTTTCATTCGGCGTGTTTCAGGATGGTTCTGTGGATTCTCCTCTTCATCTTGAGGACCGTCTGTCTTATCTGCAAGCTCTTTGAGCTCACTCGGCAGAGACGTATTGGCTTGCGTTCTCGTCGCATATGGAGTTGACTGAACCCTACTGGAAGAGTCCAATCTGAAAGCCACAGGACTTTGCATGTCTAAAGCGTCGATAAGTTGACTGCAGTTTACTGCGGCATTATTTAGGAAAGCACTGCTTTCATTTCCAAGACAAAGAGACCCGCCATGGCTTGTCTCAACAAACCGCATCGGTCCGCTGTCAAACAGAGTGCTGTCTATATGTAGAGGCGACAAAGGAACGATCTCGATTTGGCCGAACGTTACATTGTTATTATCCAGTTCATTAGATATTGACGTGGGTTTGACTACGGAAACCTCACACAAATCAGAGTTTGCTCCAGACTCGTCTTTGCTGCTCTGCTCTTTAACGATGCTGTGGAGGTCGCTTTCAGATTCGCAGAAAGCTTGCTTGATCTTCAGTAGCGTGGGTCCAGTGTGAGAGCGTACTTCGCTGAATGAATCCAAGGCGCTGCCGTCACTGGAGGTGCAGCAGAGGCTCTTGGGAATAGCACTGCGGACCATCGCAGGTTTGCTGACGATGATGGTTGGCTCTGAACGGTAGATGCTCACGGGAGTCTCAGAGAATGAATCCCGTGGGAAGGTCAGGCCGATGTCAGGCGTGTCTCTGCTCCATGAGCTCCTGCGGTCAGAGGAATCACACTGAGGGGTCAGCAGGTTATCCTCCGATGTACTGATGAACTTGGAGCCTGTGAAGAAAACATGGACAATACAACAAAAATTCTCCAAGACAACAAAATATACACAAATCTATTTTTGAAAAGTCTCTTCTGCTTATCAGTGCTGCATTTGTTTGATCAAAATACATTAAAAATAGTGAAATATTATTAGAATTTAAAATAGATGTTTTCTATGTGAATATGTGTTAAAGTTTAATTTATTTCAGCTGATGTTTAGCATCATTACTCCAGTCTTCAGTGTCACATGATCTTCAGAAATTCTAATATACCGATTTACTGCTCAACAAACACTTCTGATTATTATCAATGATGAAAACTGTTGTGCTGCACAATATTTTTGTGGAAATTGTTACACTACCATTTAAACCTTTGGTAAAAATAATAAGTTCATATTTTTATTCTGCAAGGATGCATTCAATTGATTAAAAGGGCCTGTGAAGACATTTGTAAGCAGCACAATTGTTATTTACATTAAAAATCATGTTTCTTGAGCAGTAAATGAGCATATTGAATTGTAACAAAATTACACAACATTACGGTTATTTTATTATATTGCTACTTAAAAAAATGCTTATTTGGTGAGCACAGAGACTTCCAAATTTTTTGGCAGTGTTGAAGAAATAAAGTATGAGATATCGAATAGTCAGCAGCTTTAAGGTCAACATAAGGCAAAAGGAAGCCCATTTTTTGCTTCTGTAAACTGATGAATTTCCAGATAAAACATGACTATTAAAAACTATGTGCAATTTAATGGATTGGTCAGAAGAGTCTCTGTACTAAAGAACATGATGATATCCAGTGAAATACGAGTTGATCATAAGGTCAGAAGCATGTTTAAGAAAATATGGTCAATTTTGATTTAATGTTGACCAAAAAAAACGCAAACAAAAAGTAAACCAATTTCAGAATATGTATTTTTAGCACAATATTACTGGTTCCAATATGTTCTATCCAGCATCTGTGGCCTTATGATAATGACCACACAGAAATCACTGGCTTATAACGGAAAAATCAAGTGGTTTGTTCCACTGTAATGCATAATATTCCTAACCTGGAATATTCCTGCAGGCAAAACCGCCGTTTAGAAATTAGCCAAGCGTGTAGAACAGTTTGAGGAATGTCATAAAATCCCAATAGCGTGTCAATAATGATACTGACCTTTCGAAGGGCTCTTGTTCAAAATGGTCGGACTGAGCTCCTTGGTGAAGTGAAACCCAGAACCGCTCTCTTGTGTCGCTAGGCGCCAACCTATGACCTCTGACCCCTTTGGCCCCAGTTGTGAATGTGCAATGACGTTCTGTTGAAATAGAGGCAGCTGTTTTTTACTCTCAGTGTTTGTTAAATGTTCGTGTTGAATTAAGACAGAAGAAATACTGATCGAAAAAGTGTTTCTGGTCAATAGTCTTTTTTATTTGAGCATATATACATGCATAAAATAATGACCATGTCAGTAATGACCCCAAAACCACAAGGATACATTTTAATTAGGAAACATAAAACTGTTAAATTATTAATATTTGTTCGTTCTAAAAACATTATTATTCAACAAATATTTTAGTATAATATAGATATTTGCTCTTCTAAAGTCACAATGTTACAACATTGGACAACATGTGCAAAGTCAATGAGAACACAACGATTAGAACAAACACAATTACATCAATTATCTCAGTGTCTTGAAATTAACAAGTATAAAAATTTCATTTTTCTTGATTGCTAAAAGCACAATTTCCAGCAGCAGCACTAAAGCCATTTTAATATAAACATCTTAAACATCAAAGTCAGTGATATTCCAGTTGTTGAGGTTAGCAGCCTTTCTTTTTCATCAAATGCATGAGTAAAACCCTCAAACCAACACAGTTAAATACATTAAAATACTGTATTACTGCATGCATGGACAGTTTTTGCATCATTAATATCAGCATGTACCTACATTATACTGTCACTAGATGGAGCAAGAGAAACTGAAGAGACCAGTCACCCAGTATTCATGATTAATAACAAAAGTTCAAAATTCTGTTAGCATAACTTCTTAAAGTGCTATATCATTCACCCATGAATAAATATTATTATATAAGACTTAGAGGACACCATCATGCAAATTCTAAACACAAATCACAGATGCATAGCAGAGAGCGGCCGTTAAGCGGTTGATTGTTCAGTCTCTGGTGGAGGTTGACAGAGATGATATATCTGAACTTACAGACTCTCTGGATTTGCCCAAACTGAAGCGCAGACGCAGAGATTTTCTCACAGGCTCTTTCTTAGCGACTCTGGGTGAGAAACAGCCTGCCTTCCCCGATTCAACTCTGAAGAAAACGCATAATAAGAAATAGGTTTGAAAGGCAAAAACAGTAGTTTTGAGAATATGGTCAAGAACGCAAATGTGTGGAAGTGTGCTCTGACAACGATAGTAAAATCACCGGCTCAAATTGAACACTTTGAAGTTTTAAAATGTAACAGAATATGCTTTCTCATTCTTAAAATATAACAATTTGTAGCTGTTGTAGCAGTTAGAGATCAATCAGTGCTGGATATACAGCTAAACACCTGAATAATGATACATGCAGAGAATATCAAGGTGGGTTTTACCTGCTCACGCTGCGCTCTCTCAGGCGTCTGCTCTTCTTTCTGGCAGAGCTGCTGGACAGTCGAGTGTTTCTGCCCCCAGAATACGAGTCCAGAACTCCTGCTGCGCTGTGAGCTGAGAGATCATACAACACATGATCATACAGAACCACTCAAAAACACGCCACACGAGAGACCTGGAGCTACAGGATGTTATAAAGCTCACCTGATCCTGGTGTAGATCCTCCAAACAAAGAGTTCGGGAACAGCTCCAGGCCCAGGTTCTTCTTGATGGACCTGCGTTTCTTGTTGGAGAACCCGTAAGTCTGCGCCGACTCGACTGGAAGTTTACGCTTAGAGTTGGGAGTCATGATGATGGGAGTGGCTATGGAGAAAACTGAGGGAAGAGACTTTCATTTACTCAGAAGAACGAGAGTTATTGTTGGCTTCTGTAGTTTGGAATATGATTTTTATTTTAAAAAAGTTTTTTAAATAAGTCTCTTCTGCTCACCAAGGTTGCATTTATTTGATTAAAAAATATATAGTATTACAACAATTTAATAATCACTGTTTATGCAAATATGTGTTACAGGTGTAATTTATTTCTGTGATATTCAGCATCATTACTCCAGTCTTTAGTGTCACAAAATCTTCAGCAATCATTCTGATATACCGATTTACTGCTCAACAAACATTTCTGATTACTATTCATTTTAAAAACAGCTGTGCTGCTCAATAATTATGTGGAAACTGATGCATTTTATTTTTCTGGATTCACAGATTAATACACACTTCGAAAGAACAGAAATGTTTTGTAACATTATAAATACTTTAACTCTCAATTGATCATCAATGCATCCTTGATAAATAAAAGCATTTATTTTTAAGTTTAAAAGAGCTGTTTTCTGTGCAAATATCTGTTGGTGTTCAATTATTAATAAAGGTTCTTATCAGTGTTCATTTTTGTTTTTCTGATTGCTGATAATATTCGAGCAGTAAATCAGTATATTAGAATGATTTCTGAAGAACATGTGACACCGAAGACTTGAGTAATAATGCTGAAAATACAGTTTTGATCACAGCCGTCATTACACTTTAACAGATATGTGCATAGAAACAGCTGTTGTAAACTGTAATAATAAATGCAGCCTTGGTGAGCAGAAGAGGTTTCTTCCAAACCACAATAAGAAATTGCAATTACTCCAAACTGTTCACCAGAACTGTAAACAACTGACAACAGATTCAACACAAAAGGACAAGCTAAATTACACAGAGAAGCCATTTTCAAAGCAAAAAAGTTCAGAATGACAAAGAAAGCTTCGAGTGACCGACTGAGAATAGAGGGGAAACACATTCTTATAAGCCCTGAAAGACAAATATTAAGCTGTAGGTTATCAATGGCGTCTCAGAATAAAACAAGGACAAGCCGAGACCCATCTACATGATGCAGGAAAGCAGGCATAGACAAAGCCGTGTTAAACTCAGCACGTGTGCATTACATGTATGACGTGAAGAGGAAAAACTGGCGACTGGAGTGCAGCTGATCTACATGCAGTGAAGTCTGAGGAGAACATTTACCCACCTGCTCCATCAGACTGAGGTGTATTTGTTGGGGTTCTACTAGTTTTTAACCTATTCAGAGCTCCATTTACCATGTCTGGAATACAAAACAAACCCACTCAACTAATGAGATGCCTTCAAATCATTATTAACCAGATCCACCTTCCTTCAAACCAGTCATGTCATGTCATGTGATTTTCTAAGGACATGTTATGACTTTAGACGTGGGTCTTACCTCCTAAACTGCGTCTGTTGCTCTTCTTCAGGTCTGAGTGAGCGTTACTCTCTTCTAGAGACAGAGACGATGGAGAAAACACTCCTGTATCACAACCCAACATGGCTGGAACCTTCTCCACCAGGAACTGAGGAACCACACCTATAAACAACAACAACAAACATCCCATAACAGCTCTGTGAGGTGAGTTAGCTCCTCCCACTGCCATTCACTATTGGCCGATAAAAAATAAATAAAAAAAAAAAAAGTAAAACAATCGAATAAACACTTTCCTAACCCTGATGTGACCATCAATCACATCCAGAAACCTGCAAATGTGTTCAATCATGCAAATGTGTTGTTAAACTATTGAAATATTAACTTTAAATAAATACAAACTTAAAAAAAGCTGTGTTTTCAGGATTGAATTGATGACTATTTATGGATTAATCAGATAACACACAAATAGCAGTCCGATCCCTAACATGCTTTAATAATGCAAGTATAGAGAAGCCCACATACCCAGGTGCTGAGCGTTGTCTATGAAACACTGCACAGCTGCTGCCTGATGCTTGAGTCTCTTCTCTGTGCTGCTGCTCAATTTGTCCCCGCCGTCTCCACAGTGAAAAAGATTGGGTGCAAAGATGACCGAGAGATTACTGCTGTCCATCTTATTCTCAGTACAGCTAAAAGACAGGAGCAATACACACACACAATGAGCAAAGCAATACACACACACTTTACATCTGTTTTAACACAAAAGAGCCTCTAAACAGCTTCTGAATGGCACTCGAACAGAAATTAGCATAACAAGAGATTGGAGACAAATAGAGACATTGCTGCATGTGTCGTCATACCGCTGGGAGACGGTCTTCAGGAAACTGAAGAAGTAACGGAGTGTGTTTAAATTCTTGTCGGGCAGCACGCAGGACAGCAGGACCGTGGCTGAGGTCCTCTCCACTTCAGTGGGCAGCTCCTGGGCCTTCAGCAAAGCACTGTGAAGGTCAGAGGTCAGGACCGGCTCGGGAAGCTCCCGGAAAAACTGCTTAAGAAGCCCAGCGATGTCTAGCGGGAGAGCAGTGGACAGACAGTCCTCGCCCTGGTCCAGTTTGGCCTACGGGGTCAAAACAATACGGTCGCTGTTAAATAAAGCCACCAGTCAAGAGTCTCTCCAGTGAACCGAAGCGGAGATCACTCACCCTGAGGCTCTTGACCCGAACAACAGAGCCTGACTTTCTGAAGAGGCCCTCTGTGTCCAAATGCTCCATGAGGCTAGTACAAACATCTGCTATAAAGCTGACAGAGATAGAAACGCATTAACACTACATGCACATGCAGGGCAAATAACTAATACAATATAAAATAAAGGGCAATATTTGGCAAAAATATCAAATCTAAAAATCACACAGGACAAGTAAATATAACATTTAAAAAAAAAATACTTTTTTTTACAAATAATTTAATACCGGGGAAATATGTAAAACAATTATATAGCAAATAAAATAATAGTTAAAAGAAAATACAGGACAAATATAAAAATATAGCACAAATATTACAAAGTGTAAAATAAGATAAACTGAAATAAAAATAAAATATGGCAAATGCATGAAATATAAAATAGTAATAAAATATGCAACAAATAAAATAAAACTGAACAATACAAAAAATAGATTTGAGCTTTAATGAAATATAAAAAGGCTAAAAAAAAAAACAGATATTCAATTAAAAGAAGATCTAGAACTAATACATAAAATAATTAAAAAAAACATTAAGTATAAATAAATACTAAGTAGTAAAATAAAGGTTAATATTTTACAAAATTAAAAATAAATCCAGTTAAATATATTAATTTGTTATGAATTCGTTAATTAGAAAGATATTTCGCCAAGTAAGCTAACTTGTTAACACAAGTGCTTCTATTGTCCTCATTTGTAAGTCGCATTGGATAAAACTAACGGTAATTATATTTTTTTACTATTTGCTTAACCACATTCCAAGGATAGTCTTACTACACTTCATAATGCCTGCATCCTAAAACATCCCCAAAAACATTGACCATACTGTATTTTAGTGCTCTCCATGGCTGTGCTGTATTCATCTTCACTTTGAGTATCAATCATGCATGTGTCAATCATCCCTGTTGTTTCTGCCATTTAAAGCCATTCACACCAGAGGAATTATCACAGGGCGTATACATGGTTTCACCTCGAGACAGAGCAAGTAGCTGATAAATGCCGCCGTTTACACATGCACTCGATCGTTAAGTCTCAAATTAACCAGAGTGTTCTTTGTTACACAGTAAGGCTTTTGGTCTCTTTTGCATATTTTAAAAGTATTCAAGTTTGACTCTGTCTTACCAGGGTACGTCACCGAAGTCTAGCACATGACAGTGTGGCAGACCTTCAAGAGCAACCCCAAACACCCTCACCTAGAAAGACAAGAAAGATCTGTTCTGGTAATGATGGACCGGCATGCATATGAACAAGAAAAGCTCTGTGTGTTTGAAAATCAACAGCATTTCTTCACAGCTGAGGTGAAGAAACCACCATAGCTTTCTAGTGCACATATTACTGTCTTAAGTCCAGAATCAGACAGACTGTGTGCAGTAACCGTTACTGTAATTAAATCACATTTCCTGCAGCGATTTTACAGCCAATAAACAAGCCATATTCACAGACCTGTGATAGAACAGGTGATTTGTTGCAAAGTGTTCATGCAAAAAAAGGGATTAGATTAGAAAAACAGTTTCATGTTTAATATGTGTTGACTCATTTTTGTATTATAATAAACCACATGCACAGGAAGTTGATCAATCAACCATTTGGTGTGCGTTCTGAACAGTTCAATAGAACTGTGACCCAGTAACTCAGAATAACAAAATAATACAGCGAATGAAGATTTGTACAATAAATGAAAAAACAGTCGCAGTAATTAGTGATCTGCCTTTCTAAACAGCATTTTGAAGTTCGTATATGCCTCTCTATTAATAATTGTGGCATTTTGTGAACCATGTTGCCTACAAATGCTGATTTCAACATAGTAAGTTCACTAACATTTGAGACACCGCCGTAGATTGACAAAACAAGCAGCATTTCCATTATAAAATCAACAGTAGATGATGTTTTATGGACTCACCGTGTTCGCAGATGTCTGTTTGTTTCTGTTTTTATTCCAGTTCTTGATTTTTATTCCATAAACCGACCGAAGATGCTGAACGACGGCCAGACGAACCACATTTCTCTCTAAAACCTTCATTATTACGGATTAAAACGGCTCGATATGAGAGGTACAACGTTAAAATGTGCTTAAGGTTTAAAAAGAAGCGAAATACGCGTTCTGGATGTGTCAAAACACAAACTCCGGAGGTCAGGTTAAATTAGCTTAACTGTTATCTGTCTTTAGAGTTCCGCTTGACACGTTTCAATAAAAAACAACCGTTCGAAGTCACCAAACTCCTCTCATATGTCGTTTTCCACCTCTGCTGCGCATAAACCTCATTCTTTAATATTAAACGCGTCTTTAAAGTCTAAACATCGCCATATAAAGCCAGTGTTTGTTTCTGTGTCCGCTTTATTTCCCGTCCTCACAACGGCAGCTCGGAAAAAGACGTTCAAATCTCGCCCTACCTACGTCACGCAAGCGTTCCCAGCACTCTGATTGGTCGGGGGGAGTCACGTGAGGGTTGGATCCGCCGCCTCCGCTGCGTGACACGCGTGATTGATGGCGCAGCAGATGCTCGTGCGCGTTTGTTTCTCTGTTACATAATATGAGACATTTCTTGAACAACAGCACGGCGCTGAGAGCTATATTAGTGACACGTCCCCGGCCATCTGATTGAAGTATAGGTCACTTTTACAAAGCCTGCTAAATTTTAACATGGTACAGTAGTTGGTATATTCGACCAAAGTCATTTTACCAGTTGTTGTTTGTTTTTGCTTGTACCCAGGGGCGCCACCAGGGGGTGGCCGACTCCTGGCCACCCCACTGGCCAGTGTTAATTGTAGAACTGTAGTGTCAGTTATGAATACTTTCAGCCCAAATTCACAGCCAGCTAGGCAAGCCGCTCTAGACCACCTTTGATCGTACGCTGTAGCCAGCTCTAGTTTACTACAACAGTAAATACAATTGTGAAATTATGGCTTATAGTTTTGGTTTGCCACCCCAAGATTTTAAGTGGCCCCATCTGGCCACCCCTATGAACAATTTCTGGAGGCGCCACTGCTTGTACCATTTTTTAAAGTAAGCTGGGGCATTATGCGTTAATAAAAGATTTTGTAAATATACTAGTCAATAGCTATTTCATCATGTCTGAGCTGTTTTAACTGAAAGAAACTTGTACTACTGACTGACTGTCAGTTTTGTTTTTTTGTTTCCAGATGCATGTCAGTGATGTTTTTATCAAAGGCACATTTATAAAAGTTGTTCTAATAATTGATCTATGGACTAATCCTGTGTTAATCTAAGCCCTGTCTGTAAAACCATGCCAGTATTTTCCCAAAAAATGTATAATACACTGCATTTGAAGCCATTTCTGCACCAGAAAAGTAAATTAAACTTTTTATCTTGCGATTATGAACTTTTTCTTGAAACTCTTGAATGTTTTTCCCTCTTCAGAATTATTTTTTTTCTAATTTCCGTCATAGAATAATAAGTAAATTACTTTTTTCTGTTTCACAATTGGGACTTTTCATCTATGCTCGTTTATATCCCACCATTCTGAGTTTGTATTTTGCATTTATTTTAGACTTTTATTTTTCAGAATTTACACATTTAATAGCATGCAATGCATGTATTTTTATTGTTTATTTTAGGGATTATTAAGTTGTAGTACCATGGTATTCTTTGGGGTATGTAATTATTCAGCACCATACCATTGAGGATTATCACTGTACCAAATCCCTGGCACTTTTTTCCTTTACCTCTGTATGTATTGAATTTTTTCCAGTGTTTAATCTAATGCGTTGTGGGTTGATGCAGTCATGCAAAAAACAAACAAACAAAAACACAAAAACTTGCAATTGATCACTGAATACACCGTTCTCTGTTATCAGTTATCTGTTTTTATTACAACATTACATGTATATACAGTAAAAGAGACAGTACAAATGTACGGCTGGGACTGAGAGATTGCTGTTGGTTTAGAAGCACTTCCTGTGGACAATGGAAGGACCGGCCTCATCGTACTCCTGCTTGGTGATCCACATCTGCTGGAAGGTGGACAGGGAAGCCAGGATGGAGCCACCGATCCAGACGGAGTACTTACGCTCAGGAGGAGCAATGATCTACAGAGAGATGAGAGAGAGGTTCAGCTCTGAGTAACTAACACAACTGCTGCAGGGAGTTCCATTGGTTAAAACATGAACTAGGATTGAAATTGATTTTAGTTCAGGTTAATTACAACAATTACTAAATACACTAAAACGTTCAATTCACTGTTACTTGACATTTTATCCTTAATACTAACACTTGCGATTTCTAAATTATTTTTTTTCACTGCATTAATAAAACCATGAACTCAAAATGCATTTTTATAAAGTAGTATTAAGCATTATTAATACATATGCTGTAACAAATGGTTGTTTGTTACTGTAAAAATAATTAATGGGACCTTACTGTAAAGTGTTCTCAAGAAATGTAATGTTAAACCTATTCAGTGCTTGTTTATCTGCAAATTATATATACTACTGTGAATCAAAATGAATTAAGTTGAAAATATGTGCATTGGTGTTCTAATTTAAAAGTTGCATCGCTGAATGCATGTGTGCAGCGTCTCACCTTGATCTTCATGGTGCTGGGGGCCAGAGCAGTGATCTCCTTCTGCATACGGTCAGCAATACCAGGGTACATGGTGGTACCACCGGACAAGACGTTGTTGGCGTACAGATCCTTACGGATGTCAATGTCGCACTTCATGATGCTGTTGTAGGCGGTCTCGTGGATTCCAGCGGACTCCATACCTGAGAGGAGAGGTGAAAGTTCAGCACTGGCCAGTGAGTGTCACTAGCAGACCGTCCGAGCGAGACTCACCGATGAAGGAAGGCTGGAAGAGGGTCTCGGGGCAGCGGAAACGCTCGTTACCGATGGTGATGACCTGACCGTCGGGCAGCTCGTAGCTCTTCTCCAGGGAGGAGGAGGAGGCGGCGGTGGCCATCTCGTTCTCGAAGTCCAGAGCCACATAGCAGAGCTTCTCCTTGATGTCGCGCACGATCTCACGCTCAGCTGAGGAGAGCAAGAGTTAGGAAGCGTTTAGACACTCGTTCTGAGCTCGCACCCGTTCTCTCGGACTATCCCGTCACTCACCGGTTGTCACGAAAGAGTAGCCTCTCTCGGTCAGGATCTTCATGAGATAGTCAGTCAGATCGCGACCGGCCAGATCCAGACGCATGATGGCGTGGGGCAGGGCGTAACCCTCATAGACTGGGACGTTGTGGGTCACACCGTCACCGGCGTCCAGCACGATACCTGCGGAGGAGAGCGCCGGTAAAATACCGATAACCGTGATAACAGCGGGCGGTGATGTATCGTTCACACCTGTCAGCTGATAATCTTACACAATGCAGAGAGTTTGTGTCATAAATAATACAGCGCTGGTGATAAACACACAGCAGCCCTGACCCAAAAACATTACAAACCTAAAGGAAATGCATATTCAGAAATAATAGAGCCCTGGTGATAAATGCAGTATAGGCTAACACTAGTCAGATAAACTATAAATCTATCACTAAACATCGCTGAAAGATCTAGGCTATTGTTGTTAACTAAAACTAGATCCGTAAAAAAGTTTACTTGATAAAAAAATATAGCGTACATATAAACCTGGGCGATAAACAAAATAACACCAATTGTCGCAATGTAAATAATAAATAAAAAGAAATATTTTTCGTGATCAGTATTAATATTGAAACAATAAGGTACTGAAATTAAATTTTGGTAAGTTTTTACTAAATGATATCGCTTAGTTTGTTGCCAAGGCAACACGATTTGCGGTTTTTGTTTTAAAGACCTAAAATAACTAAAACCTAAATTAAAATGAATAAATAGGCATTAAAAACCTAATAAAATGAGAAAAAAAAACCCACTCAAATTACTAAAACTTTCGTTGAAATGAAAATGGGAAACAAAAAAAGAACATATTCAAAATATAAAAAGATTAATTCCAAATATAAAAAAAAACAAAATAGTATATGACAATAATTGTATTGTTAACAACATATCACAAAAAATAATGAAATAAAAAAAGAGTTGTTTTCACATATGATGCCCCTGCAGGACACCACGTGGAATTACAATAAAACAGAATCTGATTTTAGCTCTTAAGGCAAAAAGCAATTTCAATGCAATAATAATAATAAGTATTGGATTAGATTCTGTTGAGTTTAAGAAAGAAAAATCTGAAAGTCTTACAGCTAATTGCATTATATCTTAAAATTATTGCATTAAGTGGCTGTATGTTTTGACTATATTATTGATTTGTCTCTTTATGATAACAGAGCATGTGTTAAAGCACTGACCAGTGGTACGACCGGAGGCGTACAGGGACAGCACAGCCTGGATGGCCACATACATGGCAGGGACGTTGAAGGTCTCAAACATGATCTGCAAGAGCAAAGCATGTGAGTGTTAGGAACCGGATCGACTCTAAACCCTGTAAGAAACCGTCAGGCTCTTCATCAGTACCTGAGTCATCTTCTCCCTGTTGGCCTTGGGGTTGAGAGGGGCCTCGGTGAGCAGGGTTGGGTGCTCCTCGGGGGCCACACGCAGCTCATTGTAGAAGGTGTGGTGCCAGATCTGATCAGTGCAGATGATCGTGTTAATAACAGTGTCTGATACGTGGATTTAACTATCACTTATTAAGAATCGCACCTTCTCCATATCGTCCCAGTTAGTGATGATGCCGTGCTCAATGGGGTACTTCAGAGTCAAGATACCTCTCTTGCTCTGAGCCTCATCACCTACGTAGCTGTCCTTCTGACCCATACCCACCATCACACCCTGAAGAAGAGAGAAGCGTGTTTAGTGATCGTTTTAGTGAAGGACTTGCTCTCTAATGTTTTGCAGATGTGTTCAGGCTCACCTGGTGACGGGGTCTGCCAACAATGGAGGGGAAGACAGCACGGGGAGCGTCATCTCCGGCAAATCCAGCCTTGACCAAGCCAGAGCCGTTGTCGCACACAAGGGCGGTAGTCTCCTCGTCGTCGCACATGGTTGGTTTTCTGGTTGGTCTGTAAAGGAGACATCACAACGAGGTCAGAGAGCAAGAACCGGATACACACGGTTTCAGTTTACATCCATAAAGCGCCTGGACTAGTCTTAAACGTCGGTTATTTACTGAAGTCGGTGCGTTAAAATTTGACCGATTTTAAATCCGAAAAATATAACAGAGTAAGGCTAGCTGCTGTCTGGTCACCGATTGTATTTGAGTAAAAAACCTGTTTCAGACTCGCTAAAACGGAATAAAATCTATAATAAAAATGCGAAACGCTAAACTATTTGTAACTAAAATCAAAACTGAGAACATATCAAGAAAAATAATGGAAATGGTAAAACTCCAATTAAAATGGAAATGTAAAATAAAAATTAAAGCATTGCTAAAAACAAATAACAATTACAAAAAAATGTGCAACAAGATTAAAACGAAAACATACGAAATTAGAAACTTTAACAAAACATTTAATTCACTAAAACTTCACCTGACGCTAAAATGAAAACGGAAAACATTAAAACAAACGACTGGTTCTTCGTGCTCAGTTTACATGACTGCATTTAGCAGAAGCTTTTATTTATTAACTTGAGTCGGCTACGTTTAATTACGCAAATCCTCCTTGTTAGAAACTCACCTAAATCACATATTCATTCGGTAGGAATAAATATACATTAGAATAGTTAAATAATAATAATAGACTACAGCGATTAGCGAGACACATGTTCGTTCTCTCGCTCTGCCCATGAAGGGTTGGTGAAATCATATCTCCCCGTGGCAGCTCGAGACTTCCAGCCGGATTCACTAATGCCAAAGAAAGGCTAGAGTTTAACTGGAGGACAGACGCTGTATTTAGAAGACGCTCGCAGCTGTCACCGCGTCACACCTGCCTGCCTTCATTCAAGCTCTGATGCTTCAAGAAAAAACACATTAAATCTAGCACTGTATATACTTGCTAATTGCATGCTACTGTAAGTAAATCAGCTCCACCGAAAACCAGCAATCGTTAAAAAGTCTTCTCCGGTACCAAAGTCTTAACCGCTACGTCTTCTCAAAGCCCGAAGTCAAATGGCAGACTAAAAGACCTAAAGAGCTTTCAGATGCAGTAGGTTCTCCGCTTGTTCTCAGGACTCACCAAGTTGTTATCACAAGACTGATGCTTCCACTGGGACAGAGAGACAAGGTGAGGAGCCCCTTTAAATAAGACCGGCTCCCGGGGCCTGGGGCGGAGCATCGGGTTCACACAAGTCCAAATAAGTACAGCCAAGAAAAAATAAAAACCAGAAAATAACCCTCTCCACCCATGAACCTGATCTCTGGGTGGATTGGGCCTCCCTGAAGTTAAGAAAGGCTTCCTTAGAAATAGCGGGCTGAGCGCCAGCCATCCACATCTCGAATCTTTAAGATGTCTGAGTTAAATTCCATATAAAATGAAATATTTGATTATTTATTATATACCTCTCAGCACTTTTTGCATATTTTATTATATTAAGTAATTATAAGGTGCATGTTTCATATATAAATATATTACTTTTTATAAAATATATTAGAAAAAAAAAAAAAAAATATATATATATATATATATATACATATGTATTTTTTTACATATGTACTTTTATATATAATGTTCATCTGCTTGTATTTTATTTTTTTATTGCATGCAATTAAAAAGTAGATTTTTTATATATAGTGTTCCTCTCCTTTATTGGATATTTTTTAATGGAATTATATATAAAATATATTTTACTATAATAAATATACTTTATATATATTTACTAAAAATAAAAATACTTTCTCTATAGCGCCTGCTTTTATGTTACGTTTTACTTTTTATGTAATTAAAAATATACTTCCTATTACACTAAATATATTTTTTTATATATATATGTAGTGTTCATCTGCTTTTATAAACACACTTTATATTTTCATAGCACTTTTTAGTTTGTTATGTTTGCTTTTTAAGTGCTTTTTTCTGCTTGGATGAAAGGTTCTTGCATACCAATGCTGGAATGTGTTTTAAATGATTAGTCATCTGTTCATCTGTTTGTAGGGTATAATTAAGATATGGGACATAATCACGTCTTAATTTATCTCCCCAAATGTTCTCATCGTTCCTGCACTCCTTGCATAAATTCCTCACAAATCTTCTTTATTCTGCCTGATATGTTTCAGTGCTTGTGTCAGTCCGCTGTGGGAAACGGTGTGAGCTTTACTACGCTATAGTCAGCACTCTCTTGATATAATTCTGATTATTCAGCTTTTTGCAAACACAGGCTGCCTAAAGATGTCAACCAACCGTAACCAGGGTTTGCCGGCTCTCGTTTTAGCAACATCTTAGAGGCTCCTCGCTCTCTCCAGGATGAATACTGTATATGTCAATGGGCCAATGTGCTGGCATGTGGGCTCGAACCCTAAATGTGCTTAACAGCTGAGGGGTAACGCCAGCCGGGCCCGCTCCCCCTTTCCGCGCTCTGATTGGCCGGGGGGTAGTAGTAGCTGTGCTGTGATTGGCTCAGCTCTCTCCTTTTAGGGTCACAGTTCTCATCAGGTGTTACGAACGTGAGGCCGCTCCAGCGTTTGTCCCATTGGTGTGATTCATAAGAGCCCCGATCCGCACCCCATTAGGAAATTCAGCCTTACTATGGCAACATATGGACGTCTGGAGCAGCGTTTGTGCACGCAAATCAACTTTCTTAGACACATCTCCAAACTAGTGCATGGCCTGGAGCTGAGAACTGAAATAGAACCACTCCTTTCATCTGTTTATCTATCTGTCTATTGTCCTATTTATCTGGATTATATGCTCAGATTAAATGACCAGAATATAATTAAATTAAAAATTAAATACATTCAAAATCTATCAAAATGTGATGGATGTGTACTTTAATCTGTACATGTAAAAATAACAACATAGGCCTATATATCTATATATATTTATATATAAATGTATAAAAATGATACAAATATTTTTTCAGATAAATACAAGAAAATAATTTGTATATATTATTCAAATGTAAATATGCCTATATATTCAATCAGTTCTTAAGTAGTTGGAAATTTAATTTAAATTTGATTTATTTATGAATTCATAATTAACAAATGATTATTAATAATAATTTCATTACAAATAATTTTTTTAATTAGATAAAAATAATATATATATATATAGAGAGAGAGAGAGTTTATTTGGAAAAACAGATAACAATTTTGTTTTATTTTCATTATTTTTTTTTTATTATGTCATGTTTTTATTGTTTTATTGTTTGCTATACACACACACACATATATATATATATAGTTATTTTTACTTAATCAAAATAACTCAACTGCAGTTTGATTGAGATTAATCGGAATGCACAAAAACAATTTAAATGGTTAAAAACAGAGTTAAACAGAGCTGTCTGTTTTTGCAAATTAACTCATCGTGTATATATATATATATATATATATATATATGTGTGTGTGTGTGTGTAATGAAAGTATTTTAATTTTACAAATTATATTTGTGTGTATGTAGATCTGTCTGTTAAGCGAAACACTTTTTAAATCACTTCACCGTGTTCAGGAGTGTAAGAATAGGTGTATTGTATGTAAAATGAATGAGATTTAGAGCTGTAGCTGTGTTTTGAAGCTGAGAGTCTGATGGAGGTGTCTGATCTGAAGGCTATGAGGGTTTGTTCCTCCTTCACATAGTCCACTGCTTAAGAGTTTGACTATTAATAGATGTTTTGCTCTGTCTGCAGATCGAGGAGAGGACTTCAGCATTTCAACCATGAACCAATAACACACATGTGATCTAATGAAGGAATAATTCATTTAATCATCATATAAAGAGCAATAAATTAGTTTGCATCCATTTTTCATGTTCGGCAGTTAACATGTGCATCGTATTACACACTAGTCTAAAATAGCAGAGCAAATCTCAAGATGACGTTTAGTTCAGCTGCAGTGACGTCAAAATGTTATCCATACCTCATGTCATTTTTAGTTAAAAAATATGCCTGTTAATTACTAAAAATGAATGTAATGCTTAATTAATTAACTATTTTAAGTTTTTTATTCATTGCAAAATTTGTATATTTTAACAACATGTAGGGATAACAGATGAACTCTCTATCTCTCTCTATATACAGAGAGAGAGAATGAGTTGTTATTTTATTATTTGTTACTATTAAAAAAATATTTTGTTATTTTTATTAATTATTCATTAATTTAATGATTTCAATTCAATTTAAAAAGATAAAAATCTAAAAAGAAAAGGGTAATAGAGCATATGAACACCAGTGTTATGTAATTATTATTATGTAATTATGTTAAGTAATTATTTTAGTTTAAAGTTTATAAAAATTCAAATTATTTGAAAAAAGAAATGATTTCATATTTATTATAAAATTATGAAAGATTATAAAAATGTATTTATATTTATAAAAAACGTAATTATTAAAAATAAATATGTACTATTAATTATAAATATTTAAATATTAAAACATTATTTTAATTACATTAACAGAAAAGTATTAAATCAATTCAGATTTACATAAAAAATATCATTATCATCATTATTATTATTCCTTTATTTAACCAATAAATTAGCGAGACCTGGAAAAAACAAAGCTATACAGCTGTAGTGAGATCTGTTTCTTTCAGTCCGGCGTCCTAATTTTAATTTTAATTTTTTATGGAACAAACACAAATTTTACAATTCAATCAGGCTTTAAATAGACCAAAATAGAACATATCAAATAACACAAACAGTTGTATAAGGCAGACATAACTAAGATACATTGTTTGACAGCATTTAACTTGAAGAAAAAGTATATTATGAAAATGAAAAGAAAAATTAGATAAATAAATAAAATAAAATAAAAGATCCTACATAACATTGCAGAGGGGGTTAGAAATGATTGAAATTACTAAAAGTATTGAAAAAACTTGCAATTGTAGTAGCCTTTTTATTTGAGATTGTGCTTAAAGATAAAGGAATACTTCTAAGCTCATTTACAAAATGAGAGAAAGAAGGGGTGGTATTCAGAAATCTACATTTATGAATAAAACATTTTCCACAACAAATAAGGTTGTTTACCAAATGATGCTGCTTACAATCTTTTTTAAATACTCCCAACTTAATTTGTTGATATTTAACCAGATTGATATGGACATTGACACAGGACATTCTATCATTTAAACGGGACCAAAACAGTTTTGAATCAATACAGTTGAAGAAAATGTGCTCGGTGGTTTCAATATCACTTTCACAAAATTTACAAGAGTTTCCCTCAACATTAAACCTCGATCGAAGGAATTCTTGCGATGGATATATATCATTCATTATTTTAAAATGAAGCTCTTTCACTTTCGGGAATATTGGAAATGAAAGATAGCTCATTCTCATCTCTTTCAATTCTTTTGAATCAAAATCCCGGCGTCCTATTTTAAGAACGATACAATGGTGATGTGAAGTATAAATAGTGCGCGATAAGACTCTTGAAGCTAATTAAGTTCCTCGTATGTCTCTCGGAAGCGACGGAGGAGCAGCAGCGCCTCTCAGCGGCGTGATGACGTGATGCGGGTCGCGCCGGACACGTCATCAGCCCGAGACGCTGCCACGCGATAGCTGTTATGATGACATGCCTCCACATGAGAAGTTTTATTAGTGTTTTTTAGGGTCTAGCAGAGCGTGTTTGCGCTCGGCGATGGTGTTGAGCAGAGTGTGTGAGCTCAGGATGCAGGATGAGTGATTACTCTCTTCAGCAGGAGAATGAGCTGCAGGCGCTGGCTTCGATTTACGGAGATGACTTCAGAGACATCCGCGCAGAGCAGCCCTGGAAGGTATTCCTCTCACAACCAGGCTCTCGGTCACACTACATGCATTTCAGGGGCTA
This sequence comes from Enteromius anoplus, assembly GCA_032359395.1. Taxonomy (NCBI): domain Eukaryota; kingdom Metazoa; phylum Chordata; class Actinopteri; order Cypriniformes; family Cyprinidae; genus Enteromius; species Enteromius anoplus. The sequence goes on along the minus strand of JAUMHG010000062.1, from coordinate 3,189,859 downwards.
GGATTCTCTCTTAAAAAGCTCGTTTTCCGTCACTTCCGTGATTTAGTTGCTGACTTCACTTTCACCTCTCCTGAAGTACTTCAGTATAAACATATGGGCGTGTCAAATGTTAATTAGCTCTGTTTATGTATTCATACACGCACACACGCGTCTTGACAAACGATTCATTGAAATTGATTCAAGTTTTGTGTGCTGTGTGTATTTGTTATGTATATAAATACACACGTGTAAGTATAAGAAAAATGTTTATATATGTGTGTGTGTGTGTATTAAATTATTATATTATGTATTAAATATATATATATACGTAAGTATACACATGTAAATATTTTCTTTATGTGTGTGTTTATGTATACATAATAAACATACAAAGTACACACGTATTATTTAAACAATAACTTATTTTGGATGTGATTGCAAATATATATTTTGAAAACACTAATATGTACAGACACGTGTTTTATATGTATGTAAACTTTTTATTTTTATGTTTACAGTAGTCAACATAAGTTGCTAAAATTAGTTCTTAGACAATAATGCGTTTTGATTCTAGGACAACTTTGATAAAAAGTTTTGATCCACTTCAGATGTTGACTACTGTGTATAACCTATCCGTGCATACATACACGTTTTTATATCATTTTCAGTTAATGCAGTGTGGGTTTTTTGTGTTTTGTAGGTCAGACGTCCTCCAGAGGTTTACCTGTCCCTGCGGCCGAACGGACTCAGTTACGGACAGACCAGTTACGTCTCAGTGGACCTGCAGATCAAATGTCTCCCGACGTATCCAGATGTGTGAGTATCAGTCTGTTTATTTGGCTAAAAATAATAATAATAATGAGTCATAATTCTCCCTTTAATTTGAAAGTTTGTGCTCTGCTAAAAATAGCTGCTATATTATCACCAGATCTTGATTTTAAGATATTCGTCAGCTCATTCACTTTCGATTAACACCTGACTCTGGCTCTAATGTTTGTGGATGATTAGTGAGTGGTTGTGTTTTCATTAGGCCTCCAGAACTGGAGCTGAAGAACGCTAAAGGCCTGTCTTACGACAAACTAGAGCGACTCCAGAAAGAGCTGGATAAACTGGCCCAAGACCGTTGCGGAGAGGTGAGACGCTCTCAGACGTTTAGAACTCACGTCCTTTCCTTCAATACGTGTGCATACACACTACTGGTCAGAGGTTTGGAATAATTACGACATAAGAAATCTAAAAAATGGTCGGTCCTAAATTATTATTAATTGTTGTCATTTTAAATTTGCACATGACTATTACTTGCACAATCAATAATATATATCTTATTACCTGTCTATTAAAACACACGCGAGAGTGGAGTCTCTGTCCAGTCCGAGGTTTTCGCGATGCTCTCTCCATTTCAGAAACGCAGCGACAAAATTTGTTCTCGCTTTATTTCGTTGACTGTTCCAATATCTTACTGCCTCGGTTTGTATACATCTATGTTTTTGGATATTTTATTGCAAAAATCTTACATATAGTGCCTTTAATATTATAAAATAAAATTAGTAATGTTTATCAAATTTATTATTTAAATATAATATAAATATAATAATAAAATAACTTTGGGCCTTATGATTTGGTCAGTGCCGTAAAAAATGTCAATAAGATAATTTAAAATAATAATAAAATAGGCCCATTTGATTTACTTGAATACTTTTAAAATTAGTAATGTTTACAAAATGTAAATATAAAATAATAATAAAATAGGCCCATATGCATTAATACTGTGCACTTGGTATTAAATAATTAATTTAGCATGTTTACTGAATTATTTTGAATATACTGTCTATTAGAAATACTGTATAAAATGATAATAAAGCTTTTATATTTAATTAAATTATGTAAAAAATTGTTGAAATAATTGAAATATAAATGTATATAATATGTTTTATATAAATAAAGGTGCTGCAGAACAGGATGGATAACATGGTCTTGTTTTATGATGTGTGTAGTGATGTCTTCCTCTTTCTCTTCAGGTGATGATCTACGAGCTGGCAGACTTCGTCCAGGGTTTTCTGACGGAGCACAACGTTCCTCCCTCCAGCTCCTTCCACGAGGAGATGCTGAAGAACCAGCGTCGTCAGCAGGAGCGCCTGGCTCTGGAGGAGCAGCAGAAGATCGACCAGCGCCGCAGACAGGAAGAGCAGACGGTGCGTGTCACTTCCTCTTGAGCAACACATTATAAACCGTTCTGATGAGTTAACAAACGAATGATTAAACAAACCACAACAACAGTGCTGCTCTTTATTATTGTTTTAGAAATAAGTAATCTTTTTGAAGCATTATATTAATTCTTGAAGTATTTGTTCACGTTATTGTTGTAATGCTGCGCTCAGTTTCTGTGTTTCTCTTCACAGCAAAATGAGATTCTTGCAGAAATCCAGAGGAGAGAGGAGGAGAGACGAGAAGAGAAGAGGAAGAAAGAGATGGCCAAACAGGTGAGATCTAAACACAACCACCTCCGGAGGATGTTAGCTGCTATTAAAATCTCACGATATGATGATAATATTTTAAATAATTGTATTGTCATATATCACATAAAAAGATATGTGGGGCAATCATGGCCTAATGGGTAGAGAGTCAGACTAAGTTGTGGGTTCAAGTGCTCCCTGTTTGTGTGTGTGTGTGTGCGCTACTGTGTGTGTGTGTGTGCGCACGTGGAGGAAGTAAGAGTAGCAGAGAGTAAGGGTCACTATTCTTGGCCTCACTCTCACACTTTCAGGACGGGGCTGAAAATAACGTGTCAGTAATGTGTTGTGCTTCAGGAGCGTCTGGAGAGCGCTGCTATCAGCATCCCTCCGGCTCTAGAGAGACAAGCCTCGTCAGGGTCACCGGTGGATCCGTCCGAGAGCAAGAGAACACTCACCAACAGACGCAGAACCACATCCAGCAGCAGACACAGGTCAGGAGACATATTATATGTATACACACACACACACAACACACACCTGAGTCTGAAGTGTGTGTTGATCTTGTTTCTCAGACGAGACACGTATAATGAAGAAAACGCTCGGCAGCAGGAAGTCATTCACTTCAGCAACAGCGCCCTCGGGGAGGTCGTAGTTCACAGAGGGAAGTGCATCGGTGAGATCTGAGGAAAGAGTTGACCAGTTGAGCAGATGATTAGTGAGACTGACTAGGGCAAGGATTTCATGAACCTCTTTGAGCTCAAGCATTAGTTGTATTTTTATGTAGTTCAACAGCATGTTCACAGTTCTCTGATGTTCGTTTGTGGTCACATGATGCTCAAATAATTCAAATCATTTTTTGAATCATTCATTGCTTTTAATAGTTTTAATGTATATTTTATTTAATTCTTAAATTTCAAAATGTTTATTTATTGTAATGTTGCATTTTTATTTTAAAGACGTTTTTTTATTATTTCAATTTTTCGTTACAAAATTATTATAAAACATTCTTATGTTGTATAATTTTACAAAGTGTTGTATTTTGGTTATTTTATTTTTAAATTTATTTAACTTTTTTTATTGAATAAATACATTAAGTTTTTAATTATTTTAGTGTTTTCTTTTTTTCTTTTGATGTTTTTTTATGTTAATCGTTTGATTTGTTTATATTCTTTTTGTAAACATGAAGTTAATCATGAGCTGTTGGTGGGGAGCTCTGGATCTGGATGGGGTTAGGGTGCTGATGTTTCTCTCTCTGTCTCAGGTGAGAGCGAGCGGTTGGGCTGCAGTGTGTATTACGCATTCAACTCCACCTCTGGAGATTTCGCCGTCGTCTACGAGTGGATCCTTCGCTGGAACAAGACAATCGGGAAGTTCTTCACCAGCCAGGAGAGAGAGAAAATAGAGAAATGCAAAAAACAGGTAGAGAAATCAACAAATCATAGCTGACATAGAGTTATTAGGCACAATTGATAAATGGATGAAATCGATTGACTATAAAGGAATATCCCGCATTAAATTATATCAGAAAATGAATGCATAGATATTCGTAACATGCCTTGTAAAATTAATAATCTGTACAATAGAACAAGGTTTATTGATAAAAAGAAAAAAATATTAGTTATATAATAATAGTTTTTTTATTCACCGTTTATTGAATGTTTTATACTTAAGATTTACATTTCTAGCTTTCTATTTGAATCTTTTATTTATATATATATATATATATATATATAGATGATTAATGAATTCATTTAGTTTTATAAAGAGGCATAGTTGGTGAATAAATAAAAGTATCTGCTGAAAATAAAGCTTTGAATATCATCAAATAATATTAGGCAACAGTTCTATTCAGAAATATCAATCATAAACATTTTCTAAATAGTCCTCTGGTAATATTTTATGTCAGATATCAAATTGATAGTTTCTTGATGGATCTTATAGTTAATTTGGTTTGTATTGTTTAATCATTTTATGTAGCTTTTATAAAATTGCTATATTTGTTATAATGTTGAATGGGAAATATTACTTTTTAATTCTTCATTTATTTAACATTTTTTATTATTATCTTTACTATGAGTTTGCTGCTGATATAGTATTAAATGAATAAATATATAACGTACCTCCTAAATGAACTTAGTCAAGTCAAGACTTTGCACTTGTTGATTTTCCTTCACTATCTGATTTAATATTATTGTTTCATGAATAAAATGGGCATTATTGATCTGTGTACAGAACTGTTGAAGCAGCTTCTGTTTGCCCCACATTTAGATATTTAGCAAATGCTTTTATCCAAAGCCGTATTCCTGGATCAACACTCATATATTAATTTATGTTGTTATATAAAAATACATACACACACATGCATATGACAAAAAAAACAAGTATAGAATGATAAAAGAATAGAAAAAACCTGTGTTAGAGGCCTTTTTTTAAAGAAAACAAATGGAGAGTGCTAGAGCTTCACATCACACACATCTCTTCCTCTCAGATCCAGGGAGCGGAGAGCGAGCTGAACTCTCTGCTAAAGCTCACTCATCCTCATCTAGTGCACTATCAGGCTCTGAGCTGCGTGGAGCGAGACGACTGTCTGGTGGTGGATCTTCTGGCCGAACACGTGCCCGGCTCCAGTCTGTCTCAGCTGCTGTCCAGCGGCGCTCCGGTGCCCATCGATCAGCTGCGACGGCACGCTGCCCAGCTAGTGAACGCCCTCGACTATCTGCACACTAACTCTGTAGTGCACAAGCAGCTGAAGGCGTCCTGTGTGCTGCTGGATGCTCAGGGAGACGTCAGGCTCGCGGACTATAGTCTGGCCAAGCGTCTCGCAGACGTCTGTAAGCAGGACATCTTTGAGCAGAGTCACGTGCGCTTCAGCGAAGACGAGCTGCCCTCGCGCTCCGGGAAGAAGGGAGACGTCTGGAGCCTGGGGCTCATGCTGCTGGCGCTCGCTCAGGGTCGAGAGGTCAAGGAGTTCCCTGTTACGCTGCCAGAGAACCTGCCCAGCGACCTGCACGACTTCCTCAGCAAGTGAGTGTGTAAGTGAGTCTGTGACCCTTCCCAGTAGGGATGGTTCAGTAGGTGCATCGGTACCGTTCGGTTCTTGGACAAATTCCAAATGGAAGTGATCATCCCTATCCCCTTGGAGGGGGTACTTACGGCACGTGCATGTCATAATGTAGTCGTTTACAATGCACTTGGCGAAGGGAGCAATGTAATTTCCTCATTATCTTCAGCTGGGATGTTCACGTGACATCCCTACTTCCCAGTGACTTGCACGACTTTCTCAGCATGAGAGTGTGTGTCTGTATGTGAGTGAGTGTGTGTGTGACCCTGCCCAGCGGCCTGCATGACTTCCTCAACAAACGAGTGTGTGTGTGTGTGTGAGAGAGAGAGAGAGAGAGAGAAATTTTTAGTAAATTCCCAGTTTAGGAAGCCCCAAACTAGTTTTGTGCGGTAACTGGTTTTATGTGATTAATCAGTGTGTGTGTTTGTGCAGGTGTGTGTGTCTGAATGACGCTGACCGCTGGCACACTCACCAGCTCCTGGATCATCCGTTCCTGTGTCCTCCGTCGCCCAAGAGCCTTGCTCCTTGTTCAGAGTCCAGCCCCGAGGGTGAAACACACAAACACACACACACGCACTGATTTAAAGTAACCCCTGACACCAGAGGCATCATGCACATTATTTTTTGCCGTTTGTCATGTCACACACAGCTATAAATATATATATATATATATATATATAAATAGATATTTCAATGTTTTTGAAATTGGAATTTTCTGATGGCCCTGAAACCTCAGTAACGAGGTCTGTGTGTGTTTGCTCCTCAGACACAGGTGTTGATTTCGCCTCCACGGTTGTGCCTCGCAGTCACCTCCTCAGCGCCCCCTTCAGTACGGAGGTGCAGAAGCAGTTCTCACGATACTACAATGAGTTCTCCGAGCTGCAGCTGCTGGGGAAGGGAGCGTTCGGGGCCGTTATTAAGGTCAGACATCTTCTATCTGATCATATGTGACCCAGGACAGCAAAACCAGTCATGAGGTTACATATTTGGAAACTTGAGATTTATCCATCATTTAAAGCTGAATAAATCATCTCTCCACTGATGTCTGGATTGTTAGGAGAGGACAATATTTTTCCTGAGAGACAACTATAAGAAAATCTTGAATCTGAGGAAGCAGAAATATCTAAATATTGAGAAAATCACTTTTAAAGATGTTCAAATGAAGCTCTTATGCATGTTAGTAATCAAAAATGATACATTTACAGTAGGAAATTTACTTCTTATGATTATGAAAGATTAGTTCTACAAATATACCTGTGCTGCTGATTGTTTTTGTTCTCCAGGCTGACGTAGTTCTCTCTCCTCCTCTCGTGTTTGTCTGGCTCAGGTCCAGAATAAGCTGGACGGCTGTTATTATGCTGTGAAGCGGATCCAGGTGAACCCGGCTAGTAAACAGTTCCGGCGGATCAAAGGCGAGGTCACGCTGCTGTCGCGACTCAATCATGAGAACATTGTGCGTTATTATAACGCCTGGATCGAGCGGCACGAGACGCCGGTGACCGGAGGCGTGGTCAGCGACAGCTCAGGGACGGTCAGCAGCCCTGAGAGACTGCAGCGGCCCTCGACCCCAGAGCGCAGGAACGAACTGGGGCTGACAGACACCATCGAGGAGGACGCTCCTCCGCCGGCCCTCGCCAGCTCTGTGGAGTGGAGCACCTCACTGGAGAGATCGTCCAGCGCTAAATGCAGCGCTGCAGACTCCACCGACGACGAGGAGGATGATGAAGAGGAGGATGTCTTCTGTCCCTCTTTTCTGTGAGACTCTTCAGAGACGCTCTGATGATGATTATGATGAATGTGTGTATCTGAGGTGCTTCTGTTTCCTCACACAGACCTCCTGACAGCGACTCCGAGAGCGACATCATCTTCGACAACGGAGACGCCAGCAGAGACAGTCTACTGCAGGTCGGGCCTTTTACACATCATCTGAAGCTGAATAAATCATCTCTCCACTGATGTTTGGGTTCTTAGGATAGGACAATATTTGAATGAGCTCTTCAGTCCAGTAAGAGTTCTTCTGGAAGGTGAGGATTATTGTCTTGTATCTGAAGGTGTGTTTATGTGCAGGAGGAGCGCGGCAGCAGGAAAGCAGCAGAAGTTCGGGAGAGCTCAGACTCGGAGCCGCTGCTGATCGCTCATTACCTGTACATACAGGTGCGTTCATGATCTCTGAGGCTCTGCGGCCGCTGGAGCAGGTTTAACTGTTTTCTGTCTCTTCAGATGGAATACTGTGAAAAAAGCACTTTAAGAGACACGATCGATCAGGGTTTGCATCAGGACGTCAGTCGCCTCTGGAGGCTCTTCAGGGAGATCCTGGACGGTCTGTCGTACATCCATGAACAGGTGAACCCACTTGGAAAAACAAGGGGGAAAATTAACCTATTTCAAGAAATGTTAAAATTTGAAATGTTCAATTATTAAATTATTATAATTTTTTTAATTTATAAGTTTTAATTCCAAACATCTCTGCTGCTTTTTTTGTTTTTATTTAAAATATTTTATTAATTTTATTTCAATTTTGAATGTTGAAAATGTTTAGTTTTTAAATGATTATTATTTTTTATTCCAAAGATCGCTGATCTTTTTTTTAATATATATTTATAAATTACATTTTTTTTTCCGCAAATGTTTTTTTTTCTTCAAATCAAATGTTTTAATTTATTTAATTTATTTGTTATTTACTCCAAACATGTTTAATTTGTACATTTTTTAATTTGAAATATTTTAAATGTTACATTTGTATTCCAAAACATCTCTGATACTTTTTTTTTTTTTTTTTTTTTTTTTTTTTTTTTTAAATTTAAAAGGTTTGCAATTGAATTAAATAAGTTTATTTTATTTGTTTGTTCGTTCCAAAAAAAAAAAAAGTATTTTTTTAAATACATTTTCTATTTTTTTTTTTAAATTATTTGGTCCATACATCTTTTATCCCTTTTACATTTGTTATATTTTTAATTAGGATTTAATTATGATTGTAATTATGATGTATTTATTTTTTAATGTGTATTAATTTAATTTCTTTATCATCACACTTTGTTCCTTACTACTTCACTTGATTTTGAATTGAAAGGGCTACATAAATAAGTGATCAGCTCAAGAGAAATGAATGGTGTAATGTCTCTCTTAACAGGGAATGATCCACAGAGACCTGAAGCCTGTCAATATCTTCCTGGACTCTCAGGATCAGGTGAAGATCGGAGACTTTGGCCTGGCGACGGATCACCCCGCTAATGTGGTACTGCATGTGCTTTATGCATGTTCAACACACGCAAGAGCATGAAAAATAACTGTATGTGTGCTGCAGAATCACACACAGGAGTGGTTTTGATCCTTTATATGAGCACTGGACGCATGCAGGTTCAGGAAATAATTTCTGATTGGCAAACTACACCTGTCTGTTTGATAATGACGTCTGCTCATTTAGTGCATTATGTTTCAGGCTGCAGGTAAACTAGAGGTGGAGGAAAGCAACTCAGGGTTTGTTCCAAAACCAGATCCAACAGGTGAAGAACCTTTTCTCTCGTGTTTTTGAGTTGCAGCAATAGTGAAGCATGGTCATGTCAAAATCAGAGTGTATTTCATGCTTGTTTATGTGTAAAGTTCTTTTACATTTATTTTCTCTGAATTCTCTGTTGTTATTAATATTTTGGTTACACAATAATCTGTATGTGGTATTGATATACATGTAATAATACTCATTTTTGTTCAAGATAACATGACTGGTATGGTTGGTACAGCTCTTTATGTGGGTCCAGAGGTTCAAGGGAACACTAAAGCCACTTATAACCAGGTATTAAACAACCTTTCCAGTGTTATGTTTGTACCATTGTATCATTTTAGTAACATGTTCTTTCTTTAAGGGTTAATCAGTGCTTGTCAAATGATTAACAGTGATTCATCGTATACAGAATGAAAGTTGTGTATATATAAATAAACAAGCATGTATATTTAAGAAACATTTTATATTTGTATATTAAATCTATATAAAATATAGAATAGTATGCATGTAAATAATTTCAAAATATACATGTATTTATAGATACATAATAAACATACACCGTGTCCACACATATATCTTGTACATTTTTTTTACTTCAAATGCAATTAATCATGATTGTTTGACAGCACTAGTTCTAATTATTTTAGTGCATCAAGTTTAAATTTAAGAGAGAAATGATATCTGGAAAAACAAAAACAACACACACACATATATATATATTTATTTATTTAATTGGTTAAATAACATTTTCCAGTGGTTTTAGTTCGTGTTTGTGTGTCTGTAGAAGGTGGATCTGTTCAGTCTGGGCATCATCTTGTTCGAGATGTCTTACAGACCCATGAGCACAGCGTCTGAACGGATATTTGTGCTCAGTCAGCTCAGGAAAGTGAGTCCCAGCAAACACCAGCACACGTCTTATTAGACTGATATTATTTCACACCCCTTATTTCACAAGCGTTTATTGTTCTATATGAATTTTCCCAAGTGTTTTCAACACTGATAATAATCAGAAGTGTGTGTTGAGCAGTAAATCAGTGTATGATGATGATTTCTGAAGATCATGTGACGCTGAAGACTGGAGTAATGAAGCTGAACATCACAGAAATACACACTTTAACACAGATTCACACAGAAAACAGTGATTTAATTTTAAAAATAGTTTACAGTTTTTACTGCATTTGTAATCAAGTAAAAGCAGCTTTGCTAAGAAGAAGAGACTTTGATACAATTTAACTATTCCATACTTTTGTTTGGTATTGTAGACATTTTCCCTGCAGTGCCACCATGATCTAAAAGAGCAGATGTTTTTTTTTTTTTTCAATTGTCATCGTATCACGTGTTTCTAACACATCCCTGTCTGTCCTGCAGGAGTCGATTAACTTCCCTGAAGACTTTGACCAGAACGAGAGCGAAACACAGGTAAGCATCACACACACGTTTATGACATCAATATTGTCATAATACAATAACTCCTCTCTCCGCTGATGTCTGGTGTGTGAGGAGAGGACAATATTTGTCTGAGATACAGCTATTAGATCATCTTGAATCTGGAGCAGAAACATCTCAGTATTGAGAAAATCTCCTTTAAAGTTGTTCACATGAAGTTCTTAGCAATGAATATTACTGATTAAACATGACGTTTGTATATATTTACGGTAGGAAATGTACTAAATATCTTCATGAAACATGATCTGTACGTTATATCCTCATGAATTTTGTCACCCATGCAATGTATTGTCAGTTTCTACAAATCAGGGTTCCCACGGGTCCTTGAGAGTTTGTGAATCTGGAAAAAGAAAACTTCAAGGCCCTGGAAAGATTTAAAATAAAAATATACAAACATATATATATATATACAGATCCTTGAAAGTGTTTGGATTTATTTGGTGCAGGAAAAGTTACATAATTCTATTTAACATGAGAACTGTTACAGTGCATCTTACAAAATAACAGGATGTAACCTCGCTCTCACTTTAACCGAGGTGTGGGAACTCTGTAAATAAACCCCTGACAGCTGTTGTGTTCTCTTGGACATGGGTCTTCATGTTTCCCATGGTTCCCTGCAGAGGAAGGTGATCTGCTGGCTCTTGAGTCACGACCCGGCTCTGCGTCCGACGGCGGTGGAGCTTCTGAAGAGCGATCTTCTCCCTCCGCCGCAGATGGAGGAGTCCGAGCTTCACGAGGTGCTGCAGCACACTATGTCCAACGTCAGCGGCAAGGCCTACAGGACCATGGTCAACCAGCTCTTCTCCCAGAACATCTCGCCCGTCACCGACTACACGTACGACATCGACATCCACAAGGTCAGAGAAGAGCTCAGAACGCACTTCTACTGTGTCCTGCTGGTTTGACATCATCCAATAGAATAGGGCCTACGTGATGTCACTGCAGAGGAAAACTTGCAGCAAATCGTATCAAGAATAATGACTATATCTAGTGTGTGTCGTTCAGGCCAACATGAAAGAGTAGAATTATGTTTAATGTACGGATAAAGCGCTGATTACAGTGTAATCAACACACACACAACAAGCTGTCCTGTCATGAAATAAAATTAGGTAAAGGAAGTCTATGCCTGCCAGTGCAACAACTTGATGTAGATTCAAGATTCAAGATCTTTTATTGTCAACACAACAACATACACCGTATAGAGCGAATGTGCTAAAATAACTGAAACTAAAAATAGAAAAAACTAACAAAACATAACAAATAAAGCACAAAAACAGAAATTGTTAAAACTTCAACTAAAATTTGTATTTCATGAGCATGGGTCTTCAATGCTGAAAATTCTTCTTGTTTTGTAGTATAAACATCTAAGAAGAACCAAAAAACCTTGAATCAAGATGACTTAATATATTATGTCTTGTAAAAAAAAAAAATGTTGTGTTAGTTTTTCCTTAAAGCAATTACAAATATCTGGCAATGGGGCAAAAAATCTTCTTGTTTATCCTTTAAATTAAGATTATTTCTCATAAAACAAGCAAAAATATCTGCCAGTGTGATAAGAAAAAATGACAAAAAATTTTTTTTACAGAACACAAGACATAATATTTTAAATCCCTTTACTTTTCAAGTAAATGCATCTTGATTCAAAAATATGAATATGTTTATACTAGAAAACAATACAAAAATACTAAAGAAAATCATGTAGTTGCAGTGTGTCCAGACCAGCAGGGGGCGCTGTGCTGTTATTTATTCATCAGTGACGGTGACTCTGTTTCTCCTGTGTTGGTCTGCAGGGCAGTTTTCACTTCAGCACAGCTAAACTCCAGCAGTATGTGTACGAGACGGTCACCAGGATCTTCAGACGACACGGTGAGGAACACAGCAGGACAGGAATGCGTTCTGGGTCCTGTTTCTTCTCTCATACTTCCTGTTTCTCTGCTTCGCCAGCCCATGCTGGAGCAGGAATTACGATTTACATTAAAAATGGGATGTAGGAAGACATAAAAGCAATAAAACATCTAATAAAGCGGCCTGCTCTGCCTCTGAGATGACCCCTGACCCCAGTAACCTGAAAGACTGTTGAGTTTTGTCATAAAAACCTGAAGCAAAGAGCAGAAATGTGCACTTATGTTTTTTTTCTTTTTTTTCTTTAAATACAAAAATATATTTGTACAATATACTCAGGAAAATGAACCAGAATGACAATAATAACAAACAAACAACAATTGAAACATTAATAACAAATATAATATAATCCGTATTTTATATTTAAATCGAGTTAATATATAAACATTATTTAGCTTATTCTAGCTCTTTTACTAGACGACATAGCTCTGAATAGATGTCAGATTCAAAAGTAGCTTTAGAAAGAGGCCAGTCATTCCTTCAAACAGCTGATTCATTCAGAAACGAATCATGTGACTGAATCATTGACTCACTTGATTTGTTCAAAATGTTGATTCATTCAGTAATGAATCTCTGCTGTGTTGTGACTTTGATTGGAGCCATCTTCTTCAATGAAATGGATCAAAACAGACAATATTGTGTACAAAAATAAAACAATATGAACTTGTTTATTAAACTGAGTTTACCCGCTTCAAAGCTAACGTGATTTCTCGTCATGGGAGGGGCTTCGGCCAGGTGCTTCCAATCTCCCAATTCATTTTGGGTATATCTAATAGGCAACCATTGGTTTAATGAATACAGTATTTATTTACTTTTTATTCCCGTTTCTATTAAAGTACGAAGATGTGTCGTACAGCTCCTCCACATGCAGTGATGATGATTTTGTCCTCCATAGTATGGAAATCTGCTTGACAGCAATCACGTCACTACTAGAGCAAGCTCCTGATTGGTTAACACGGCGTGAATTTTCGCCAAAGTTCAGATTTTTCAACTTGCGCGTCAAATGCACAAATCTTGCCATTCAGGCCCCTAATTCACGCAAATCACACCGCAGGATGTGTTATCACGTCTTTGCATTGACTTCATTTGTATTTTTTTTGTGGTCATAAAACTCTTCAGCATTCTAATAATGTTGCGTTATAATTATAAAGTTATTGTGAGGATTGATGCTGAAGCTGTTTCCTCTTTTATTATTCGAGTGAATGCAGCACACATGACGGAAAACCACGTCTGTTGTGTGTTTATGAGCACAATAAACGTCAGAGGAAAACATGTCTGGTATTGTTTGTGTTTACGGTGAATTATAAAGCCGGTATATTGTGGCGCTGGAGGGGAAGAGAAGAAATGTCCTCTAATATCCTGTTAAAGACCAAGCATATTTACAGCTTGTTTTCTTTGTGTTTGATTGTGCAACGACCTATGACTGTAAACGTCAGAAATCTGCGCTGGAACAGTAGCTTGGTGAGATTAGGTTTTAGAGCTGTTAAACTAGCCTGCTGGGAAAAATAGTTTGCTGTTACAAGAAAAGAAACCATATGTGCTTGTAGGTGCAGTGAAAGATAGAAAATCTGAAATATTATGGATTTCATTGAGGATGGCATCATCAAACCTAAACATCGATATATCTGGCTGAAAAAAATGTGAATCAAATGAATCTTTTTTTTTTTTTTTTTTTTTTTTTTTTTAAATTTAAT
>JAUMHG010000062.1:3164391-3175725 GCA_032359395.1 Enteromius anoplus | reverse complement strand
CCTTTATTTTGTTATTGCCATTAAACCAAACGTGTATTGAAACCTCAAAACGAAAGTAATCGTTTCTTAGAAATATCCAATATATCATCGATATTTTGGAATATACTAAAACGTTTTTATCGTTAAAATGGGGCCTAAAGAGGAAATGATAAACACGAATAAAGTTATAAAATTAAGTATTAAATATATAAATTCTAATATGTGTAATATTTTAGTAAAATACATCACATTACATTATATATATATACATACAGTATTTTTTATAAAATATATATATATATATAACAAAATATCTGTTTTAATATAATTTCATATATTTAATAAATGTACTTGTATTTATATATTTAAAGTTATTATATAGAATTGCACTATATATAGTGTATAATATAGCAACATAATACAAAATATCTAAAATCAGTAAATATATAAATACTAATTAAAATAAATTAGAACAAAAGAAGTTTAGTAAGAGAACTAGCCTATGTAATATAACAAGATATAGTGATATGCAATTTTATTAATTAATTTTATTGAATTATAAAAAAATATAATACATTTAATATGTTATATTATAAATAGTTGTACTATGTGTGATATAGTAGTATAAATGCTTCTATTTTATATACTGGTACGTTATTACCGCATTTTCATACTGTTTTACTAATATGGCTCAAACCTGACAAAAACCTGACGTAATCCTTTTGACCTAGGGGAAGGAAGTTTCCAGACTAATTGTAGTATACGTTTCACGGCCCTGTTCCACTAACCAATCCCCCTGAACAGGAGGCAAATCCCCCTCTGTTTGATCATTTAGCTGCTTGCTGTGCTGCTGTCTGGAGAGGACCGTCGTAACCCACTTACCGGAACTGATCTTCCCCTACGGGCACAGTCAGAACCACCGCGCATCTCAGTGTGTGCTGACACCGTGACCGTGTGTGCGTGTGTGTGCGGTGCGTAATAATCAGATACCGCTGCTTGAAACGTTTTGAATAATTTCGATCTGTTGACTGCGTATCATCCGTTCTAATGCTCAAACTCAATAGTTTGTTTGCGCATCGGATACTTCCTATACGCTGCTTTGTATCGAACTTAAATCCACGAGGTTTGAAGGTTACGTCGCTGAGAGCTGACAATGCGTATTCGGTTTGATAAATGGGAATATTTGACTGAATCAATGCCATTTGAAGCTGTCATCCATTTTATGTCAAGCAGTCGTCAAAACTGCTGCATACGTTTGATTTTTGAGTCCGATATTTGAGTCTAAGCAGTTCTGACCACCATTTATCTTGACTTACGTTTCGTACTTGTTGTGTCAGAATCGCTCCTCAAGTTTTGGAGGGAGATCTTCATCCAGAAGAAGACTCAGAAGTAGCCTTGTGCTAAAAATCCCAAAGATTGCAGGTTTCGAAACCCAAAAGGATCTCAATCAATCACTGGAAACTAGTCTGTGAGGCTTTAAGTCAAGAAAAGCATTAGAACCTTAAAATTAAAACTTTATTTTTGTAATATGAATTATTATTATGAGCAATTTGTCTTTTCCAATTTCTTAATTTGCTATTATTATTGCTGGGATTATTGTAAATTAATAGAGCTATTATTGGTGTATACATATAAAAACAAAAAGATTGGTAATTGGGGTCGATCTGTCCTACAATGCTGACTCAAAGGCTGGTCATGGCTGTTGTTTAATGACATTCTGATCAGAAATGTATTTTATAGTAGTTTAAACTGTATTTTTGGACTAGAATAAGATATAAGTTGGGGATTTTGGCAATATACTGTTATATACTGTTAGATGCTTGTGTGTTTGTTCCTCTGTTTGTTTATGTGCCTGCGAATACGCGCAAGAGAGACAGGTCGGTTGTCTCACATTAGACAAGTGTTAACGGTGTGTAATTCTCAGTAGGTGTGTGTCCACGGTTCAACAGTTTCATTCTCACCTGCCTAAATGTCCTTCAGCTAAGAAATCACAAGACTCACACCTCTCTCACTCTCTCTTCCTCTCACTATTCCTCACCTCATCCAGTTTTCACTCCTGATGGACATTTTCTCATTTAAGTTCACTGATCCAGCGTTTCGAAATACCAGAACGTTAAAACAGCAGAAGACAGCCACATCCAGGCCACTTTCATTTTTAATTGGCAGAGTTGTACCATTATAACTGGGCGTATTCTGTCCATTTTAAGTGGGGGTGCACAATATATTGATACTGTGTGTGTGTGTGTGGGTGTGTATATTAATGCTAAGCAATAATTTATGGCGATTAATTACATTAATAATACTGTAGAAGTTTTTGTTTATATAATTTGACTATTGTGTGTAAGTGTAATACGCAGACTATATATTTAGAAAATATTTACATGTCTATATTTATGTTCATATAATTTAGATTATATATATATATATATATATATATATATTTAATGTATAAACTAAACATAACATTTGCACTAAATATATACATGTATTTGTGTGTATTTATACAAAATAAATATACACAGTACACATGCATTTATTATGTCCATAAAAACCTTTAGTTTGGATGCGATTTTAAATAAAGTCAGAATTCAGAATTGCAAGTTTAAATCTCGCTGTTGTGACTTGTTTTTCTCAGAGTTGCGAGTTTATATCTTGTAATTCTGACTTTATAGCACAAAATTGCGAGATAAAATGTTACAATTCTGAGAAATGTCTGAAATTCTGAGAATTTCCCTGACTTTACAGTGCTGTGTACCTCACAGTCCTGAAAAAAGTCAAATTGTGTTGTATAAACTCTCAACTCTGAGACAAATCGTCAGATTTATGAGATACAAACTCACACTTGCAAGGAAAATATCTCACAATTGTGAATTTATATCCTGTAATTCTGATCTTATATATTACTACTCTGACTGTATAACTCAAAATTGTGAGTTTGTATCATGCAATGCTAGGAATAAAAGAATTGCAAAATGTAAACTCACAGTTGCGAGAACATAGTCACAGTTGTAAGGAAAAAAATTACCTTTTTAATTTTTTTTATGAGGCAAAAACTTATGACAGCGTTCAAGTGCCACCTTATATCTAAGATTATGAGATTAAACTCGTAACATTTTGAGAATAAAATTGAAATTACAAGAATAAAGTCAAAATATTACGAGAATGAAATCATTTTCACTTTATTCTCATAATATTTCGACTTTATTCTCAAAATATTACGACTTTAATCTCGTAATCTTAAATTTTTTTTTTTTTTTAAATGTGGCTTTAAAACAGTACCATAGATATGGGCTTCCATTTAAAAAAAATATTCAAATAAAATCTTGTATATATATATATATACATATACAGTACTGTGCAAAAGTATTTTCACCAACAAAAAATGGTTTTAAGTCGGTTATTTTTATCTTTTTGTTCCACACAGAGATCAGACCAGTTTTAAAATCTGCCACACCTCTTTTCAGCCTTGTTTTTAAGATATAATTTTGTTAGTTTTGTTGTACCCGATCCTTCATTTGGCTGTTTAGATCTTGATTCATGTTTCTTGAGGGTGATGACGTTTAGTCGAATATTCTAGTCATTTATCTTGAAATCACACAGATGTTTGGAATTAAAACGGTTGACAACGAGTCTTTACCCTCCTCTCGCTTCCTGCTCTTCTGTCAGTGGGTTTGGTTGTAGCATGAACCGTGGGCAGAGGAAGAGAAGGGGGGTAACCTGTCATGCATATTTCATGGGGAGGCTTGTTAACCTGACAGAAGGATCTTATATCTGACTGACAGCATTGGGGAGGCTCTTCGTGCTCATAATGCATTAACATATCGTAAAGCCGCCTTCCCGCCATCTTTTATTCATCGCTAACTCTAAACGCTTGTTGACCGCGGTACAACCGCCGCAGTGCTCTTCACAGCTGTCCAGGGCTGACTGAAAAACCAACCGCAATTAACTTCCCAGCAGCACAGACCCTGACACGCGCACATGCAGGAAGTCCCGCATCTATCCAGTCGTGGGCCGCTCGTATGAGTCAGCGGGAAGGAAAGGTCACAGACTGGGAATCACTGCATGTTTGTTTTTGAGATTCAGAGACACTTCATTCTGTGACCACTGGGGTCAAAGGTCAAAAAAATATTTTTTGGTCATATTAATTTCTTTTAAATGAACATAAACTAATATGACTTTATATTCATTTATTATTATTTAGTTAGTTTTTTCACTTTACTCTGATTGAATTAGTGTCTCATTGTAACATATAATGGCATATTTTAATATAATATATAATATCATATAATTCTGAATTGTAAATCTTTGTTGATCGTAATGTCCAAAATAATGAGACCATACATTATCGTACATAAACAAATAATTGCTTTATCACCTTTAATAACACTTAACAGTGAGCGTTAAACTGTATTGGATGTTTTCCTGATGGAAAGTTAATAAAATTTCTGTGTTTTTGATACTGTTTAGGATGGGGTGTTGCATTTTAAACAATAACAGCACTTTAACAATGCGTTTTACTTTATTTTTGACTAACACTTAAATGCATTCATCTAGTTGTCTGTGCAAATATATGTTATAATATACATATAACTCAGTGATGTTTTAGTATTTTTTTTTTGGTAATTACATTATTTGTTAATATATTGAATTAGCAATTTTTATTTTTATTTTTGTTTGGCTTTTGTGATTTAATTGATTATTTTTCATACATTTCTGTTTAGATTTATTTATATAAATGTATTTTTATATTGTTTTGCTTTAGTCATTTTAGCACTTTAAATATTTCAGCCTGAATTTTTTTTTTTTTGTCAGTAAATTAATTGATGGGATGTACTCTGCTTAGAGCGCTGGTAATTTACTCCAAGTATAAACGGAGAGCATGACAGCATAGTGCCACTAATGTGATGTAAAAGATCTGTTAGCATAACAGGATTAAAGCTTATTAGATATATCATCTCTGAAATACTCTCGAGATGGACTGATTATATCTTATTGTCTGTACAAACCATGAAGCCACTTGATTTTTGACTGCAGTTTAACTCACTCACAGTGACTTCTGTATTTGTTTTTGTCTAAAGCTGTTGATTCTCTAGTTTCTGATCTGTTTCTACTCAATAAATGATGAGGGGGGAAAAAATCACCAAACACTGGTCTATTTGACACATTGCATGCACTTTGTGTGAAAAACAGATGAGCATTTAAATTGTTGCGCACTGAAATTCTTCAAGACCATCAAAGCTCCCAAATCTTAATCGCCGTTAGTTTGAATTTGGAAATGTTCTGTGAGTTTAGAACGACATGATGGTGAGTTAACAAGGATTTTTATTTCATGCGTGAACCATTTCTTTAGCCCTAAGCTACTCCAGGGGAGGTGGGAAGTATTTTTTATGTGCTCTTTATGTTCTGAACACTAAGGCAGTGCGTTTCTGTGAAGTTAAATCCTGCATATTTCCACAGACGGACTGTTTCCTTTCCGTATTCTCTCTAATTATATTCATGCATTGCTGCTTCCTCAGTCCGAGCCCACTGCAATAGAACTGACACCAGGTTTACTATAACGGCCATTACAGTTGTGCAGTTTAAATAGGGGAAGTGTCAGCAGGTGACCACTCTTGTGTCTCTGGATCAGCTGAACGTAATGACTCTTTGTGGTCCTTCTTCTCTTTGTGCTGTGTTCATGCAAAACCTGGAGCTGCTGAAGATAAAGTACACAGCTTGGTGGCACTTTAGCCCAAACAAGTCTCGCCGAGCACACAAAGAAGGAAACGTTAGACAAAGGATATGCATCTTGGCAAGGTCCAGTTAACAAAGAAGCGTGTGAATGGTTTTGATAAGTGCTTCTTCTGACTCCCTTCTTTTTCTGTTTGACAAGCGAGTGTCCAAAGCATAAATATTGCGCAGCGCCATCTTGTGTACTGGGGCATTTCTGTTTTTCATGAAGCGCCGTTGGCTCATCATCAGTGAAATCGTGTGGGTATGAAAAGCAAAAAACGCTGATGATATTCACGCGCGATACTCGCCCTCATGTCGTTTCAAACCCTTAAGACCCCCATTCATCTTCGAAACACAAATTAAGATATTTTTGATGGATTCTGAGAGCTCTCTGACCCTCCCATAGACAGCAATGCAAGTAACACAATCAACGTCTAGAAACGTAGCAAGGAGATTGCTAAAATAATCTGGTTTTCAACATCAATTTTTGCTTTGATTTGAACAAAAACAACATATCCGTGTGGTGTGACTGACACAGAACAGGTTACACTGTTTGCATTCAGTGGATATTAGGGTTGGGTGATGTCAACCAATTTGGCATTGTTGTGTAATGTGAAACATCGCGATGGACGATGGCATCGTCGTCGTATGCCTCGTTCACAGAGGCTGGCGATGAGGTCGCTAGTGGGCGTTCTCATTACTGGTTTCTTAGTAACGTCATTGTTGACAGCGAATAGGTTTCTTGCCGCTAAATACAAACATTTTGGAGGTAAATGACTGAATATAATATAAATATACACCGAGTCCATACATACTAACAGAAACAGAGAGTACTTTTTTTCCATTGCGTGCGTTTATCTATGGCAAATATGCAAATGCCGTCATCACTGCTGGAGCTGAAAGGAGAATGAGCATGTGAGCACACATGTGAGTCTTCTGTCCTATTGACTGTCGCTCTTCATTTGCATAAAGTTGAGAGTTTCTGAACTTTGTCGCGTCGCTGGACACGCCCACATCCGGTCGCTGACGGCCGCTGTCGCTCTTGTCGCTGGAAATCGCCAGCTCTCCATTGAAATGAATGGGATCGTGTCGCTTGAACGGGGCTTAAGCTACAACGTCCATACTTCTGGGAACACTGTTGAGTAGTGAATCAAATGATAAAGGAGTTTTGTTCATGGAAAGTATTTTGCAAAGTCCTGTTGTTGTGATGATCTGTGTCTCTCTCAGGTGCTGTTCGTCTCCAGACGCCGCTGCTCTTGCCCAGGAACAGACGTCTGTACGAAGGATGTGAGACGGCTTGTTTTATGGATCACAGCGGCATGCTGGTCTCTCTGCCGTACGATCTGAGGGTGAGATGAGTCAGTCCTGCTCTCGACACGCCTCGTGCCAAACTAATGAATGAGTCAGAATAATGTAGTGCTTGTGCGTAAATATGACCCTGGAGCTCAGTTTTTAAAAATTGAGATTTGTACATCATCTGAAAGCTGTAACTCATCTCTCCGCTGATGTCTGGTTTGTTAGGAGAGGACAACTATTAGAAAAACTGGAATCTGAGGCAGCAGAAAAATCTCCTTTAAAGTTGTTCAAATGAAGCTCTTAGCAATAAATATTACTGACGTTTTGAAAATAGGATCTTCACTTAATATCCTTATGATTTTTGTCATTTTGACTCCAAATACACCTGTGCTGCTGCTGTGCCCCAGAGACACAGATATGGTCTAAATTTGGTTTGTTTTATTGTCTCTCTTCAGCTGGCCTTTGCCAGATTTGTGGCCAGAAACAACATTTCACATCTCAAGAGGTACTTTGTATTTAGTGCATTATTTCACGTCCCAATTATTTAATTTTGGCTGTTTTTGTGTGTGTGTAGTATGTCATAAACTTGTTATAATATACGCTACTAATCAAACGTTTTTGAATAAAGTCTCTTCTGCTCACCAGGGCTGCATTTATTTGATTGGAAATCAATATTGCACTTTAAAACAGCCGTTTTTTATGTTATATATCTATGTTTTTGTGAATATCTAAACTCTGATTTATTTCTAAAATTTTCATTTCATTTTCATGCTGAAAATCCAGAAATAAATGACACTTTAACACAGCTGTTTAAATTGCAGTAATATTTTACTGTTTTTACAATATTTTTTTTAATTAAAGAAATGCCGCCTCAGTGAGCAGAAGACACTTTTACAAACATGACTAAGTTTGAATCAGTAATACACATGTCGTTGGGTTTGCGCTGCGTGTGTGTGTGTGTATATGTCCTGATGTGTTGTTTCTGCAGGTACAGCATCGAGCGCGTCTACAGGCCGAGGAAGCTGGATCGAGCTCATCCCAGAGAGCTGCTGGAGTGTGCCTTCGACATCGTGATTCCCATCAGCCACAGTCTGCTGCCGGACGCTGAGGCCATCTATACCGTCTCTGAGGTGGTTCAGGAGTTCAGCGCTCTGCAGGTAACACACCGTCTCATCGCTAGAGCTGGGTCTCTTTCTCTTTATACGAAACCACATTGTTACATGAATCCCAACGACTGATTAATCTAGCCTGTTTTCAGTTAATGGATGGAACATTGAAGCACAGATTCCATCCGATATTATCACAGTAAGCATTGTGCTTTGGTACTTTTCCTATGAAACAGAGTCACACGTTGCTAATTCTGATTTGTGTTCTGCACAGTAAATGCTGTTTTGGTGCTGTTCAGTGTGAAGTGATTGCTGTAGCGCCTCAGTGAACTACTTATCTCCACCGCTTTAGTTATAGCACAAATTAAACATGGATGTACATCTGAGGGTGTGTTTAACCAGAGAGTACAACTTTACACTCATGCAATCACTCAGCCAGGCAGAAATGTCAATATAATGACTTGTAAACAATTTGGGCAACTTTAAATGCAACTGTGGAGAGGGGCATTCTAACTCTAGAACTCTATTCCAATCAAAATCAAATGAAATCTTGTCCATTTTAGACTTGCACTCTATTCATTTACTAACTGTGCTTTTAAATATATCACAATTTTTATTAATTATATAATAAAAATTGTCCTCACTTGTAAATCACTTTTGATAAAAGCATCTACTAAATTTAAATATAATGTAATTGTCACTTTTATTATAAAAACTTCATTAAGTGTAATTTAAGCAGTTCTATAATCTAAAACATCTGCCCGTTTGATCCTTTTCTCACACATATATTATAAATAGTTAAGATATAGTTTTTCCATAAGAGAATTTGCAGTGTGTACATCATATACATCTAAAATAATAGATCTTTAATTAAAGTTTTTGCCAC
The DNA here is from genome assembly GCA_032359395.1 of Enteromius anoplus. Classification (NCBI taxonomy): domain Eukaryota; kingdom Metazoa; phylum Chordata; class Actinopteri; order Cypriniformes; family Cyprinidae; genus Enteromius; species Enteromius anoplus. The sequence continues at coordinate 3,166,746 of JAUMHG010000062.1, read as the reverse complement.
AAGTCCAGATGTTTGAGAGAAGATGCAGTTTAATGTTGTGTGTGTCTGATGTCAGGACAGAAACTACACCATCCACCTGAACCACACGAGTCTGCTGAAGGCCGTCCTGCTGCACAGCGGCGTCCCAGAAGACAAACTCACACAGGCCTCCAACATACTGTGTGACGCCACGGTGATTCAAATACATTCATATCAGGACAGCATTATTATTACAAAGTCTGGTGCATCAGTCTGGTCTTTGCATTTGCTTGACCTGGACTTTAGAGTGTACTCCGATGTCTCTTTAGTTAGTTTAGTGTTTCAATTCAGTTTCTTAACAGTTTTATTTTTTAGAATTTCCTCTAAAAATTGCCTTGCATCTCCTTCTCATATTACATTCATATGACATTCACACTGGTGTTTGAGGCAAACAATTAGAGTATAATAACTGTAAACTTTGATGATTCATTATTGTTATCATCATTATTCCATCATTGCCCTTAAGACAGTAATTCCAGAACATTACCATATTCTGATAATACATATTATCATAATACAACTTTACTGTAAAATAAGAAATTCATATTTATTCATAAGTGCCATATTTATTGGAAAAGTAAGTTGCAAAGGATCAAATTTGCATCAAAACATATTTATTCATTGTAATCTTACATTTTTATTTTATTCATTTTTACAATTTTTTAAAAATTATTATTATTTTATTTTAAATGCTGTAATTTTACATTATTTCGATTTACATTAAAAAAAAATTATTTTACATTATTGCAATTTTAATAATTGTGTACACCATGCTTTCTGAAAAATATAACACTTTATTTAAACATTTTATTATTGCTTTCATAAATAATGCAAAATTCTGGTAAGTAAAATGAAACTGTCTAAAATGTCCCTATACATTTAACAGTATTCAGAACAGAAATTAAAAAAAATATTAGTTTAAAATATTATAGTGTCGTTCAGCTTATTATAAACACAGAAATCTTGTGAGACGTGCTGTATAAATTAATCATTCAATTTCTGCGCACTTAATGCATGCTTTGCATGCTTGACTTTAATTGCATATAAATCTGGGCACATTATATAATTATATTATCTCAAGTCTTAATTTCTTAACTTGCAAGTGTATAAACCTTGAGCTTTGATTTGCTGTGTCTAAGATGTGTCTGATAGCACTGTGTAGAGAGATGGAGGAAATGATCTTGTTTTCACTATTAAAGAACATGAGGGAAATGTGCTGTGTGTGAAGTTCAGCGGGTTCATTCTGCTCTTACGTAACCTGGGCTATATTTCTGTGTCTCTCTTTCACCGTCACACGCAGAGCGAGAAACTGACGAAGCGCGAGGTGGAAGCCAAGTTCTGTAACCTGTCCTTGTCCAACAACAGCGTAAGTCACTTATTCAGAGCCAGATCACGATTCTCTGCTCTCTGTGCATTACAACACATAATGAATGCATTAAAAAGTTATTAATTTCAGAGTGCTGCTATTAATTACATTTAATGAAATTAAATTAAATTTAAACCTGTTATTGTATTAAAGGTATAACATAAAGTATGGAACATGAAAGAAGATAATGCGAGAAACATCTCAGTATTTCTCTTGCTGCTGGTCTAATATCGCTAAGTATATAATTTAAATAAAAGAAAAAAACAAGCATGTTTTGCCCAAATATCTTGAATTTTCAGGGCACAACTGCCATTATGGAGATGTAGTCCTGTATCATATTTATTACAGTCAACTGTATAATATTTCTTCATAGCTCATTAAGTTAACGAGTTCAACTGACAGCTCCTATAGATATGAATGTATATATAATGTATGTAAAAGCTTATGTTGCTGTAACGTGACTCTAATGAAGCTCTTTTCTTTGTAAACTCAGCTGCAGACGCTGTATAAGTTCATCGAGCAGAAGGGTGATCTGCAGGACCTGCTTCCTCTCATAAACTCTCTCACCAAACAGAAGAGTTCAGCCGTGGCTCAGATGGCCAAACAGGGCCAGAAAGATCTAGAAGAGGTCATGAACATCCTCAAGAAGCTGGCCATTAAACTACAGGTGAGCCGCCTCTGTGTGCAGTTTTCTAGATGACTGTACATGAGTGTAATAAGTATATTTTTGACATTTTTGTGACTCTATTAGTATAGGATCGTGTAGAAGTGACAGGAAGGAAGGTGGGAGAGAGATGAGGGGTGGGATCAGGAAAGGTCCTCGATCTGGGATATATGAAATTATTGGGGTTTTTAATATTGTTCCTTCCAGGGCTGCACAATTAATCAAAATAAAACCAAAATCACATGACTTAGGCTGCAATTTAATAAAATAAATATGTGCATATATATATATATATTTTTTTTTTTTT
>JAUMHG010000062.1:3093862-3112944 GCA_032359395.1 Enteromius anoplus | reverse complement strand
ACTGACCCTACACCTAAACCTACCCCTTACAGGAAACACAACACACTTTTAGATTCTCAAAACACTTAATTCTGTGTGATTTATAAACTTGTTTCCTCATGGAGACCTTACTAATGTCCCACAAGGTCAACATTTACTGCTAGTCCTATCTTTGTGGAGACAGTTGGTCCCTATAACGTGATAAATACCAGGTGCGCACACACACACACACACTCTCTCTCACTCGCTCTCACACACACCCTCCAGGGTAAGCGGAAATTGGTTTTATAAGCGCAGAAAGGCTCTTTGTAAACAATGCATATATCTAAGATCTCAGACGCTCTTTCATGAAAGTGAAGCGGCTCTTTGTGAACGTGTTTTTCTTCGCGCCGAGGGCACAAGGGCGGCAGTCTTTCTCAGTGGCGCGCAGCTCTCAGGCAGAGGAGGCTGTGTTGACAAGCAGGGTTTACTCATGGAAAAAGTGTACAATGCACACTCTGTTCAAAAACTGACTTTGGATGCTAGTCAGTGCAGAACAAAGCCAGCTCAGTCCGGCCGCCACTGTGTGGCTTTTTTTGGGGTAAGCCCTCTGGTTTAACATGATTTTAAGTATAGTTCACGTGAAGAGAAACAATGATCCCAGCTCCGACGACGTCAACACAACATCGGAGGGAAAGAGAAACTAAACAGGCTGAAAATGGCTTTAGTGATGTCCGAGTCTTCAATGACCTGAGCTGAACTCCTTTCATCCAATAAAACAACGACTTTAAAAGGGATCCTTCACCCAAACATGACCGCCAGGCTTCCCTTATTGACTTGTTTCTAGCCAAAATAGCTACAGATTCTTAAATTAGGATGCATTTACTAGACAAGCAAAGTGACGTAAGATATGTATTCTCATTCCCAGGGAAACAAACTAAATAAAGCGAATTTTGCTTAAAATAAATTAAATCATCAGCTGGTGCAGTATTTCTCTTACCCCACTGGCAGGTCATTTAACGTGTTTTAAGCTAAATTCACTTCATTTCTTTTAGATTTATTTTGCTTACATAGTAAATGCACCTTCATTTAAGAATATTTTAGATTTTTTCTTTTTTTTTTTTTAAGAAAAAATATCTCAAGGCCTTTTCGGTTTTCTTCTCAAAAGTTTTGCGATTCTACATGAAACACTGCATTTTTTTTATCAAATATTTTTTCAAAAGACATTCTCTACCAAATTCTTCTTCCACAAAATGTAGCATTTGATAACAAAACTGTCAAGATTTTTGTGCACACATCGTAAAGTTTCTTGAGGAATGCAAAATATAATTCAATGCTTTATCACTTCTCATTGCATTTTTTGCTTTCTTGCAAATGTTTGTGGTCCTTCAAGGAGACCTTCTCTCGCAAATCCTTCAACTAAGAAAGTTTGCATTTGCTAACAAAACATTTTTCAAGAAAATGCAGATACATGGAGAACACAAGGGTTTAATGAACAAAAGCAAAGTTTATCGGATGAAGTATACTTTTTTGCAAGAGAATAAAAAAATGTTTTTGGGAGAGAATTGACAGAATGAAGCTTCTTCTGCCCTCGACTGCAGTCCTTGAGTTGGTTTAATAATAACGGTTATAAACTATAAACAACGGCTCACATGTGCTGTGTTTTTAAACACAGGAACAGAGAATCTCTGCACATGATGAGCCTTCAGATACAGACTTCAGATAAAAACAAACAATATAGTGACTTCTAAAGACACTTTTTACATTTTCAACCATTAATCTGTCTGCTGCAATAATGTCTATGAATTATATCCATATGGAAGCTTTTCTCAGAAAACACCCATATAAGTGAATACGGTTATTCTTTTAAACAGTATTAGTTATTTTCTGATAAAATTGTTATTTGAAATATAAATGCAAATTTATGAAATAAAAAAAGCTAGTTTTTAAGACCCCACTATATGGTCAAACTGTTTTTATAATTTATTAATATGATCATGAATCAATCCATCAGTAAATAAATGATGCTGTTTGTTGTTGTTATTATTTTAATGTCATATTGGTATATAATTACAATTTTTTTTGCCAAATTGTTATTAGAATTAGAAATAATTACTATTTAAGAAAAATATCATATTAATAATAATAATAATAATAATAATAATAATGAAAATGATTATTATCATGATTGTTGTTGTTATTCTTAATCATTTATTTTATTATGAATAAAAATGTTAAATAAAATGAGCAATATAAATTATTTATTTACAAAATAAAATAATTACCAGTTAAGAAAAATATAAATATAATTATAATTAATATTTATTAAAATTGTTGTTGTTGTAAATATTGTTGTTGTAAAATCATGCAGCCCTTACATCACTCAAAGGTGGTCATTTGTTAGTTTTTACTAATCAAGGTTCTTCCCAAATGTCTGTAAAGAAAGGTTTAGTCAAATTTAGCACTATTTGCAGTCAAGTGCAGCTCAGTAAACACTCACAGTCTGTCATCTGCGCAAACACAGACATAAACCGCCAGTTAATGCATGCATTCATTCACCGTCGTTTTTTCCTTCTAATATGACCTACACAAGCTTCTGCATGGGCTGCTGGACACTTTTGAGGTGCTGCCATAGCAAGAAATATGTATTTTTGACCAAAATGTATCTAAAATATATGTTAAATATTTGTTGTAAACCATGAAGCTCACTTAAATCTATTTTTGAAATTGAATAAATATTTAGTTTTAACCGGCATATACCAAAATATACTTAAAAAATATTTTAATAAAATGTAAAAATCAGGCTTGTGCAACCAGCCATCCGACGAGCTGACGCAAACTGCACTTCCCAGAGAATGGAGACTCAATCCCCAGACGATTCAGCTGACCTGGGAGCTTTTCGGAGCTGCTCAGGTAGACCTGTTTGCCTCTCCGGAGACCTCTCATTGGAAGTTATTTTACTCCCTGACCGAGGGAACTCCGCCCTGGCACACAGTTGGATAAGCTTGACCTGGTCATCAGGTTCCTCAGGGAGGCCAGAAGGTTCAATCCTCCACGGCCCCCCATTGTACCCTCTTGGGACCTGTCTCTAGTGCTGAGTGCACTTCAACAGGCCCCATTTGAGCCTTTGCCAGCAGTTGAGCTGATGTTTCTGTCAATGAAGACTCTGCTCCTGCTCGCACTGGCCACCATCTAGAGGGTAGGGGAACTCGTAGGCATTTTCACTTGACAAATCATTTGGGCCGGCGGATTCCCCGGTAACACTGAGGCCGCGGCCTGGCTATGTGCCCAAGATTCCCACTACTCCGTTTAGAGACCAGGTGGTAAACCTCCAAGCGCTGCCCTCGGAGGAGACAGACCCAACCCTAGCTTTGCTCTGTCCCGTCCGAGCACTAAGATGCTACTCCACCCGGACACAAGGCTTCAGGACCTTAGACTAGCTCTTTGTTGGTCACGGAGGCTGGCAGAAGGGGAATGCCGTCTCCAAGCAGAGAATGGCCCACTGGATACTAAGCACAGGGTGTGCCCTGCCCCCTCGGGCTATGGGTCCACTCAACAAGGAGTGTGGCATCGTCCTGGGCGCTGGCAGATATTTGTAGAGCTGCGGGCTGGGTGACCCCTAACACGTTTGCTAGATTCTATAGCCTTTGTGTGGAACGGGTATCCTCCTGTGTTCTCAGTATACGAGTATATGAGTATACGTCCTGAGACCTCCTACGGGAAGGCTGGACTTCCGTACGTCTCTGTTCAATAGAACTAGGACGTTCCCAGTGTTCTAGTCTTACTGAATGGGTAGTGCTTGGATAACCGTAACTGGCCTCTTTTGGTGAGCCCCAGCCTACGTCAGACAGAGAGGGCTTGGGAGGCTCCCACAGGACACTGGTAGGGGGAGCGTCCATGGCGTTTTGGTAGGGATCCTAATGTCGTCTGTCATGTCCGACGTGACTCAGAGTGACCGACTGAAAGGGAGCGTTTCGGTTACGTATGTAACCCTCGTTCCCTGAAGAAGGGAGCGGAGACGTCACGTCTCATTGCCAATGGTGCTGTACCACCGCTGAGCAGCTGGGTCATCGGCTCGGCTCCTCAGCGAAGGCCTGAATACGATCTGCACCATGCAATCAGTGCATGCCGCAATGTTCATTGGCTTGTTTTAATACACTCAAAGTGGACTGGTCTCTCAAAGTGAGATCCCGATTTTGTCTGTCATATCTGAAGTGACGTCTCTGTTCCCTTCTTCAGGGAACAAGGGTTACATACGTAACCAAGATGTTTTCAGGGACGAGCCTGTTATATAAGCTACACACTTGTACGTTGATAACAGACAGACACACACAGCCCACTCGGACACTTGCGCAAACAAGCTAACGATCAACAGATGTGTGCTTGAGTAATCGCTTGGTGTTTGGCTGCTGGAGAAAAACGCTGAGAAACTCTGTTTACTGTAACACTGTTACTGTATGAAGTTATTACTCCATCGAACGCCTTGAGAGATCTCTTCAACAAGCCTTTCACAAACACTGAAAATAACCAACCAAACCAACACAAATCTCAATCCTGTGTCATTCACAGAAACAGATGTGCATTTCCACAATTATTATAAATATAGAAGGGGGTAACTAAGAAAAGAGTAATTAGGTGTAGAGAGAATAACGCTAAAGTTAAGCTGATTATCCAAACAAAAGATGCTGTTCAATAAACTCAACATGCATTAAAATGAAGTGCTTCAATGAAACAATCCATGAGAAATTCTACGAGTAAAACCTGAAAACACATTAAAACATCCCAAATTAAATATCTCTTAACTCTTAGCTGTTTTCTCTGTGAAAATGTGCTCAAGTGTAATATATGTTCAGCTGTATTTTCAGCATCATTACTCCAGTCTTCAGTGTCACGTGATCTTCAGAAATCATAATAATATACTGACCTCAAATAGTACATGTAATCAGAGAATACTCCCTGGAGCTTTATTTATCAGCGGGTTGACCCCAGGGCTGTATTCTTTCACCTCTATAATTTTGAGAGGTGCTGTAAATATCCAGGCAGACACATTAGTAAATATGCCGATGATACAGTGGTCAAAGTCTGTTAAAACAGTGTGACACAGAGCATGGGCCCATATGTTTTAAATTGGAGTTCTCTTCTACTAATTAACGTTTCCAAGAGAGATGACAGAATTGTATAATTCTGTTGATAGCCCATCTAAAGTAGTTATTGCAGGTAAGGAAGTCAAAACGTTATTGTGTACAACTATTGATGATTAGCTAAGCCGGGTGGAAAACACAAATCTTGTTTTATCAAAAGCACACAAATGGTAACATTTCCTGAGGACATCCTTTGATTTGTTGGTTTTATGGATTAATTGTTAAAACTAGATACCAGATGCAGAGCATTGTTAATGTGGGGTCAAAGATTACAGGATCTGTACAGTCTGGGTATCAGCTCTGTGTGAGAAAAATGTTCTTCCACTGTTCTTTTATTCTAGCAGTTTTGTCACAGTATCTTATTAAATGTGTCTGTTTGTGAGGTTGATGCTGTATAAATGTACAAATAAAGACTACTAACATGAGAATAGCTCTGTGTATAAGGCAAAAAGAAATGATTGATTGAGTCAGCGTGGAAGAACTTGACTGGTCCGCAGAAACCTACGCTGTGACTTTAAATGCAGACCTCGAGCCAAAAACTCATCACCACTAGTGACTTGTACACATGGAAGCACCTCTTTCTGTTCAGTGTATGTATAAGTCATTGGTGTTTGGTGATGAGTTTTTTCGTCCTGACGTTTATTTATTTCTTAACAAGCGCTAGTGAAGGTGAACACTAATCCTCAAACCTCTAATCTACATCAGATGAGTTTCAAGGGTTCTGTTCAGTGTGAACGTGTTACCTGCGGCTCGCTGGCACTGACTGCGGTTGGTGTACGTGAAGTGATCCTCGCAGCTCTGAGACGAGCAAACACAGCCGTCGGCCGTCAGATTACAGCCAGAAAACACACACTCCGGGTTCACAGGACCCACAAACCTGTGTCTGTGTTCGTGACGACGAGAACCTGAGAAACACAGAGATATATGCGCCATATAAATCCTCACCATCTCTCATGTAGACTTGGACACATTTCTGGTTAAATTCATTTCAATACATTTAGGTTTAAATAACTTTATGCTGAACATAAACACTGTGACATGATGGTTTATGAAATTACATATCATGTATTAACCTTTTAAAACATGTCTGCTTTGTTCCAATCATGACGCAATAAAACAAAAGGCAATAAAGAGAGTATCGCGCTGATAATAAAATCTATTTCAAATGTGTCGGGTAATGTTTATTAATCTTTCTTTCCAGTGATGGGGCTGTTCAGAGAGAAAATACATGTTTATGCTGCTTTAAATGCTAAATGCCGTTACCAAACATATTTTAATATAAAACCTTAAAGTAAACATTATAAATTCATCAATGAGAAATGGTTACACATAATTTGTTTGGCCTTTTTTTGTATATTTTAAAATATTTTTAAAATATTTTTGAAATGGATTAATATAAATATTGCCATATGTAACCATGGACTACAAAATTAGTCATAAGGGTAATTTTTGTTAAATGCATTCATCATGAATCATCCCAAAGCTGGTTTGTTAGGAGAGGACAATATCTGTCTGAGATATAACTATTAGAAAATCTGGAATCTGAGGGAGCAAAAAACAAATCTTTAAAATGTTCGGATGAAGTTCTTAGCAATGCATATTACTGATCAGGAATGAAGTTGTGGTGTATTTACGATAGGAATAATATCTTCATGGAACATGATCTTTACTTAATATCCTAATGATTTTTGGCATAAAAGAGAAATGTATCATTTTGACCCAAACTCTATTTCTAAAAATACACCTGTGCTCTTAGGACTGCTTCAGTGCTCCAGGCACACAGGTGGGTAAATCCCTTTAACATAATAACTGAGACTGTTATAAGACACTTGGTCATGGCTATAAATTCGATCAAGTCACATGTAAGAGTTCTTTAAGGCCTTTTCCTCTGCGAGTGAAATGCGCACCTGTTTTCCCAGCATGCACGCAGGCTTCTCTGTCAGGAAAGCTGTAGGTCCGGATGCAGGAGTGTCTGACTTCACACACACACTGTCCATCCACACGCTCACAGCCTCTCACCAGCGGGCAGCGCTCGTCCTCATCCCTCACATCCATCGCATCGCGTACCGCTGCAGAGAAGAATACAGCGTTACCACGGTAACCCAGACTCCTCTGTCAGGCTCGTTTTGTCTCAGTCTCGGCTGTTGCTGAGATTTGTTTGCGTTCGTTTCACAGAATGGAAACAAACAGAGACGCTCTAACAATGTCACGCCTGAAGAGCTCTTTAATGTCTCAATCGTTTGAGAAAGAAAGCAGAGACTTTCCCCCGTTGTCCTTCATTAAAAAAGCCTCACAAGCGTCTCCTCTAATGTACAGGGTCCAGTATTTAATCATCACTACTGTAACTATTGCTAATAATTATGATTCATGATTTGAAGTGCCATGCCTATTAGGCTATAAGCTGTAATTAAAGAAATATTAGATGAAACAGACATTAAAGGAAAATTAAACAGAAAAAATGAGGGAAAAAAAGAAATAAAATAAGCTGAATTACTTAAATAACCAAACTAAACTAACACTCGTTAGTAACACTTTAACTCAAATTATTTAAAAAGCTCACCATTTAACTAAAATTAAAATGAGCACTGTTAATAAAATAAAAGCTAATTAAAAACATTTATAAATGATTGCATAAAATGAACCCTAAAATAACACTGCTATATAGTAAACACTAGTAAGCATTATTTTACATACTATTATAGTTTCTGTTAATATTTTAAATTAGTATTTATATTTTGTTTTCACTTTATTTTTAGTAAAGGTTTTACTAAAAAATACAAATAATTTAGTGTTTTTGTCATTTATTTCATTTTTAGTTCAACTAAATGAAAATGAGAAATGTTTCTTTGGGAGCTAGCAATAAAATATGTTTAAGGTGTAGCACTAAAGTTACTAAAACTAGACTAAAATAATACTGTGAACTAATCTGACAATAAATATACGGACAATAAAACCACAAAAGAAGACTTCAGACAAAACCTGAAACACAAAGGAGCTCTGAAAGAGCAAGCTGTCCTTCACTAGAAGCAGCTCGGGTCTATCTGGCTTTCTCGTGAGCTCTCCTGGAGTCTCCATGTCCTTCACACGGTCTCTGTGTCCTCTGCCATGTGTCTTAAGTAAGTCTAGAGTATCCCCGGGCTCCCACAGGTTCTGCTGAAGACCCCCCAGCCCGCTGCATGTGAATAAACAAAGACCAAGCGGCTTCGGCGGCTCCTGCGCTCCCCCATGATGCTCTCCTGGGGCTTGGCTCGCGAACGCTCACCAAACAAAGCAGAACAAACTGCTCAGGAGACGCAGTAGAGATGTGTTTCTACTCCGAGGAGAAATAAAATCGGTCCTTAAGTAAGAGTAGATGTGGTCTTTAGCTCAACTCTCCCACTGATCTCATCTTTATAGGAGAACAATTGATGAATGTTGTGTTTTCTGCTATTTCACAATACGGTGCTTTGGACACGTACGACTGAAATACTACAGTATTTTTGGGGCAGTACCATGTTTTTGGACAGTAACATGGCAACACTACAGTATTTCGGACAATGTACAATAGCAATACCACATTTTTGGACATGTACAATGGAAATACTACAGAACTTTAGAGTCAATACCAATGACAAAATACTATAGTATTGTTATGGTATGTGTTCAAAAACATGGTACAGTGTATGTCTAAAATGGTATGTCCAGTAAACCATTGTTTGACAATAGGTCAAATTGATTCTTAGTTAGTAGAGACACTAGTACACTTATTTTGACTCCCAATTTGTTGCTGTGAAGTTTATAATGTGCAAATATCAAGACATCCTGAATTAGCCTTTTAACTGAGACTTCAGACAGCTGTTTTAATGGAGACAAAGTAAGTGTCCTGTGTTCATTCATCCTTCTGGACGTTCTAGTTTGATCCAGACAGTTTGGTAAACCTGTGCAGATAAACACAAACCTCGCTCTGATCGGTAGACATGAACAGATGTGCTTTGTGGGCGCCAGTGTTCAGGGTCGTGTGAAAATATGAAAATATCCTCGCAGGAAGTATTCATATGGAAAGACGTCGGCGGAGCGGATCATTCTGAGGTGACAGGAAATAATAGGGAACGTTTTGGCAGGGGCTGGTTCGAAAAGCCTGTTTGAGACGTGGGTTTCCACAAACGGGACGTTTCTGTGCCGAGTGCACTGGTTTCAGTGCTCAGTCATGTCTAAGAGTGTGGTTACTGTACTAGCCAGTTTGGGCCTCATCATAATTCCAAAAACACATTCGACCTCAATTGTTTGCCCTGGATGACAATCAGATCAAGGGGAGAGTTGAGCTGATATCCACATCTAATAGAACTGTAGGTCTGTTTTTAATTTCTCCTCAGGATTTTAAGAATAATCTACCCCCAAATACTACTATTGCCATGGTACATGTCCAAAAACATGGTATTATCCAAAAATACTATAGTGCTGCCATGGTACATGGATTTTTCAGCGAGATACTGTACCATAGCAATACTATAGTATTTTGGACAAGATACTATGACTGTACTGTTTTTCTTTGGACATGGCAGTACTATAGTATCTGGGAAACAACTGGGAAAGGTACTGTACCGAATGGAAATTAAAATAACAAAATAGTGTAAAGGTGTTTCCACGGACTAAAAAGTGTCCATGGTGTTATCAAAGGTCTTCTGGACATGGTAATACGGCAATACTATGATTGTTTTTCCTGGAAATGTACTTGCTGAATGCAGATTAGTCTGAAATAAAAACAGTCTGGTCTAGTGCTGTTATCTAAAGTCCACAGGATAACTAGTTTAATCAGTTTCAAGGAGGTCGACGGCACACATGTCGCGTCCTTCTCACTATTGTTGTTGCTCTTATAATAGCTACGGGTAAAATGTGGGAGGCTGATATTTTATCAGTATAAAAAGGCAAACAGATGAACATGGAGACAGTTTTCCTTGGCATCCAGACCGAGAGAGGAGACTGACCTCAGAGGAAGACTTTCAGACTTCTGATAGTCAAGATTGGACTGCTAAGATGGATTCGTACTGGACCAGTCTGGAAATTCAGTTTGAAAACAGTCGTTATTCTGTTTGGAGTCATTCTAAAATAATACACTGTAGCTTTAAGGGCACAATACTGATGATGCATAAACAACCTTAAAATATCTGTGGCTCCACGAAGAACCTTCAACATTTATCGTGGGGAAATAGATTATTAAAATGTTCCTAACACACAGTAAACAGGGTTCTTTTAAAGAAAGCCAATCAAAAATGATTCCATACGGCATTATTGCAAAAATCTCATTCCAAACATTTTTTAAAGAGTGCTGAAGAACGATGGAAAGCTTCCGTGGATGCTTATTAAACCATCGATATCAATGAAGAGCCTTTATTTTTCCTTTATACTCTAAAACAATTTTTTAAACATTTAAAAAATCTAATGAACAGTTTTTGTGAAGTGGGTGGTTCTTCAATGACAAGAACCTTTATTTTCAAGAGCTTATGATAAATGGATGTACCCCTAAAAAAGACGGATATAGAATATTCAACAAGCTCATTTTCACGTCTTCCATTCGCCTTCAGCCATGTCAGAATATAAATAGCCTCATTCATTTCTTTGCTAATGGGGGGAAGAGGTAATTAATGATGGCAATCATGAATAATGTATTACTATGCTGAAGATGCTGGTTAATCAGTGGCTGGGAAATGACAATCATTATTTAACCTCAAATGTTCTACACGCTCATATTACATCTGCATTTATTTCCCTCTAAAACTGACCCCACAGAGCATATCTGAACCTGAAGAGCACAGGCCGTAAAAAGGATGCAGAGTGAGGCATGTTGCATTCTGTGTGTGCAATTCTTAGATTTGTGTGGGAAAAAAGGGGCAGTTGAAGTTGGACTCGTTCAAAGCAGATCATTTGTGAAGGAATTGACCCCAACACTGCCCAGTAAATAAGACCCAATCAAGGACGCGATCCCTGGGGATGAACCACAGACCCCACAGGAGGAAGATGAAGACGAGGAGTAATTGAGCTCCGGAACCTTCCCACAGACCCACTTCTGCTTTCGCTCAGCCGTCTGGAGCAATCCAAGTGTTTAGACCTGGAGAAAGTCCAGCTCCAGCACGACTTCTTCTGACTAAACTTTTGGACAGGAGCCTAACATCACATCACAGATCGAATCACAGGACAGTCATGAGCCAAATCATCTCGTGCCGTTACATCAACGGCATCTTCTGACCCATCAGCTACCAACTCACCTATAATTCAGATCAGAATCCTAAATCAAATACAAATCTCATTAATAACTTGATTAAGTCACAATTTGGACATTATAAACCTCACAGTAACACAATAGGAAGTGTAAACCCACTGAAACGAACCAAAAGTACCACAGTGTGGTTTTCTGGATACAGCACTATGGCAATACTGGGATTTTCTTAGTATTTTAGACAAATAACTCTGGAAAAACCGTGTTCATGGATAAGATACGGTAATACAAAAGTATTTTGGACAAGTAAGTATGAGAATTTCGACATACTGGCAAATACCATGATTTTAGAGAATGTACGATGACAATACTGTAGTATTTTGGGGGCAATACCATTTTTTGGACATGTACAATAGCAAAATATAACAGTATTTTAGACATACTATGGCAAGTACTGTAGTATTACCACAGTGCATGTCCAAAAACATAGTATTTTGGACAAGTAACTATGGCAATAGCACGTTTCTGGACACGCATCACGGTTTTTAGCATGGTATTGCTAGAGTAACATGCTATTGTACATATTAACTAATATCACAGTATATCAAAGTACCATTGTATTACTCAACTGATACCATCACTTTACCATGGTACTGTCACATTAACCAACTCAGAATCCACTGATCATATCAATCAAACATAAGAACATCAATCAATCAATCAATCAAGACGTGATTCACAAGTTCAAAAAACTGTCAAATCCCACAACCATCCTCCTCATCATCACAGGTGGTCTTATACACTTAATAAACATGAATCCTTTTTCTTTGCTTTAATAAGGACTGTCTCCAAGGATAAGGTGCATTACTGTCATCTACTACACTGGAGTGTGGCCTCAGTCAGCTACCTCCCAGATGATGTATGATTTCAGTTCTGTTCATCAAGCCAGTTCTTCTCAGGTCATTTATTAAGCTTCCATTATTATGGCCATTAAGTATGTCTTTAAAGCTAACTTCCATAGAACTTTGTTTACTAATTTACTAATTAATCAGAAGAACGTTCGGCAGTGACAGTATGTGTTCCTCATACTGTGTGTGTGCTGGAATCCACACCAAAGCTATTGTCACATTTACTAGTCTACATAAACGTTCTAATATTTCTTCTATGCGGAGTCGGGAAGTAACTAGTTACATGTAACTAAATTTAATTACAAAATAAATGTGATTCTAGTAAAATCGCTTTGGCTGCTTTAAAATATGAGTTGGTAATATTTCAGGAGGTTACGGCACAGAACAGGACACATGCTTATTCCATAACTACTTTATTTCCTATTTGGGTTTATGCTTTATTTTTTTAAGATGATCTGTTTTTCCAAGCCATTGTTAGATGCCAGTGTTTCCGAACTCAAAGTCTGATTTTGTGGAGGTTGTACTTTAAAATTAAATGATTATAATCTTAATTCAAGTGATGAAAGTTAAGCTGCTTTTCATGTTTGAAACTTTAGGATTTAGAAAAGTATCAAAAAGTAAAACATTAGAATACTTGTTTCACGTGAATTTTAATGGAAATGACGTAATGCTGCCTATAGGTCTCTACTGGTGATTGGTTGACTTCTATTGATGGCTTCAATAAATCCTAATAAAATATATCCCAAAACCATTATTAATAGTTAAAAGTTTGTAACGGTGTGATGTGATGGATTCTAGTGTTTTTTCCAGCAGGGTTGTAATCTGTAACCTATTGCATTTCCGAAGTAACCTTCCCAACACTGCTCAAACACAATCCTGCCTGTTCTTTGCTGATTTGGATAAACGAAGCTCGTCACTGACCTCTGCAGACACCTGTCTCAGGTGCGAGCGCGAGTCCGGTTCTGTTGAGCGCCGCGCAGGTGAGTCCGGATCCGCAGAAGCCCAGAATCCAGTCCGGTCCGCCGCACAGCTCCAGCTCCAACCTGGAGCAGTTCTCGCATTCGTGAGCCCCGATGGCCCCAGCGCAGAAGCCCAGCAGCACGCTGAAAACCCACAAGCAGCTCTGGTGACGCATCGTGACGCGCTCTTATCAACTTCGCAGAGTCTCAGACGCGCAAACCCAAGTAAATCCAGAACACAGTGCTCAGCAAACTTCCAGCAGCGCGATCCTCGCTAGGAATGACGCACGCGTCCAGTGAGGGAAAAGTGCTCGTAAAGCTGTTACGATGATGATGAAGGTGATGATGACTCCGTCCGTGTCACTGAATCACTGACACTCAAACTGAGTCTCAAACACGCGAGAAAGAAATCGAAGCCACACCCCCCGGCGATGAGTGACGCGGAGCTCGTCCAATCACAAGAGCTCAGCACAAACCGATGAACGAAGCATCAGTTACTTTTATCGGCAGATTGTTACTTTTAAGTTTGTTTATATGCATAGAAACATCGTTGCTTTTAACTGCATTGCGTTGTTTTATTATACCACTTCAGCACGTGTCATGTTAATTGCACATGATGTTTTTTTTACACACATAATGTCTACATGTCTTGTGTTCTGTGTTTTTCAGTTTTTGGGACCTCTGTATAGGCGCTTACAGAAAGCCTCTGGTCTGCATGTGATCAGCAGTGATGGATGAGGATGTGAACATCATGAACTGTGTTCCCAAAACATCCATCTTTCACAAGCCTGTAAACGTTTGCTTTTCTTTTTCAACTTCTCCATCAGAGTCAGTTCAGCTCAGAATCTCTGAACAAACACTTGTTTATTGTGCCTTTGGGATCAGGAAGAGTTTTAACTTTTAGTTATGCTCAACAAGGCTGTATTTATATGTTAAAAAATATAGAAAAAAACTGTAATATTGTTGAATATTATTGCAATTTCTAAAATCAGTTTGCTATTTTAATACACTTAAACATCATTTCGATACAAATTAATATACAGATTTATTATGAGTGTTGAAGTGTTTACTATCTCTTTCTATACATTTTTCGCATCCTTGCTGAATAAAAGTATTAATTTCTTTAAATATATTATATTATATATTCTTTATATATTATATATAAAATGTACCGAACCCAAACTTTTGAATAATTTTTTTACTTGTTATGTATCAAAAAATCCTGAAATATAGCATTATGGCTTGCAAAAACACAGAATTATTTCAAACATCTAATCAGTATGTTTTGATTTCTGAAGGATCACGTGACACTGAAGACTGGAGTAATGATGCTGAAAATACAGCTGAACATCACAGAAATAAATCATATTTTGAAGCATGTTAAAATAATGTTTATTTTGGACGCCATTAATGGTGATTAATCAGCTGACAGCACTGGTATAGAGAGCAAGTTAGTAATATGTCCTCTGTGTGTTGAAAGCAAAGCCGGCTGATCCAGAAGTGTGTGATCTTACTCAGAGTTTCCATCACAGGTTTTCTAGCTTTTGTATGAGATAAGTTGAGTATTAGAGAGGAGATGCTTACACACACACCTCACTAATGCAGGACAGACAGTTATCAGGCACACACACACAACCTCTGACCTCTGCTCCGATGATGTTAAGGGTCAAGTTTCCACCTCTGTGTCAAAGGTCACGGGGTCAGAGAGCACAGGAGTCTGTTGTGGAGGTTCAAGGGAAGGAACTCAACGTCCAAACAAATCTAACTTCTGAAGAAGATATAGTTCTGTTGAATAATGCATCATTTTTTAAATAAATCTGCGGTCATTGATCTTGAAAATTACTCTGAAAAGACAAAATCATGATGACATAAGTTAGATCTTAATCTTAATAATTGTAATATTTTCTTCCTCATGACATAAATCCAAGTGCAATGAATTATACATAAATGTAATTATTTTATATATTATATATATACATATATATGTTAGTGCTGTCAAATAATTTATAACATCCAAAATTAAAGCTTTTGTTTACATAATATATGTGTGTGCTATGTAAATGTGTTATATCTATTCTATATTGTTATTATTATATATATTATTCATAAATCTATATGTCTATATTTATATTAATATATCTATATATTTATTTTATGCTAATGTTATTTTAGCTACAGCAATGAACAATGTAGCTGAAATAATATTAGTATAAAATATATTTTTTATGTAAAGTACAAAATTACAAGCATGTGTATTCTCTATAAAAGTATGTATGTGTGTGTAAATGTTTATTTAAAATTGTGTTTATTTTAATTTTAAAAGTATTGCTTCTTCAGTTTCTGGATCATTCACCACACACAAGATGATCGAGTTGAGCACACTGCATTATGGGATACACTATTCCACGCAGGTAGCTTTGCTTATTTACATTTTATGCATTTAGCAGACAAAAGCTGAACATATTGCACGTTTTGTCACACGCAGCGGGTCATCCAGTTATTTTCTGCATGTTGCAAGCGCAGGCTCTTTTGTGCACAGAACCGACTGCAATGCAGGCTACATTTTGCATGATTCGCAAGGTGAATTATGGTTATTTGGTCTCTGAATGAAAGCCGTGCAGTGATGTGGTTTCTCATTGTCAAGCAGAGTTTTATTTGAAACATTCACTCATAAATCTCAGGCTTTTTACCCCCAGTGCAGTGGCATGTGTGCCAGGAGATTGTGCAATCAGGAAAAACTCACAGAAATAACTTCAAATCATCCGCTCTCATGCTGAGAAAAACAATCGGCGTCTTCCCACCGCGCTTTAAACGCATCAAAGACTCTTTCTCACCAACACAGAGATCATAAACAAGTCTGTTTTTAGCATGACTTCTTGTATTGAGACGCTTCGTTTCGTGTGTTGAAGGTGAACGGCAGATTATGCCACAAACTGCATCATTAGCTGATGAATGCAGAGGTCAGGGGTCAGAGAGCTCAAAGCAAGACAGAGCCTGATACTGATCATCATTAAAACTCTGTTTTCTCTTGTAAATTCTCTCTCTGAAGGCTTAAACATTCACACAAGCAGCTCCACATCAGTCTTCATGGGAAGTGAGTGTGCTTGTTTTCCTGTTTCTGTGTGACTCTAAGGAGCTTCACGTCGCCGTGTGGACGTCCAGTCTTTGCTGGTGTTTTTATAAACACACCACTGGCATCACAGTTCAGAGAGAAACCATGAGGCATCAGAGCACTTGGCCAGTTCTTAAGTTGCAAACAGGAAAAAGATGTGCTGGCGTTCATTTCTGTCTCTGAAATCAAACAAACTTGCATTGCATAACATTGCATGCAAATACATAAATAAAATCAAATAATAAAGTAAGATGCATTCGCTTGTTCTTTATCTTCCTTTCTAATGCATTCATCTAATAAACCTGGCATTGCATGTTTATAATATTTTGGCAAATTGCTTTTGCAACTTTTTTGTAAGTCACTAAATGTCATGAAGGATGCGGACAAGCGCAGATCCATATGCTGGCTTTTATAAACAGGCATGATCATACAAAGCAGGGTCAAACAGCGCTAACAACGCTAGGGATAGCGGAGGCAACAGCGCACAAGTAGTATCCAGATGAGTAGCGAGGGTCTGTCGATCGGCTAACAATCCAGTCCAAATAAGCAAAACAGAGAAAAATACACAGCCAAAGTGAAGTCGGTACACAGAAGAATCAAACAAAGAAAACAAGAAACAAAAGACCGGGGAAACGCATTGTAGAGAAGAAAAACACTCACAATACTCAGCGGTTGGACAAACGCAAGAGAGCACTTTATAAAGGGGAGACAAAGGGATAAACGAGGGGGTGGAGCTGATCAGTTGTTATGGCAACTAACAAGACACAAACCCAAGGGAAGCATGGCACAGTCGAAGATAAACATTCAAAATAAAAGTACTCAAAACACTAATCAAGGAAAACACTGACAGACAACATGGCCAAGGCAATACCTGCTTCGAGTTTGTAGGAGGGCCAAGGTGGAGTAGGCGGGACAGAGACCCTCCAGAGAGGAGCAGGCATTGGAACAGATGTCCACCAGGGCGGCGCAGGTGGAACCAGGGTTGCACAGGAGACCAGGGCAGAGCACAGAGAGATTAATGACGGCCTCCTCAGCCGGGACACTGCAGGCTGTGAGGTCACTGGTGGCCTCTGTGTTTGGAACAGGGCAGGACGAGAGTTCGAGGACAGCGCAGGATGGGGACTACATTGGCGACCCCTCTGGCTGTGACTGGATGGAAGAAGTGTTCAACAGCCTCTGTGGCCATGACAGAAGCCGAAACCTCTGGGGATTGTGCAGCCACCGACGAAACCTCCAGAGATTTTACGGCCTGAATTGACACCACTAACAATTCTGGGGTGGACTTGGTGGCTCAGGGTTGGCAGCCATATTGAGCTGTTGCTCTGGCAGGTCAGCAGAGATTTGGAGTTGCTCTGGGTGATCTAACGAGTCGCGGCCGTCTTGTGCTGACGCTGTGGCTTTGGGTCAGTGTAAAAGAGAAAGAAATGCAGACTGCACAGGTGTGGGGTTAACTCTTTGAATGATTTACTGCAGTTTAACCATAGTAAAACATTTGTGAGCATTACAAAGCTGTTGGTATATTGGGTTTGCCTGAACTCGCTTTGTTTGACATCTTGAAGTGTCCGCTCTCGCTCTTCTTAAGGAACGTTAAGTGGTCCTCTCAGTATCTCTTTAACATCTTTCTGATGTGTTTAAGGCACGAATTCCAAAGTGTATTGGAGAAAGTCTTGGTGTTAAGCTCTGGAAGCTGTAACCGATGCTTTAAACGCTTGTAAAGAGCGCTGAGGGTCAGAGGAGCTCACACCGAAGGCTTCTTCTGCAGCTAAAGCGCTGGAATCAGCCTCAGGTAACGCTTCCATCTGCTCCAGGAATGTTTTAGGGTGGTAAAAACCCTCCGTAATTACAGTGTCATCAGCTCAAGTATGAAGGAGAAACCACCACTTTACCAGGACCAGGAGAAATGTGCAAAACATACTTTCCTGCCAATATTCATTAACTTTACTGTCATTAAAGGGAATTCTTTATGTAGACAGTAGTATACATATACAGTACAGCAGCAGTACAGCACACGTAAAAACACCCATTTATACTGACTCATTATAAATAAACAAGGAGTTCTTATACCTATTTGATTTAGCAATGTACATTTCTGGCCCGAAGGAAGCAGTTTGAAGTGCCTCTATTATATGTAATGAATTTTGGTTTCGTAAGACCCCAACAACAGGTTAACATGCATGCGATGTCAAAAACACTTTCATTATCTTATAATTTGCATTTATTTTTACCTTACTTGCTCAATGACTCCCAAATTATTTGTTTATAGTACCTCTATGATGGATTTTTGTGAATGATCTTTCATGCAGTGTAACACAGCTCTAAGTGAATAAAAACTTCCTGCAAAGTTTTAAATCTGAAAGTGTTTAAAGTTATTGTCTCTAGAAATAAAGAGTCGACTCTGAATCATTGAAACAAGTTGTTATTCAGATTCATTCTTGGCCACTAGGTGTCTCTTTTGGAGCGTTACCGGAGAAACACGACTTGCATATGATTTCTTTCTTTTTGGAGTGTTACGAGCTGTTAGAGCAGAGATAAGATCCCTGAAGCTGCAAAGATTAAAGTCTCAAAACCAAAGTTATGACTTGTGCACATCCCCCTAGAACACATTGTTTAAACACACCTCCACTTGGCGCCATGTTCTGGAGACGCTGTGTGTCATTGTGAAAGTCAAACTACTTTGTTACTTTGTACTTTGTTTGTGCTTCCAAAAGAGGACACGACTAGAAATCAGTGTTAAGTTCCAGAACAGTTGAACACAAATATTGGAGTGTGTTCAGCACATTTACGGAGGACTGATTCCTGAAGCTGACAGAG
>JAUMHG010000062.1:3065780-3080848 GCA_032359395.1 Enteromius anoplus | reverse complement strand
CATTACACCTATGAAGAGAGAGACCCCAGAAAACATGGAGACACTACATGAGTGTGTGTGTGTGTGTGTGTGTGTGTTTGTGACTCAGCTCATCATGAGACTGTTATATGTGTGGCTGAAGAGCACATTCACTGCACAAGCCTCTTTTGTCCTAAACTCAATGCATGCGGTTCCTCATTGTCCAGCGCTGGACGGCGGTCATCATGCTGGGAGAGCCGTCGTTGTGTTGCGCATGATTGAATGAAGCTGTTTCGTTGTTCATCTTCACAACCCTTCACTTTCACCCCGACCACAGCTGCTTCAACAGCACATGCGCATTCAATCAATAACACATTACAAGCAACGCAAGTTACGTATCAGATTACTTTTTACAGTAACTAGTAAACTAATGCCCCACTTTTTTAATTTATAAAGAAATATTTGAGTTACTTTTTCAAATAGGTAATACTGTGTTTCTCATGTATTGACTGAAAGCTGTGGGGTTGCCATGCTGAGAGAAATCAGGAGTACGCTAAATATGAAGATGTATTTATTCATCTCACCTGCACAAAAACACATTCGGTGTTCCTCACAATGAGTAAAAGCAGTCAAATGCAATATCATACAAACACGCAATAATTAATGCATTAACCCCATTTTATTAACAAATGTTTTTGCTGCTGATATTCAGTGATCCAGTTTAACCATGCTAATAAACAAAACGCCACATGTGTGTTTGATTGTATTTTTGTTTTTTGGTTATTGCTGAATCATGACCTTTCTTCTCCTGCGTCATATTCTTCATGTGATTATTTTGAGCTGTCCTCTAGACATTTCCTTCAGTCTGAGGTGTATTTATTTCACTTTTTGGTGTGAAATGGCTTTAACATTTGTAAATTAACAAACAAGAAAGTCCGGCTCAGATTTAAAAAGTAGCTCAAAGGTAATGTAACACATTTGTCACGCTCAGCTGGAGTCTCCAGCAAAGGACTGGATGGCACTTCAGCACCCCTCTGATTCTCATGTTTCTGCAGTCTCTAACTCACCAAAAAACGGGTCCCAGCCCCGTTTCACTGTGTAGCAAGCCGTGTAAAGCTCAGTTGGTTCTGGTTTTACAGCCTAAGAGGTTGTTCCAAGCTCTGTCAGTTCCAGTTACACAGCCAGGAGTGCTGTTTCAAGCCCAGTCAGTTCAGGTCTTACGGCTTGAGGAGCTGACACCAGTCCTAGCGATCACTGAAACACTAGTGACAGGTTCTGACATCACAGCACGACCAGTGGGGTAGTGTTCAGCTCAGCCAGTCCCAGTTACACAGCCTGACGAGCTGTGGAAGGTCCTCACGGCACCAAAGCCGCAGTTAGCCGCGTTGCCGTGTGACATTCAGTCGATTCCGGTCGCCACATCCAAAGAACCATTGTTGATCCTTGCGGTCCCTAGCCCGCAAATAACGGGTCCTACTCCCGTTTCACGGTACGAGGAGCCGTGTATTGTCCAGTCGGTCCGGTTACGCAGCCTGAGGAGCTGCTGAAGGTCCTCGCAGTTCCTAGCCAGCAAATAACGGGTCCCACTAATTCACCCAAGCTCCACGAAGACTGTGAGGCCCCATGGCCAGAACCTTCGGAACCTGTGTGTGGCTCGGAGACTCCATTGGGACTGCCAGAGGCTGCACTACCCCTGGAGATGTCACGCTCAGCTGGAGTCGCCAGCAAAGGACTGGATGGCACTCCAGCACCCCTTTGATTCTCTGTATTTCATGTTTCATGCCCGGACTTTGTCAATGAACTCAGGTCTCCACCTACCTTGTCTGTTGTCTCGGTTGTTCATTCATGTCTCCGCCCATCTTGTTCATTGTCATGGTCACTCATCTGTTCTCCGCCCCTCTTTCTTGTATTTAAGCACCTTTCTTTCATTGTGAATACGCTTGTCAATGTTGGATGTACCTATGTTTTCCCCATTGTCAAGCCCTTGGTGTTTTCCAGTGTTCCTGGTGTTTTTCTGTGTTTCTCTGCCTCCCTGGATCTGGACCTAAGCCTGCTCTCGGACTCTCGATCTTGCCTCGCTCCTCTGGACTCTGTTTGCCTCATCGCCTGACCCTTTGCCACAAACTCTGATTATTCTCTTGCTGTTGCCTTTGATTTGCCCGTCTGCTGTTATCGACCCTGTCATCTGTTTTACTCTGTGAGTGTGTGTAAAGATTAAAAGTTTTGCAAATGGATCCGAATGCCTTCCTGTGTCTCAATCATGACAACATTACATTACTTTCCATGAAAAGTAAGCTAATCAATCATTTACTTTTTTAGGGAGTAACACAATTTTGTACATTTATTTCCCTCAAAAGCAACACGTTATGTAATTAGAATACTTTTTCAAGTAACTAGTAAAGCAATGCATTACTTGAAATATCTGAGTTACTTTTTAAAATAAGTATTGCCTGCTACTTCTACTTTGTTTCCCATCTATTGACTGACACTCTTGTGTTGCCATGTTAAGAGAATTCACTTGCACAAAAACAGGTTTAGTTTTCCTCCAACTGAGTAAAGAACAGCAAAACATAGAATATGCAGCAATAATTAAATGGTAAATAACACACATACCTTTTATTTAATGCAACTTTATTAATCAATGTCTTTGATGATCAAATACTAAGCAAAAATTACTTTAAATAAACTAACATTTGTGCTTGCTTTTTTATATGGCTGAAGACTGTGTTGTCTTGCATTCTACTGTACAGATCTGAGGCGTATAATTACATTTACCATATGTAAAACATTTACCATTATATTAAAAACAAACATGCAAGCCCAGTTCATATTTAAAAAGTAACACGTTACTTTCCATAAAAACAACTAATTAACATAGTTACCTATTTAGGGAGTAAAGCAAAATAATGCATTCCTTTTAAAAGTAACTTCCTGAAACACTGCATTCAATCATAACAGTAAAAAAGTCATACAGGAAACACTATAAAAGACTAATCACCCCACAAAGATCATGGTGATTCTTTAGCTTGAGGGCGTGGCCTTGCACTTGATTGACAGCTCATTAATCACTGCAGATGGAACAGGACCAGCCTCTGGCCACGAGGGTCAAAGGTCTGGCAGTCTACTCTGTTTTCAGTTGTGATTGTTTAAAAGATAAACACAATGAAAATGTGCAGACGTCAATAATAATTACAAAGAAACACCAAGTGACTGAATCTAACATGACACTCTGACAAAAACAAACTGAAAGATTCTCTAAAAAAGTCTGCTAATAGTTCATTTAAAACATCACTTCAGATTAGGCAGACTTCAGGTATTTTAATGATAAGATCAGCTTAATTTCACAAAGCATGATTCTGTTTGAATTGTTTTAGGTTCAAACCTCAAGCTGCTATACAGACTGACGCGGGTTTATGGTGAAGATCGAATGTGGCTTTGAGCAATAGAGGAGATCAAAGAAAACATCTTGAGTGTGTGTGTGTGTTTCTGTCACAGGAAAGCACAGCTGCTCAGACCGCAGGACAGTGAGGATACACACCTGTGAGTCCTGTACACTCACACACCAATGCATGCAGCAGTAAGATTTCACTTTTTATTCACATGCACTGAGGCTTTTGTTACTGCACTGGAATTTTCTCTTTCCAGCAGCTTATTAAATTTATATTTAACTTAATGTGGTTCATTTTTTTTTATATATTACAAAGATCATACAATGCTTTACAATATTTATAATAGAAAATTAATTATTTAAAAAGTATTTATTGCAATATTTTCTATATAAATATATCATTATTTATAATAAAAAATGTAATATTACATATTAAAAATAAATAATTATAAAACATAAAATTTAATAATTTATAAAAAATAAAATTTTTAAAATATAAAACACTTGTCAATGGACTATATCATGTAATCTTCCAGAAGATTTGTAATTTTACTATCATGTATTACTGTACTTTGCAAAGTGTTATTTCTAAGAAATATTTATTGAAAATGATAAAATATCAAAAAATAACATTTTATAATACATTATGTATAACGCATTATATATCAAGAGCATTATATAACGAGTAACTGTATACTTCAAGTAATCTTCCTAGGGTGTTTTTATTCTAATCTAGTAGTGTTTTTAAAGTAGATTTTGTGTTTTGTAAAGTATTATTTCTGCAGCACTTGTGTGGCCAAAAATGAACAATCATAATGTATGTTATAATGGATTATATATTTTCAAAAACAGGTTTAAATGCATTAAAATATTAGCAGAATGTTGTTACATTGGACATTGGTCTTTTGTCTTGTTTTGTGATGCAATGATACTGTATAATGCAATGTCATATAATGCACTACAAGGCATCTATAATGTAAAATACATTCTAAAAAATATATAGAATTTGAATAATTATTATTATATAATTTCTAAAACATTTAAAATGTAACATACTTTTATACTGAATAATATATAAATGCCTGGACTAAAGTATCATCAGTAAATCACCTGCTGTCGAAGCTCTTCACAGCCAGAGGCTCGAGTGTCAACAGATATTATCACCACAGATCAATTACCACAGCACTGAAGCAGCTAATATCCCAGCAGCCCGAGGGTTTCTGTAATTAAACCTTATCAGAGCAGACACACTGAGCCTGAGCCGTCCTTGCTCAGCAAACACTTCATTAACCCTAAGAAGGACAAAACCGTAGAGGCATTAGAAAAGTCATTTATTGCTATTTTCCATTTTATTGGAGCTCAAATTTTTTTATTTTTATTTATTTTTTCAAAACTTGACTCGTATATTTGTTTGTAATGTTTTCACCCCCCCAGGAGAAACAGAACACTTGTTTCAATCGATCAATCGTTACAAGAGGGTTGTAATCCTTGAATTCTTTGAAATAATGATAATAAGAAAAAATCAGTATCTGTAAAAATCTGTAAAAAATCAGATTAAAGATCAGATTAAGTTATTCCACTTCACTTACAACATCACTTTATGATCAGTATGTGTTACATCAACGTCAGTAAATCAGAATTCTTCTATATAGATTCTTAAACATTATGTTTATGCTCCAAATATCTCAAAATACACTAACAAACATCTTTGGAACACTTTTTAGTAGTAACCAAATACAGTATAATCAGTGTTAAATAACAACATTTGGCTAGAACTAACTAGAACTACAAATGATTCAGAAACAACAATAAAATATGCTCACCACGCTGGAATCAGGAAAGAATAAAAAATATAAAGCAGCTTAGATGCTATTATTTTGTTTTAAGACTTAACATTATACATAAATCTCATGATGTGCATCGTTTTTATTTTGAATGATTCTGAATCTAAAAATCAGGCAGTCGTGAATTGGGACATCATCAGCAGGTGACGTCACCGGCCAGGAAGCATAAAAGCACATGGAATGCCGGCCGGCAAACAGCTCCTGTCATGCAGCGGATCGCTGGCAGGGGATGCCAAAAGTGTGGCCTTGAGACGCAGCGTCTCGTTCCTTCAAGGAACTAGGGTTATATACATAACCTAGAGACGTTCCTTTTCAAGAACTCGAGCTGCGTCGCAACGCTATGGAAACGAGATGCCAACGCCTCCAGACTTTCAAGTTCCCTGCCAAGTGTATGTGCCTACTTACCAGAGCACAGCAGCACCAGGAGTGGCACGAAAGCATGAGGGGTGGCCACCCCGCAGCGTCAGAGATATCGGCCATGGAGACCCCTGATAGCAGGGCCTTCGAAGCCGCAATACCGTGTGTTGAGTACGCTCTGACTCCTAGCCTCGGCGGGAGACCAGAGGAATCATAAGATGTATTTAATAGCATCACTGTCCATCTGCTCAAAGCCTGTTTAGTTGCTGGGCACCCTTCTTGGGTGGACCAAACTAGACTTTCTCCACAGCAACTCTGTGGGTGTATGCGTCCACTGCTCACACTGGACACATACAGTTTAGCTTCTCCTGACCGGGCTCCCTGTAAGGAGGAGGGTTGAAGACCTGAAGTACTACTGGCTGTGGTGTGACCGTAGGTACCTTAGGACTGTAACCCACTCGCTGGTACAGGAAGGCTTTGGCCATGCTGGGCGCAAAGTCCAGATATGAAGAGGCCACTGAGAGGGCCTGAAGGTCACCGACTCTCCTCAGAGAACACAATGCAAGTAAAAGTGTGGTCTTTATCGTTAGTAAACAATCTGAGATCTCCTCTATGGGCTCAATGGTGGTCCACAGAGGGCCTCTAACACTACAGCCAGGTCCCAGGTTGGAACCCAGGAGGGTACCGGAGGTCTCAACCTCAGTGCACCGCGGAGGAAACGTATGACCAGGGGTTGTCTACCCAGTGTCTGCTCACCAAGAGAGGAGTGGTAGGCCGGTATAGACGCCACGTAAACCTTCAAGGTAGATTGGGTGACCCCAGTAGAGAATCTACTCTGCAAGAACTGCACCTCGGCCACCTCTGTACCATGGCATCCAGCCCCAGTGGAGCTGGATGAACTAGAGAGTGCCAAAGGGGACATTGCGTATTCTCTTTGGTCGCGAAGAGGCCCACCTCTGTCTGTAGAAAACTCTCCAGATCTGCTCCACCACCTCGGTGTGGAGCATCCACTCCCCGGGCCTTGGGAATGTAGATGGCTCTCAGTGAGAGGGATCTTTCCCGGGCCCACACAAGGATCTGGTGCGCCAGCTTGTACAAGGGGCGCGAACGCAGACCTCCTTGGTGGTTTATGTAAGCGACGACTGACGTGTTGTCGGTGCGTACTAACACATGTCTGTCTCTTACGTCTGTGAGAAAATATTTGAGTGCCTGGAACACTGCCAGCATCTCTAGACAGTTTATATGCCAAGTAAGATGGCGATCTTCCAACAGACCTCGGGCTGAGCGACCAGTCATGATCGCTTCCCAACCAGTAAGGGACGCATCCGTCACTAGCATTCTTCTCTTGCATTCTCTAGCATTCTAACACTTCTCTTGGCGTTCAGTTTTTTAAAAAGTGTTTGAGTGCTCAAAATACTGCCAGCATTTCTAAGCAGTTGATATGCCAGTAAGATGGCGACCACTCCACAAACCCTGGGCTAAGCGACCACTCGTGATCGCTCCCCAACCAGTGAGGACCGCATCCGCCGCTAGCACTAGGCGGCGAATCGGAGCTCCCAGCACTGGGCCCTGTCCCAGAAACGCAGGTTCCATCCACATGTCTAAGGCACGTACGGCGTGACACTTTGATCATGCGAACAGGAATTCCCCTCAGGGATACACCTTTGTTTCTGAGTCACCACTATAGGGGTCTCATGTACAGCAGGTCAATAGTAGGGGTGGCACGGTTCACAAAACCCACAGTTCACGGTTTTAGGGTCACGGTTTTCGGTTCGGTACGGTTCTTGTTAGTTTTTCTTTTAATCTTTAACACTCCAGAAATGTACTTCAGCATATGATATATAGCCTAATTATCCACAATTTAGGATACAGTATTAAAAAAGTTATATCATGACATGTAATCATGCGTAAACGGAATTTGACTTGACTTAAAGCACATTATTGGGAACATCTCTGAAGAAAGCTAGGTGAGATTTTGATTCAGCAAGAGAAAAGACATGATGATTTCAACATGCTTTTCTTTTATTTGGCAAAAAAGGAGAATGTGTACTGCCATCTACATGAATATATGTGCCTTTTTAGCACACAAAGATTGCAATATTGCAGAATATCGTGCATTTATCAAACTGCCAACTTCAGTTTAACTCTTACAAAATGGTATCTTCTCAGATAAAATTACATATTCTAAGTTTTCCCATTAGCATATTGGATGCGTGTTGCACAATACTTGCAAACAGTCGCAGTTCTATCTATTGTTTTATTTCCGCTGTCATCACAGGTAACATGGAATCCAAAATGTTCCCACACACCACCGGGCAGCTTTCCTTTTCTCTCCCACTCGCCAATTCTACCTGTACAGTATTGTGACCTGCAGCACTCACTCCTCACCGCAGACACCTAAATTCTTTCGCGCAAAATGCTGCATTTACACCAGACGTGAATGAAGCGTCAAGCGCAAGTGATTTAATGTTAAGTCAATGCAGAGGCGCGATTAGACATCCTGCGGCGCGATTCGCGCAATTTGCGTCTGGAGTGAACGCAGCTAAAGGGAAACTAACTAACATCACATACGGGGCACGAGGCTACATTGCGCATGTCATGAACCGTGTGACGCATGCATGCACCGAACCGAGACAAGCGAACCGAACGGTTCAGTTTGTTTCCATGAACCGTGCCATCCCTAGTCAATAGGTATTACGTTGAACGCAGCTGCCATAAGGCCCAGCAGTTTTTAAAACTGCTTGACAGTGAGTGACTGGCCTTCGTTTACTCTCGCGACTACTGTGAGGATCGAAACTACTCGAGCGGGTGTCATACGAGCCCGCATCGTGCTCGAATCCCACACCGCGCCTAGATAAGTGGTTCTCTGAACTGGAGAAAGGACACTTTTCTTGGCGTTCAGTCTCAACCCCGACAGTTTCATGTGAGCGAGGACGACATCTCGATGTCTGCACACCTCGCTCTCCGACTGGCCCCAAATTAACCAGTCGTCTGTATAATTCAGTATGCGGATGGCCTGGAGTCGCAGTGGAGCCAGCGCTGCATCCACACACTTCATAAACGTACGGGGTGAGAGTGCAAGACCAAAGAAAGAATGGATTGATACGTAGAATGCATCTTTAGATCTATCATGACAAACCAGTCCTCGGACCTGATTTGTGACACGACTTGCTTTATAGTAAGCATTTTGAATTTCAGTTTCATCACTGAGCGGTTCAGAGTTCTGAGATCTAAAATGGGCCTCAGCCCTCCCTCCTTCTTTGGAACTATGAAGTAGCGGCTGTAGAACCCGCACTCGATATCGTGAGGAGGAAGCATCTCGATGGCTTCCTTCCTCAGAAGAGTTTTGACTTCTTGTTCCATCACCAGAGCCTGCTCTGAACAGACTATTGTTTGATTGACGCCCGCGAATTGTGGCGGAGTGCAACCGAACTGGATTCTGTATCCGTTTTCTACAATACGCAGGACCCATCGCGACACATTTGGCAGTAGTTCCCATGCTGCCAAATAGTCTACTAAGGGAACCAGTCTCTCGAGGCTGGTCTCTGATGATATTTGAGGGACGATGTTTTGACACAACCCACCCTCGGGTGGAGTCGTGTTTCGCTCGTGAGAGCTTGGTGGCGAACGTCTCGGTGCGGCTACTTTTTTGGGCAGCTGAACCTGAGAACGATGTTCACGGGAGACGCTCATGCTCCGTAGCACTGGCGAGGTTAGTGAGGAAGTCTCCTGAGCCTCGAAAGTCCTGTGGCACTCCCATGAGGACCTTCCCATTTCACCCTGCGGGGCCTTCTCTTTCTCCTGAATTACAACCTTCAGGTCTTTCTGAGATTTAGAAAGCCCCGCTACAGAGCGCCGTCAACCCCCTTGGTGTCGATTCCGGGGAGGAGCTCTCAAGGCGACACTCTGTTTTTGTATGTCTCTGTGTTGTTTGTATGAGGAGCTGGTACTCAGATGGGGCTGCTCCCAGCAGACCCTTGAGCTGGAAAGCATCTAGGAAGGAAGTGCTGCCTTCAACCAGCTCTTTCAGGTCGGCTTAATACGCCTGTAACACCCCCATGGTGTACAGACCACAAAGCATGTGTCTCGATGACGTCCCAATTCACGATAGGCTGATTTTACATACGATTCAGAGTAGTCAAACTAGTCTCTATTGGTTCACGGAAGGACTACCACTCGGAGAGCAATAAACTTAAGGCAAATGAAGTCCAGGGTGGTGTGCAGCAGTCTGTGTGATGTGACAATCAATGACATCTTGTGGTGAACAAGTGGAAGTTCATAGACCCAATTCATGACTGTAGAATGTTTTATAAAATATGTCAAAGCCGTATGTCTAACTACGCTATGCTCCAAATCTAAAGTTGACGTCACAAAAAAGTTAGGACGCTTTATTGAAATAAGCACAGGGTTACACCCACACTCTGTTGATCTGTTTTTGATACAGTTCTCTGTCACAGATCAATCATTTTTCATCACAATATGCCTTCTATTACAAAACAGTCACCAAACCTGGAACATTGAGGTCAGACCTTTCCTGTGGTGTGTGTTTTGTCAAGATTACAAAAAGATAGATTTTCTAAAACACAATATCACACAGTCTATACGTGTGTGTTTATATCTCGGTTTATACCCCTAAAAGAGTGAATTGTTCCCTGAGATACAGACAGTTATACACAGATTGCAAAAAATGTAAGCATTTAACATTTAAAATTTCGATGTAAACCTTATAAGCTAATGCTGAACAGCAGCTTTTTAAACAGGGGCTTTAAATGCTTCCTGTGAGCTAAACACAGAATGTAAAAACAAAAGCCAACTAATCCAAATATTCACAACAAACACCCTTTCAAAATAAAACCAAGAAATAAGACCTACTGCTTCTCCCCACAGCTTCTCTAATGTTGGCCGTTCTTGGGTTACAACACACTGCTCCGTTTTATGTGCTTTCTTGATTTTTAAAATAAGAGTCTGTAAACCATTAATCTCACTTCTGCCTCCTGGCCAATGCTGAGGTAAACACTGATTTCTGTCTTTTCTTTGGCCATGAAGCAGTCCAAAAGTTTGAGATAATTATTAAAAAATACTGTCTAGTGAGAGTAAGTGAACTCAAAACATCTGTGTTACGTCCATCACCATGATATAAATTACGTTTGGAAGTGCATTTGTATTTCTAGTACTTTTGTAAGAATTGCAAACAACTGCTCAGCAAAACAGACTGTGATATGAACCATAGAAATCCTACGTTATCATATTTGATGAATTTATAGTGCTCTAAATGATCAAAACCTCGCTGTTGTAAACAATCCGCTGCATGTCTTCTGTCTCAGCTTTACTTGATTCTCCATCAATCAGTGCATCTCAAATTTGATCAGGATCTTTACTTACAAACAACTCCTCTACATCCTTTTCCATGTGTTATTTCTTTAATCTCGAATGAAACTGAACAGTTTTGAACACCAAATTATGGGTATTTCATGTGCACTGATCAGTATTTTCTGACTGAAGCTACACAGACCCTCAGATGTATCAACGTAGGGCAGGCGTAATGAGAGTCTGTCAGTGTCCGGCGTGCGGTTTATGGATGATAGACTCCAGAAGAGCGAAATCTTCCAGAGATCGTCATAATTACAGTCTGAGCTCTGGATGAGAACAGACTCACAGATAATACACTTCCCTGCAGTGTGTGTGTGTGTGTACAGACTGTGATGAGTGCGTTCAGGTTTCACACTGTAGTGAGGATGACCAGGGAGCTTTGCTGTAAATATTAACAGCAATTACTTTCTATACTTTCTCCGAGACGAGTTTGGCGTGCTAACAAGGTTTTTAGTGTAACTGATAGGGTTTGTCCGAAGTTGTGTGTGTGTTTACTAGAGAGTACAGTTGCTGTTGGCTAACGTTCTGGCAATGTTTTCCTAAATGGTAACGTTAATAGAAAGTTTGTTCACTTATCTGGTCTTTAATAAGGTTCTTAAAACATTAGCAGAAAACCATATAGCTCAAAAAAGAATAAAGAATAATAAATGATAAAATACAATATTCCTTTAAAGTTTATTTAAAAAATAATGTTGTAAAATCAGGTAAAAACTGAATGTTTTAACATTCAGTCATTTTTTATTAGAATATGTTTTGATACAAGATTTAGAAAGTAATTTACAAACACTTTACAATAAGATTTCACTCATTACCATTAATAAACTACATTAATTTATGAAAATATTTAGCAGTATTTATTACAACAACATTTTTATTAAAATGTAAAAAATATTGAATATTAAAAAATAGATCTTAAATAATTTAATATTAATTAATTTAATTTTTAATTGAATTAATTTTAACATTTTAACCTGAACAAAAATGTTATGGGTGTATGTTTTTTTTATACTTAGATTGACGGAAAAGGCAAGTCCATGTCATTTCTACATAGTGTGTTTTACAAGCATCTTCAAAAAAGCTACACAGAAACATAAAAATGCTCATTGTAAGTTCATCTTAACTAATGCACAAAGACTAAAAAAGTAAAAAAAGAGTAAAAAAAATCTAATATTGATGCATGCTATGGAAGATGTTGAAATGTATATATTTTTTTAATAAAAGAAGTAACAGGTCAGTTGCTGAAGCAATGATGTTGCTGACATGCTGGAAGAATTCAAATGAATTATTTTCTAGTCAAACTCTTATTTTCTGGATTTTTGAGCAGGAGCTGCTGAGACTTATCTCTCTATCTAATGTGCTGCAGTTTCACAACACTGAGATTTCAGATTAGTTCTGCGTTTGTGGAAGTGTGTTGTGAGACTGAAGCCTCAGGCAGTGGATGAAAGCATCTGTCATTTCAGAGGGAAGTGGAATAAAGGCGATCTCACCCGGCCTGAGGCGAAGAAACAGAAGCGGAGCCCAGCTTCACGAGCGATTTGTTTGGAGTGCAGATCTCTCGACGGACCTGTCAGCAGATTAATACATCAAACCGAGCGAGGGATGAAATACATATGCTGTTCTTCTCCACACGCTCACCTGCGCTGGATCTCACATGCTTCCTTTCTCTGTCCGTCTCTTTGTCTGAGTTACTTGTCTACCTGAAACACCGCCGACCCAGTGATCAGCTTTCATGTGCTTTTATTCTCTCTCTTCCGCCGCATGCCTTCTCACCTTTCACCCCTCAAGAAAACGTGTCGTTTTCTCATATACAGCCGTTCATCAGCACACAGATGTGAGCGGCACGCTTAAAGTGGTTATTGGATATATAGTGGATGTGGGTAAGTATTAGGGAATATTAAAGCACTTCTGTGTAAATCTAAAGTCTTTCGTTTCCTCTACTACACATACTGAGGTCAGCGTCTCACTATATAGGACAAGAACTTCATCATCATCATCATCACTTCACCGGTTCCTGAAAGTTCTGGAATCACAAAATGAATGAATTCATTTACCTATACTGGCATTCTGTGTTTCTGAATATGATAAAGTTGCAGTTATAATACCACTAATATTATTATGTGGTATAGGAGGTAAGTTAAGGTAAAAATGTAATGAAAACCTCTGTCACAATATATAGCAGTAATCGACAGTTTCATATCCTATTTTTCTGAATTACTGTAGTAGTATGTACTGTGCAGTATATAGTATGCTAGTATTCAGAACACAGCCATACATGCATTACCTTTCAAACTCAAAGGCACATATGCTGCAGCAAGATACTTATTTACACATTGATTGGTTGCTGTAATGCAGTCTAGTATCAGTATGGAGGTGTTTTGATTTGTGCTTGCTTCAGGGAGGATGGATTCCAGTTTGCTCTCGCCCATGCTGTCTTTATCTACCGCTACGCACTTCAGATGGTATCAGTATCTGTGTGTTTGAATAGTTTACAGGTCAGCCAATCACAGGTGTCTTTAGTGATCCAGCCAATCAGAGCGGAGAGCATCACATGATCTGATGCTTTACAGAGACTAAAGAAAAATAATTTTTACGCTTTCATTTAAACACCCATATGTTGCAGTAGTTTTGCATTGGTGCATTCTGATCAAATCAACTTCAGCTCACGCAGCTGAATTACTGAGAAATATCTTGAGGTGATGTGGTTTCACTGGTGGGCCCTGCCTCAGACAGTTTCCTGTGCAGACAGGAAGTCTTTGCTGAACTTTTTGTGACCGTCTTGTGTGTGACTCAGCAAGCAAAATAAAGCAGGTAAACTCTGCCTGTGTATAAAAGAAGCTGAACAGATGCTCAACAGTGCTCGTTTATTTATCGATTTTGAAAGGTAAACAGAACATTAATAGTGTTAAAGTGTCACCAATTACTGTGTGTATCGTCCTGCAGCGTTTGTCCTTAAATCATGAAATAACCTGGCAACCACCCAGAACACCATAGAAACAGCATAGCAACATGCTTCAATCAGTGTATTAACAATTACCCTAGCAACACCATAAAAATTATTCGATCACTTTTTTTTCCACAGCCACCCAAGAAACCTTCTAGCAACACTCTATAGCAATATGCTTCTATCACTATGATGTGCTCAACAACTATGCTCCTAGCAACAGTCTAGCAGCATGCTTCAATCAGTATGCTGTGCACATCCACCCTAGCAACACCCTACGTGCAATAACTTTTTACAATTGCTGTGTAATTTCACTGTAAGTATTTATCATTCTACCTCAGAACTGTTTTTACCGCCGTCTCATCCTTCCCCCTCATCACCTATCTGCACTATTTATTGTTACCTTTTTGTTATCTTACTGTAACCTTTTTATTGTTATTGTATTGTAAATATATCTCTTACATTTTTGCCCTGAATAGGAAGATGCTCTTAATCTCATCGTACATGTATATAATTGAATTGAATTGAATAGAATAATGTACATTGTATATGTGTACAGTGACAATAAAGACATTGTAATTCTCTTCCTAATCCCTAGCAACACTCTAGCAACATGTTTCAAACACTATGCTGTGCACATCCACCCAAGCAACACTCTAGCACCATGCTTCAAACACTATGCTGTGCACATCCACCCAAGCAACACTCTAGCACCATGCTTCAAACACTATGCTGTGCACATCCACCCTTGCAACACCCTAGCAACACGTTTCAAACACTATGCTGTGCACATCCATCCAAGAACACCCTAGCAACACTCTAGCACCATGCTTCAAACACTATGCTATGCACATCCACCCTAGCAACACTCTAGCAACATGTTTCAAACACTATGCTGTTCACATCCACTCTAGCAACACCATAGCAACACTCTAGCAACATGTTTCAAACACTATGCTGTGCACATCCATCGTAGCAACACCCTAGCAAAACTCTAGCAACATGTTTCAAACCCTATGCTGTGCACATCCACCCAAGAACACCCTAGCAACACTCTAGAACCATGCTTCTAACACTATGCTGTGCACATCCACTCTAGCAACACCATAGCAACACTCTAGCAACATGTTTCAAACACTATGCTGTGCACATCCACTCTAGCAACACCATAGCAACATGTTTCAAACACTATGCTGTGCACATCCACCGT
>JAUMHG010000062.1:3047833-3059158 GCA_032359395.1 Enteromius anoplus | reverse complement strand
AGCATGATGCATGCTTCACTGTTGGGACTGTATTGGACAGGTGATGAGCAGTGCCTGAACTCCACACATACCGCTTAGAATTAAGGACAAAATGTTCTATCTTGGTCATATGACCACATGGTGTAAACTCTGGAAAATGTAGGGATTTGTGTGTAGAAATCTGACTCATGCGTTACTTTAGTGTTACACTGTAGCTTTAGTAACAGAATGATTTATGTGCCAAAAAAATTATCTCTCATGAGAAAACGGATGTAAATGCACACACTCGTAATCTTGGCCACGTCTTAAATCTGTATCAACATCTGACAGACTGATTCTCAGACACATATCAGCATTCATGACAGATTACGGATTCTCACACCTCTGATATCAGATGAATGGGAGGAAACATTGAGAGTTTCCCAGCAGCACCTGGGTCTGAGCACGAGGTCAGAGAGCAGCTCGTCTGTTGAGAGGATCTGTCAGAGTGATGGCAGGACAATAGACGCTCACAGCTGCAGTGAATAATGCCAGGAGAGGAAAACACATAGAAACACGTCCTTCTTCAGAAAACCACAGGACTGAGCACTTTCACATCAGTGCTTCCCAGGATACTTCTGAGAGTCACAGAGATTACAATCTCTCAATTTTTGTCTATAGGGAATTGAGTCTCAATGATTAATTGCCGTCACATGATGCATCAAATCCCCAAAAAAATCCAGCTCCGGAAATGTAATAAACTGAATAAAATGACAACTAAAAGACAATAGAACATAGTTCATAGACAGCACCAGACTCTTCTGCTAGAAGTCCTGCTGAAAAGCATTCATAGTGTCTACCAGAACATGAAGCTGCTCATACCGTATACACTTATACACCTCCATACCATCAGAGATGCTGCTTTTGAATTGAACGCTGATAACACGCTGAAGCTTTAGCTGGACACGGTGTCTGTGATTTACAACAAGAATGACAAATTCAGATTCGCCCGACCACAGAACACTTGTCAAAAGTCCATTTTAGATGAGCCTTGACCCACAGGGCACGACGAGATCTTCTGGACCATGTTCACATATGTCTTCTTTTATCATGATAGAGTCTAGTTGGCATCTGCAGATGTCTCGGAGGATTCAAATTTAAAATGAGCTCTTTGAGTGGATAAAGGTGTACAACTTCTCAGTTTAAACATTTGTTATGTTCTCTATGTTCTATTGTGGATAAAATTATTGGCTCATGTGAGTTTTCATCATTTCAAATTGAACTCAACATTTCCAGAATTTCCCCCCAAAAATCAAAACAAATCCAGCAAGTAACACAATATATATTGTCAAGCTTTGAACGAAAATAGTTATTTCTTTTAAATCATGCTCCAATAATCAATTTTAATCAGTCGCTTAACCCTGACTGAGACAGTTGTGCTCAGACGTAAACAAAGTTTCCACGGAAACAACACATGACACAATATTCAGTCTGAAAACTGAATTCAGCTGTTGTTCATTTAGTTTCCATGGCTTCAAACGTCTCCACCAATCAGATTTGAGAGCCAGAATGATCCGTTTATAATAAACAGTGTGAGATGCGTTTCTCTCTTTAGGCTCCTGCTACTGTACATCACCACATGACCACAAAAACAACTTCCTAATTCTGCTGAAGCCTGATAGATGAGTGTGTGTGTGTGTGTGTTCATCTGAGACACTGATGCCTCGTCAAACATCTCGATGCTCACAGCAGCTCAAACTCAACACGCTTTAACCCGTCACGCTTTAATAAAAACTACAATAACAACCTGCCGGGTATTTTTAGAATCGCGCAACTCACTGACAAACAGGATATCGAATCCCAGTCCTTGCATTCGCTCAGAACAAACAGGATGCAGAATTGCAATTTGAATTTAAATTCAAGAAGCAGAAATGAAATTAAAAGGCCAAGATATTAATTTCAAGACTAGTCACATTCACCTTACAGGAAAATTATAAAAGAGAATGTTCCCGTAACATTTTTTAGACTTTTAAACATTTTCATGGGAACATTAGCAAAAAACATTTCTCCAGATTGTTATTATATATAGCTTTCTATGAGTATACTTTACGTATGCAGAAAATGTTGGATTCACTATATAATCTTTTGATTATTTAAAGGAGTAGTTCACCCAAAAATGAAAATTGTGTCATTAATAACTCACCCTTGTGTCGTTCCAAACCCATAAGACCTTCGTTCATCTTCAGAACACAAATGAAGATATTGTTGATGATATCAGAGAGTTATCTGACCCTCCATAGACATCAACACAACTGAAATCATCCAGATCCAGAAACACAGTAAACATACCAGTAAAACAGTTCATGTGACATCAGTGACTCAACTTCAGTTTTGACTATATGTGTGTGTGTGTGTGTATATAATACATCACTTTATTTTTTATTTTATTCACCCTGCTCTAAAACATTCCTGTCTGTCTATATTCATCTGACCCCTGCACCCCTAGATGACCTTTTTATTTTCAATATTTCTGGTTATATTTTGATTTGTTATGGTTTTAGAAATGTTTGCTATGTTTTGTAATGTTTTTTAATAATGCCAGGGTTTTTATTTAGTACATCAAACTACTTTTATTTGCGC
The DNA here is from genome assembly GCA_032359395.1 of Enteromius anoplus. Classification (NCBI taxonomy): domain Eukaryota; kingdom Metazoa; phylum Chordata; class Actinopteri; order Cypriniformes; family Cyprinidae; genus Enteromius; species Enteromius anoplus. Next base: position 3,056,560 of record JAUMHG010000062.1, on the reverse strand, counting down.
AAAAACAAAACAAAAGAAACATAATATACTCAGTCATTCTTCACCTATGACTTGTGTCTTCTGCCTTATGTTATTTTTGTTCCATTTGCGCAAAAAAGTTGAGTCACTGATGTCACATGGACTGTTTTACTGGTGTGTTTACTGTGTTTCTGAATCTGGATGATTTCAGTTGTGTTGATGTCTATAAAGGGTCAGATAGCTCTCTGATATCATCAACAATATCTTCATTTGTGTTCAGAAGATGAACGAAGGTCTTATGGGTTTGGAACAGCGTTATTCAAGGTGAAGTTATTTCAAATGAAACAGGAAGACAGGGCGGGACATGTCGAGCAGCCCCACCCCCCTTTTAAAATAGCTAACAGCATTTTGTTAATATCTGCTCTGGCCAGAGACGGTGAACTTGGTAAAGCTGCGTTATTACCCAACTAGATTCGATATGAAACTCTTAGTGATCATAATCATGCAGAGGCTGTGTTTTTTTAAAAGTGTTTAATTTATGCAGACTGATATGCTTAAGATCACGTCTCTGGACTGAAGACAAAGTCCGGTCAGACTGCGGTTCGCATGACGCAACGCCAAACCAGACCTCATTTGCCCCAATCAAAAGCAGCCGCCGTTTCAGTGTCTATTTATAGTGTAGGGGGAGGGCCCTTCAGCTTCTAGAGAGGGTTTGATTGGTCAGAAGATGTGACGAGAAACTGAAGAATGAGGTGACCTGATCTCGCATCAGTTTTACAAATTCACAATTGATTTGTAAAAGTTTTTTTTATGCATGTTTGGCTTGAGTTTTCATTGTATTTACTGTGTTCTGCCCAGACAGGGTTGGGTAAGTTACTCTAAAAACGTTATTAATTATTAACTCCTAACTACATCTTCAACCAGCTAAACAGCGTGAGGATAGACATGAAAATTCATTATCATTATTCTTCAAATAAATGACAAAAACATGCATGCATTATTATTGAACTGACCAAAGGACTTAATGGTCAAAGGTTATATTTAAAACATGTATTTTAATATTAGATATTACCATTGTTTGGTATAGAATTGTATAGACTACTTTTTTTTTTCCTTTCAAAAAGATAAATATATTGAATTACAGTAACTAATTATGCAATGAATCATTTTGCGAAGGAATCGATTCAATTGATTCAAGTATCGAAAAAGCTCACTGGCTTCAGGATGATCTGACCGGAAGTGCTTAAATGCATCTGCTTTATGGGTTTTGTCCGATAAAAATCAGTCAATGATCCATCTGAAGGAATCTCTAGCGCCCCCTTGAGTCGATGCATGTCAGCTCCGCACGACGTGATCATGCACTCGATCAAACATTGGCGTCTGAGTTTAATAAACACTACGAACACTAGAACTAGTGATGACTAGCTGTACAAACAGCCCTGTCTGTTTCTCTCTCTCCGTCTCTCCGTGCTCGAGATGTTGCTCTTGGCTCTCCAGCGAAACCCAGGCTTTCACCGTTCAGCCTGTGATTGTTTTTTTAGCGTTTTCGCTCGCTGGCTCTTGCGTTTCGGGCTGGACTCCAGAAGAGATTCATGCTGAGAGAGACACACAGCTGCCACCTCTGAACCGTACGTGGAGTTTTTTCTGTTTTCGTTTATTACTCTGTTTATAACTGTGGGTTCAGGGAGTCTATCTGGCCCTAATTCCTGGGGGTTTAGATTCGCTCTCATACCTTTGTGTTGCACAGAATCAAACGATCTGCAGCACACTCGTTTATCTCTGAAACATGAGAGTCTCTATCTCTTCATCACATTCAGTCACCCAAACGAAAAGACATACATTCAGACATGTTTAAGTGTGACTTAAGTCTCCAAATGCTTTCTGCCATCACAGATGGGTGCATGATAATAAATAAGCACTTAAAAAAAGTATATATATATATGTGTGTGTGTGTTTAATACATAATTTCATTTTAATTTAATTCACCCTGCTCTTAAACATTCCTGTCTGTCTATATTAATCTGACCTCTGCACCCCTAGATGACCTTTGACCTCTGAGAGCATGTGTTTAAACTGTCAGCTGCTAACTGTTTTTTATTGTTATATTTCTGTTTTCATTTAGATTTAATTGATTGTATTGCATGCCTATAAATTCATTCATTTTTAATTGGTTTAATTTTTTTTAAATACTTTAAATTATAAATTCCTGTCCGTCTATATTAATCTGACTAATCTGCACCCTTAGATAACCTTTGACCTTTGTGTGCATGTGTCTAAAAAACTACTGCTAAACACTGTTAGATGTTATTTTCAATATTTCTGGTTATATTTTGATTTGTTATGGTTTTAGAAATGTTTGCTATGTTTTGTAATGTTTTTTAATAATGCCAGGGTTTTTATTTAGTACATCAAGTTTAATTAAAGGAAAATAAAAAAAGCAACTAGCCAAAAATTTATAATTTTTTTTAAATTTGACTTAATTTATCCCACTGAACAACCACTAAGCACTAATATAGTTTTTATTATTACTCTAAATTAGTTTTTACTTTTTCATTTTTTTAATTTTAGGTAGGTTTATTAAGTAGGTAATTTTGATTAGGTCTATTAGTGCTGTCAAACGATTAATCATGATTAATCACATCCAAAATAAAGGTTTCCGTTTATGTAATATATTTATGTGTTACTGTGTTTATTTATTATATGTATATAAACACACACAGTCTTTTAGTATATATTTTTAAATATTTACATGTATATACATATACACACACATATATATATATATTTGTAAAACATATTTTTCTTAAATATATACATGCATTGTATATTATTAAATATATAATTAAACACTCATATTGTGTGAACAAAAACATATTTAGTATATATATATATATATATATTCAAAATATAACAGCAGTTGGCAGCTGACAGTTTAAACACATGCTCCCAGAGGTCAAAGGTCATCTTGGGGTGTGGGGGTCAGATTGATATAGACAGACAGGAATGTTTCGGAGCAGTATAAATAAAATATAAAATAATATTATGTATTATTAATATTAATATATATTCATTAAGGAAATATATTTCAATTTTTAATTTTGTATATAATTATATATATACAAACGCACACACACGACAAAATGTTTAGTGAACTATAATAGCTCCGCTCCAGGCTTCATAAATATTATTTGGACACTCATATCACGGCTTTCTACAAACGAAGGTTGACACAAAACCCAGATGCTCTGAAGACCGAGAGAAAGTGAAGTGAGTGAGTATTTAAGGCACGTTTAGTGTGTTTCTCAGGTTCAAGAGTTCACGAGCGGATCCATGTAGTTTGCCCCGTGCTGTTAACCACTTTACACCACCCTGCCAGCCCAGTCTGGTTTGGGGTGAACGACCATGATGTGCAGATCGTTAAACCCTAGTTAAGTGCAAGGTCACACTCACAACCAAACGCTTCTGAAACATCTCCTGCTTCAGACACGGAGACCACAATCAATGCTTCTGAGAGAAAACTCTTCCCATCAAATCACAAATGAGGTCTGCTCAACATCTCACACCAGTAATATCATTCTCTGAGATCAAATTGATACGTTTGCTGAACTTACCTGCTTTTCCTGAGTAAACGTCTCCAGTAATCTCTCATGCGTCTCCTCAGGAGTCTCAGACCAGATCTCAGTGTGTCAGTCTGTGCTCAGAATTGATCCAAACATCTGTAATCAAAGCACTAAGATCTCAAAGTGAACTCATAAAAACAGCTGCTATCCAGTTGAAAAGATTAAATGATCTTCATTTTAATGGATAGCTTAAAACTGTCTCAAACTGTGCTCAAATTCCTCTTCAGTCAAAACTAAAAGATCTCAAAATGACCTTTCTTTTTAATCAAATTGAGATCAACTGATCATTTATTACGGTTTAATTTCTCTTCAGAGACAAACTTGATAACTTCTTCTGAGAAATGTAGAGAAGAGATCTCAACAACGTCTCAAACACTGCTTCATCAGTAATCAAACAGATCTGATGAAACATTAAATTGAATTTATATTTCTCGTGCCATCTAGTTCTGTTTATCTTGTTTTTATCAAACACACAAAATATTTACGCAGTAACAGTTCAAATGATTGATTTGGCATCACGCTTTGCAAAGCGGCGTATCCTTGTGGAATTATTAACAAATACACGTCTGCACGCTTGACAAAACATCTCGGTTTACACAATCCCTCGGGCGAGTATCGCTGAGAGAGCCGTGAACCCCTGCTGGACAAACAAATAAATCTGTCCCATGTGGCATCTGACCAGATCACGTTTCTCCACTGCTGTTTGTGATCCATGCTGGAGCAATTAGCCTCGTCCGAAAACAAAAACAGCTGAAAGAAAGTTAAAAATAAGTCTTAGCAACCTAACGGCAACCTGAATCAAAGCCGTCCCGTAAAGAGAAAGTCAGCAGAGGTTGTGGGATTGTGTCAGTCACACATGAGAGGCGTTTGGTGTCGGTGGACACTAATGATTAACCCAAACCTCTGGACACAAGCCAGCCACATTCATGCTGATTTTACCCCCCGGCGGCAGGAAAATCAGCGTCACACGCCTTTGTTCCCCAGTCTCAGAGAACACTGACGCTCTGTTCCTCCGGGAACCACTTTCTTTATATTGTTTAAGCTAAAAAAAAAAGCACATTAGCAGCCAGTCAGAGTGAAACTGCCGGTTTGTGACGATCACTGCAGTGCTTAAAACAGTTTGAAAGCAGAAGAGTTTTGCTTTGATTGTGCTTGTGGAAATATGACAGATAACTTGCAGTAAAACAATAACTTGTGCTCCTTACTTTTGCAAAAGTTATGTCAAGTTATGACTGTAGTTTTCTTCGAGAGAACTTTACGTAAGACTGAAATGAACTTGTGACAGGTTTCACTGACAGTGAACTACTTTCGGTTCATAATCCACACACTTTCTCTAAACAGTTATTGTTTAAACTGAAAATAAACCCCACTTAAAGCCCTTATAATAAACACACATTCACACTACATTCAATGCCACTGTTTGCTGAAATACAGGTGCTTATGATAATCTTACTTTTCTTGTGCATGTTTTATTGCCATCATTTATAAACGATATTCTATATTTATGCATTTAGTTGAGAAAGTCTGAAATGTTTGCGACCCAAACATTTGCTGTTTTCAGCAACTTTTCACATGCATTTGCATATAAATGCATATACATTTATTCAAATATTATTATGCATATACATTTATCCAAAACATCTCATGAAAGAGGAACAAAAGCAATTCCACAATTGTCATAATAATACAAATAGAATTTGTGTAATTTAGGTGTAAATATGATGGTCTAAACTTTAACATCTATCTATCTATCTATCTATCTATCTATCTATCTATCTATCTATCTATCTATCTATCTAGCTGTCTGTCTGTCTGTCTGTCTGTCTGTCTGTCTGTCTATCTATCTATCTATCTATCTATCTATCTATCTATCTATCTAGCTGTCTGTCTGTCTGTCTGTCTGTCTGTCTATCTATCTATCTATCTATCTATCTATCTGCACTGACACCACATTCATTCTTCAATCTCATATTTACAATCAAACATTTGAATGTCAAAGCGATATCTTTGTCATACTATCCTTTCATCTTTTTCATCTGAGGATGACTTCTGCTGCTCAATGCATTTATTGACGGTGTCTTACAAGGTGTTGTTGAAAATAATAAAAAAATAACTTCCTTGTTTACAGCTCTGTTAGTCTCTTTCAATGTAATAAAGTCTTTACTGCAAACTCAAAAAGCAGTCTCTTGTTGCCATTGAATAATGTAAAAAAAAAAAAAATCAGCATCACAACACACACACATTGTATATACTACAATCCTATTAATAAATACTTTTATATATATATATATATAAATCACACACACACAGATATGGAGTATTTGGCCTTTTAACTTCTCTATGATGCCATGGCAGTGAAGTGGTCTGATGAGATACACATGTTTGTCATCTCTTAAAGCTTCTGAACCCATCAGATGTCACAAAAACTGGACCCTCTGTCTTTGTTCCACGGGTCACCAAACGGATTGAAGTCAACGAGAGCTAATCTCGGCCATCTGATTCTCTCGGGCCTCGAGGGAAGATGCCAGCGCTCCGGAAGACAGATAACATGAGTTATTGTTCGAAGCAGGGACGGCACGGACGAGCTTATCGCAGGTCTGCTAATCCTGTCAAAGCCTGAGAATTATGACAGGTCAGCGGTTGCCAAAACAATAGTCTTACGTCTGGCTTTCCTACGATTATTTACAGCGAGTCTTATCTGTTGTTTTGGATAAGCGTTTGCAGTGCTTGCTACTCCAGCTCTCCTCTCACAACAAGACTTTAATGTTTAAAGAGAAAAATATGACAACTCCGCCTAAGAATAAATGTGTGCTTTGGCTGTGGTGTGTTAAACAAAAGACTTCATTCGTGAAGAAGTGAGAAGGTGCTTATTCAGACCATAAATCTAGCCAAAATAACACCACTGATAGTCCACATTTATCTATTTTGCCCTGTATAACCAGAAACATCCTGCAATTTATAATACTTCATGTTTTAGTTAGAACAGCTTCAAAAGTGACAAAACGTGCGCAGAGATCACAAAACAACCAAATGCAAGAAAGTAAATTAACTTTTGGATGCACCATTGGTAAAAACACATGCAACAAGATATTACAGTGACATAAACCTACAATTAACTACTTCACAATTGACCCCTAGTTGATTTGAAAGAAGAAACTTCATGTAGAAGAAGGCGGTTTACATTAATGTCTGCTATAGCGCCGCCTGGTGGCAGGATGAATGCAATGACGTGAAATTGAGCTTTATGGTTAATCATTCATATGCTCAATAATAGTGACAATGATTTAGTTGTGAAATTCAACAACAGTCAGTTTATTTGTCCAATAATGCAACTTTATGTCTAAAACCATGATGACTTGCGGGCACTCAGAATTCACATATGTGACCCTGGACCACAAAACCAGTCATAAAAGTCAATTTAAAAATGAATAAATCATCTCTCCATTGCTGTCTGGTTTGTAAGGATAGGACAATATTTTGCTGAGATACAACTATTAGAAAATCTGGAATCTGACTATTGATAAAATGGCCTTTAAAGTTGCTCAAAGGAAGTTCTTAGCAGTGCATATTACACATATAACATTTAAAAAATGCCAAAAGCAGGGTTTTACTTACATTTGTTTAATAATTGACCAATTTAATGTCCATTTCGCGTGTGTGCGCGTGCAAGGTTGCCATGGTGGGTAGAATAAACAAACCACTGCATAAAACGGTATCAATTTTAGAGAAAGTTCAGATTGGGGAATTTTAAATGCTCTGGCAAAATAATTGCCTGTGTACCTTGTTGCCAGTGCAAGATCATGCAGATGCCAAATTAAAACTAAACCTTTCAGCCCTATAGGGTTCGATAAAATCCATCAAGTGAATAAATGAAGGTCATTGGAGCTGAACCCTGCAGGTCGTGTGCGGTTTCTCAAGTGTTTCTGAGAAACTTTTTTTTTCTGAGTAAGTCTCCGCAGCATTTCAGACCTTGATCTAAACCCTGATGAGCAGTTCAGTGGAAAACCACCAGCGTTCGTAGCAGACAACCTCAGTGGTGGAGCGGTCACAGGTTCAACATCACCACATCTGCTCTTCTAAGGCCTGACATAATGAAGGAGCTCCATACCTACACAGAGAAGCCGCTGTGGTGCACAAATAAGAGCTACTAACATATCGTTTCCAAACAGGTTACAGTCAGCACTGACTTGCTGTATCAGGATGCTCGAACAGATGATTGTTTTGGAGATGTTAAGTCCTGCTGATAAATCATGTTCTGCTCCTTGTTTTGATTGGATCACGGTACGAATAAAGTCATGACATCACGTGTGTATAAACAAGAGAAGCATCCAATAGCTAGTCAAGAGCCGTAGCGACCGGTCAATAACACCATCGCCATGGCAACCATCAGAGCCAATAAGAAGGCCCGCTGTGTAAATGTGTCAAAATCAGCCCGAGATGAACTCTTCAACTCTCAGCGGCTCCAGTTACAGAGTCATCATAAACCTGCTCGAATTACCACTGGAATAAAAGATCTCATTGTGATGAGAGTTGTGTAAGTTATCACACACCTTCTGACGTTAAACACAGGTTTGCAGGAAAGCTTTTGACATCTTGTTTCGTTTCGAAACAAGACATCATGCTGGATAAATGCAGATTACCAAAAGATTGAATATACATTGTTTGGGAGTTTATTTAATATTAATATTATTTATTTATTTATTTGTTTATATTTTTTATATTAATATTTTAAATTTTTTAGGTTGTGGCAGTGCACTACAACATATTTTGTCTTAATTGGGTTTTATGTATTATTTCAATATAAAAATTAATATTTAATCAATTGCAGGGTTTTCGGGTTGTTGCAATGCACAACTACAACATATTTTATCTCAATTATTTGTATGAATTATTATTCTATTTTTAATAAATATTTACTACTTTTTAGGTTGTGACTGCACTACGACTTATCTGTTTTTTATTCATATTTATTGCTATATTGAATGAATATGTAATGGCTTTCAGGTTTTAAACTATTTTCTCTCAGAAATCGCTAGTAAATTTCACAAATAATTACAAAGAAACGGCATGTCACTGTCACGCCCCCCAGGCGTTCCATGTCCGTGTGATCTGTGTTTTGGTTTTCATTCAGTCTCCCTCGTGTTCACCT